>JAJLXI010000055.1:320814-425687 GCA_030571145.1 Pichia sp. yHKS168 | reverse complement strand
AAAAAAAAAAAAAAAAAAAAAATTAAATACAAAAAAGCGTTTGAAGATAAAACGATTTATGCGCGAAACTTTAAAAATCAAGAACCCAAACCTCATTTTTTTTCTTAATCTTAGATCTTAAATCCCAATTTAATTCAGCTGATAACAATTCAGAAGTGGTCCGAAAGTCATCTATAATTTATAACATTCATTTCAAATAATTTATTTAGTTAAATTTGATTTATTTTGGACTTTTTTGATTAATTTTTTAGGTATAAAAGACATGGGAAATTCTACAAGTACATCAAAAAATTCAAAAATTACACCACACGATAAAGCTATATTGCAATTAAAACTTCAAAGAGACAAACTTAATAAATCTAAACAAAAATTACAATTAGTTATTAATCGTGAAACACAAATTGCAAAATCATGTGTAAAATCTAATCAAATAAATAAGGCAAAATTAGCTTTACGAAAGAAAAAAAGACAACAATCTTTATTAAATAATTTAGAACGTCAAAGTGATACATTGGAACAATTAATTGATACAATTGAATTTAAGCTGATTGAAAAAGATGTTTTATATGGTTTAGAACAAGGTAATAAAGTCTTAAAGGAAATTAATAGCGAAATGAATATTGAAAAAGTTGAAAAAATAATGGATGATACAGAAGAAGCTATCGCTTACCAAAATGAATTGAGTGAAAGATTAGGCAACTTATTAACTAATGGTGAAGAACAAGAAGTTGATGATGAATTAGAACAATTAGAAATTGAAATGGGTATTTATAAAGAATCTGCAAATGGAATAAAAATTGATAATGCAGCTAATGTTAAACAAAAATTCGAAACATTACCAGATATTCCAAATGATATTATAAAATCGGAAAAAGCACAAGGAAAAGAACAAGAACAAGAAGAACAAGAAGAACAAGAAGAACAAGAAGAATCAAGAATTCCTCAATTAGCATAATATTTAATCATAATCTTTACTATTTTAATTTCAAAATTTAGCATACCATTACTTAACTATATACAGATAATATTCTTTATGTAATAAAAAAAAGCACACAAAAAAATATAAATAAAATTGTGATATAATGTTAATTATTAATTAATAAAGTTATAATGCAACTGGTTCATCTAACCATTCTAAAAATTCTGGTGTAAAATAAGAAATAATTAATCTTGCACCTGCTCTTAAGAAACCATGATGTGCTTCAAATGCAATACTTTTTAAATCAACAATACCTTTCTCAGCAGCTGCATGTAACATTGCATATTCACCACTAACATGATAACAACAAATTGGATAATCACTACAAATAGTGGCAGCATCTCTAACAATATCAAGGTAAAAAGTTGATGGTTTAACAATAACACCATCAGTACCCTCATTCATATCCCTAACTAAAGCCCTTCTAGCTAAACCAGCACCACCAGATGGTAATTGATAACATTTTCTATCACCATGAGATGGGCATGAACCTGCAGCATCCCTAAATGGACCATATAATGAACCACTAAATTTAGCCGCATATGACATAAGGAAAACTTTATGAGCTAAACCAGCATCAATTAAACCTTTTTTAATTGCTTTGATTCTACCATCAATCATATCAGAAGGTGCAACAGAATCTGCACCAGCTTTTGCATAATTAACTGCAACTGCTGCAATTCTACGAACTGATAATTCAGTATTAATCGAACCATCTTCATAAAGTATACCACAATGACCGTGACTTGTATATTCACATAAACATACATCACACATAACATATAATGATGGGAAATTTTTTTTCAATGCTTTAATTGCTTGAATAACTGGACCTTCAGGATCATCAGCTGCTGCACCTTCTGGATCTTTTGAAGATTCATTTAATAAAACGCCGAATAAAATAACTGATTTAAGACCTTTTTTAATTAATGAATCAATATATGGAATTAATTTATTAACACCAAATCTTTTTATATTTGGTAATGAAGGAATTGCAGTTTCATCTTCTGGATCATCGGAAATGAAAAGAGGGAAAATAAACATATTTTTTTGAAGCTGTCTTTCATGTTGCCATGCTCTTAATAATGGATTATTATAACCACCTTGTAAAACTGATGAAATTTCAGTTGGTTGAGCTGGCAAATATTCTGCGTTATGAACCATTTTAAATGATCTTTGATGGCAAATTAAAGTAAAAACAAAAGATTAATAAGTAAAGGAAAAAATTAAAGAATATAAGATAACTTCTGCTGATAAATCACTGTTGAATGAACAAATCGCTAGTATTATCAGTGGTCTTTCACTAGGTCACGATTTACAATTTACCGCTTATAACAATTGACAAGTTAAAATTTAGTCAATCGACGCGACTATTTTGTATATCCGTTTTCCTTATCTATTTTAGGAAATATATAGTGAATCTATCTATATCGATCCATCCATCTATGTATCCACCTATCTTTACATAGATTTAAATAAAATAATAGAATAAATTGGGCATAAAATTTGGAAAAATATACTGAGGTTTCATACTGAGAAACGTAATCAATTTGATAATTAATGTTACATCTGATTTTTACAAAAAAGTAATGGAATTTAAAGATGAATTTATTACTTGGTTAAATTAAAATAGATCATCGGCGTTGAATATTCCTTCTAATACCAACCGTTTTACCACCAATTGCGTCATTTGTCAAACTTGAACTAACATATGGTAAACAATCCAAACCAAAGCTTTCCCAATATTGTGCAGGTCCTTTAATAATTTGTGATGAATAAATTTCTTCCATTGGCACATCTTCCCTTCCTTTAACTAAAATTAATTTTTCAGCGTCTCCTAATAATTTATCCTTTAAAATTGATAAATCAATTGGTGTGTAAATATTTATTAATTTATTTTTCAAATCAACAGAATGAACAATGCATAGTCCATAAAAATTGACATCAGATGCTTGAATATAGGATTCATCAAATATAATAGGTATATCAGTTGATGATGTTGTTAATGACGTCTGGAAATTTGTTTGAAGATTTTTCAAAACATCTTGAGATATTGTCATCAAAGCCATATATTGACATTCTAAAGCATTTGAAAGATCTGAATCTAATAAACCATAAGAATCATAGATAGACACACCAATTATACCTTTGAAATTCAAAATTTGATCCTTTTGCGGTGATGATAAATAAGATATTCGATATGGAGATTGGAAAATCAATGGGTCAAAGTTAAATAACTTTGACTTAAAATCATAATGAATATATGAAAGTAATTTATAAGTTCTAATAACTGAAGGTGAATAAATTGAATTACTATTTGATTTATTAATTGAATGCAATTTTATAATATTTGTTTGTTTATGCCAATTAATTTCTGTTAAAATATCTAAATTTTTTGCTTCATTAGATAATTGTATCAGATAAGATAAAGGAATTGATGAAGCAATATGAGAAATAATTTCAGCTCCAAAACCTTTAACCCAACCAGGTGAATTAATTAAAGTAATTATATCTTTACGTTTATTATTTTCTATGATATCTAATAATTGATTTAATTTGCATAAATAGTTTAATGGTTGAATATTTGGCGAATTGAAACCAAGATATTTAATAATTTCATTTTGTTTATTGATTTTAAATGATTCAATTGTACCTATTAATGGAGTTGATATTTCTGATAATGATATACATCCAGGTAAACATAATTCAGGTTGTCCAGGATCTATATCTAAAATCTGGATTTTTTTGTGTGAAAGGTCTTCATTGGATAACAATGTATTTGTTAATATTTTCATAAAAGTAGTTTTACCAGTGTTTTTATTACCTATAATAAGAACAGTTTTATTAATATCAGAAGTTTTAAAATCAATTGACGTTTTTTTAATGCAGGATTTCCAAGAAGTTGGAATCAACGTTGAATATTTATTTGTTTCAGGTTCTAATAAAATAGCGAATGAGTATTGATAATCCTCAAAATCAAATTTATTGGTAGAGTTATCAGAAACGTACAAATATTTAATATGCGGATATAAATTCGGGAATGTTGAAAAATTATCATTTATATTTTCTATTTTGATAATGGATTGAAATGATTTCGTAAATGGTGATAGTATTTCAGATGATGTTGATGATAACGGTCTAATGTAAGGTAAAGAGTTAATACTTGAAGCATTAATCACTAGATGATTCTTTGAGTCAGACTTCAATATACATGAATCGATTTCTATGCTACCTTGTAATGTTGACAACTGATATTGACCTTTAAGTATCAGTATATCTGATTTTTGAAGACCAATTAATTGATAATTTGGAAAATAAAAAATATTTTGATTAGGAACAAGTGTTATATTAGAAATAACAATTGGAGTTTGGCTATTATCATCAAAAAGAGTGTAATCAGTTATGCAGGTATTTCCTAGTGGAAGATTAACTTCTATTGCTGTTTTTTCTTGTGGATCTATTAATTTATCATTGAGACTAGAATTAGAATTGGAATTGATATCGGAATCTGGGTAAGAATCTGAATCTGAATCTGAATTGTTCAATGCTGCAAACGCACTGAGACGTGCAGACATTCGAATATACTTATTTTAGAAAAAAATGTTTTAATGATAAGAAAAAATTCTTTTTAAAATTCATATTAAAGACTCAGTTTGAAATATTTTGACATAATTGAAAATTGGAAATGTTAGATTCATGTTGAAAAAAATAAAAAAAATAAAAAAAATAAAAAAAACTATCAGTCGATCGACGCAATCTGGAAAAATCTACCAACCAATCAGAAATGAGGATTGCCCAAAATAGGTAGAAAATACACTTTTATGTAAATCAACCCACCGTTTTTGCGCTTATGTCAGCCAGCTAATGTTAAAACATTTCTTATATAGACTTCTCTTATAGCGTCACAACATATAATACGTTTTTTACCTTATTTTGTGGATTTAACCTTAAACGCAAACTCAAAACACACAATGTCAGAATACAAATTACAAACTCCAGGTTTCGATGCTAGATTCCCACAACAAAACCAAACTAAACACTGTTTCCAATCTTACTTAGATTACCACAAATGTGTTGCTATTAAGGGTGAAGATTTTGCTCCATGTAAAGTTTTCTGGCAAACTTTCCAATCCCTTTGTCCAAGTGATTGGATTCAAACTTGGGATGAACAAAGAGAAAATGGTACTTTCCCAGGTGACTTATCCGTTGAAAAATTCAAATAAATTATTCAGCAAAAAATTAATTTATTCATTCAATATTAATTGATTTTTTATAATCTATTTCCATATTTCACTTCTTTATTTATTATTATATTAACTTTTTACAAAATAAATATAAAATCTTTTACTATTAATTTCACTATTCATTTTTTTTTTAAAAAAAAAAGGAAAGAGAATACTTTCAACGTGTAATATATTATCGAATAGAGTTTTTGTGAAATATTACAATCACCATAGAAATTATTTTGTAATAATTTACAATTAGCTCAGGAAATTAAACAAATTATGAAAACTAAAACTATTGAATCAATAAAATTTTTAACTTTAAGGGCTTCAGTTTTTATGATTGTTGAATGCTCCATCCATTAGAAATCAAGTTTTTGAATTTATTAACGTAGTATACAGGAACTTGTTCGTCTTTATGGAAATTCATGTAAACATACATTACTGGTAATTTGACCAACTTGTCAACTTTTAATACAGAGTCGATTAAAGACTGGTCGTATAATTCATTATCTTTCGTAACCTTATTCGCAGTTTCCTTGTTCATTGAACGTATTTTCGTTTGTTTTTCAATTAAAGTAAAATCAAGAAAATTGAACTGATTATAGTTTAATTTCAATTCTTCTACTTTATTTATTTTCCCGGTTATGGATATTTTATTATCATCTGGTATTTTAGCTATCAAATTATTCTTAACTTTACTTTGAAGTTCACCATCTATTTTTTCATAATTCTGTAATTGAACAATTTTCTGTTTCAGTATTTCAATTATAGTAATCATCTTCTGAATTGCTTCCCCTGTACCAATAAGTATTATCTCTTTGGTTTCTTCTTTACTTTTTTCCTCAAAAAATCTGAAAATTTGATCTAATTTTCTGCGTATCTTAACATTTCTACTGAAATTTAAAAACAAAACTTGTTTTCCTCCTTCATTTGTTATTTTTCCATCTATTCTGTTTAGTTTGAATGTCTCTTGTATATCAACATTTTGAGAATATTTCATAAAACCATCATCATTATTACTTTGAACATTAAGTGGTGCTTTTGATTTTGATTTTTTATCTTTGGGTCCAGCTTTTTGCTTCTTAGAACCTGGTATTTTTTCATCCCCATCCTCATCAACTCTTTTCATATTAATCTACAATTGATCTTTTAAAAATTGCACATCAGTTCTATTAAAAAAAAACAGAAAATATGATTTTTATTTCAAATAATTCAAATATTCATATTTTCGATATATATAATTTCCTAATTTATGTTTTTTTCGTTTCCTAATTAGTTTAATTCGCTTTTATTTTGATTTTGCATTTTGGATGTTGAAATTCAAAAAACTAATATAATGATTCCTTAATAAACTTTCTTAAAAACACGTATATCTTATATTCGAATTATTCAATTACACAATCAAATTACAATCACACAGCCATATTTTAATAAATGTCATTGATTACATCAACCCAGACCCTGAGGTCAAGACAAGTTTCAAACTTGAAGAAAATGCTTCATTTAAATGTCGATACAGACAATGAATTAATACCATCAAATAATAAAAATGATTTAATTTGGAAAGTGTTAATTCTTGATAACAAATCAACTTCAATTGTTTCATCAGTTTTAAGGGTTAACGATTTACTAGAATTTGGTATTACGATGCATTCATTAATTAACCAACGAAGAGCTCAACTTGAAGATATTCCAGTTATTTATTTCGTTGAACCAACACCTGAAAATGTCTCTATTATAATTAATGATTTAGAAAATGATCAATATTCTCAATTTTATATTAATTTTACATCAAGTTTAAGTAGATCCTTATTAGAAGAATTTGCTAAAAAAGTTGCATTAACTGGTAAGGCTGATAGAATCAAACAATTATATGACCAGTATTTAGATTTTGTTGTCACAGAACCAAATCTGTATTCATTAGATTTGAAAGATATTTATTTCCAATTTAATAATCCTCAAACAACTGAAAATATTATTAATGAAAAAATTGATTTAATTTCAAATGGTATCTTCTCATCAATTTTAACAATGGGTTCAATACCAATTATTAGAGCAAATAAAGGTGGACCAGCTGAATTAGTTGCACAAAGATTAGATGAAAAATTAAGAGATCATGTAATAAACACAAGAAGATTATCATTAAATAATGCAAATGATTTATCAAATAATTCTAGCAATTTAACATCAGATAAATCTGTTTTGATTTTATTGGATAGAAATGTTAATTTGTCTTCAATGTTTTCACATTCTTGGATTTATCAATGTATGGTTTCTGATGTTTTTAAATTAGAAAGAAATACTATTAAAATTGAAAAAATTATTGGAGATAAAAATAATGAAAGAAAAGAAGTCAAAAAATTTGATATTGAACCAAAAGACTTTTTTTGGAATAAAAATGCGGCATTACCATTTCCTGATGCTGTTGAAAATGTTGAAATGGAATTGAATAAATATACGGAAGATGCAAAGCAAATTACAGCTAAAACTGGTTATTCATCCATTCAAGATATAGATTTAAATGATCAGTCTGATACTCAACATATCCAAGAAGCTATTAAATTATTACCAGAATTAACATTTAGAAAAAATATAATTGATTTACATATGACTGTTTTATCAGATTTAATTAAAGAGTTAGATTCAAAAAATTTGGATTCCTTTTTCGAGATTGAACAAAATCTAACTGATCAAAAAATCCAAAAACAATTTTTAGATTTATTATCTAGTACATCAAAAGTTAATAATTCATTAGATAAATTAAGAACTTATATTGTAATCTATTTATCATGTGATCTACCTAAATCATTTTATGACGAATGTGAAGCTGTATTATTAAAGTTAAATATTGATTTATCACCTTTAAGTTATATTAAAAAGGTTAAAGAATTCAGTAAGTTGTCTGAAATGGCATTATCAACTACAGAAAATTCTAACAGTAATTTATCTTCATCATATTTACCAAATAAAGGTGCATTATTTTCTAATTTATCATCAAAATTGATGAACTTGACGGATGGTTCAAGTAAATTATCTGAAGGTTTTGGTTCCTTAGTTAGTGGTATCAAGAGTTTGTTACCAGAAAAATCACATTTGCCAATTACTAATATAGCTGAATCCATTATGAATCCAAAGCAGGCAAATGTAAATTCATTAAAAATAACTGATGATTACGTTTATTATGATCCAAGTATTACAAGAGGTTCACATTCAAAACAACCACAACGCAAGACTTATAATGAAGGTATGGTTTTTATTGTTGGTGGCGGTAATTATTCTGAATATTCAAATTTACAAGATTGGTGTAGTGACTGGAATGCTAAACAGGGAACTTTAAATGGTTCTGTAAACGGTAACAGTCCTTCAAAAATGGTTTGTTATGGCTCCACTGATATTATAACCGCCAAGGACTTTATTGCGGAATGTGCTAAATTAGCAAACTAATTAGAATGATAATTGTATATATATATATATATATATATATTTTAATATCGAAAAATAACGAATGCAAATTTAAAAAAAAAATATAATTAATTATACAATTAAATATTCAAACCTATATTTTCTAAACTGTTTATACCGTTACAGCTACAAAAAACCTTGACTTTGTTCCAAAACCTTCGTACTACGTTGGGCATCTAAGAATAATAATTGGCATTCATCAATATCATCAGAAGAAACTTCAGATCTCGAATTGATTCCGGCTAATATATTTGCAGGTGACAATAATTGTAATGAATATCTTAAAGATGCTTGAGAGGCAATAGTAGTCAATTTATTTAATGCTTCATCACTTAATAAAATACTTTCAGTTTTTGATCTTTTCAAAATAATATTTTTCATTTCATCATGTTTATAAGAGACGGTTTTAACGATTAATAACCTATCAATTAAATCTGGTGGAATACCATGAGGTGATTTAATATCTTCAGCACCTCTAACTGTCGTTAGACCTCTATTTGATGCAAGAATAACAACTGGTGCAATTGTTGATTCAAGTGCTCTGTTTAAATAAGTAAAACATTCAATATCTAACATATTGACCTCATCAATAAATAAAACACCTGGAACTAATTCTGCAACACCTTGATCTATATATTTTGAAACCATTCTATTAACTTCATTTCTCAATTTTTCGGTAATTTCAGTTTTACGTGGTTTTAATAATTGTCCCATCATTGATAAAATATCTTGACCACCTTGGGGTCTCGCATTTGCAATATCTAAATCATGTAATGTAATATCTTGAACGATTTCCTTCTTTTTGTGAACTTCACCTTTTGGTAATGGTACGTATTCTTCAGCTTCTAAGTCAAATTCAGTTGCATATGCATCAGATCTACCAACTCTTTTAACAGCACCAGTGTTTGCTTCGATATATATGACATCACCAACTGAAACCTTTTCTTTTTGGATTGATTCGTATATTGAAGGGTCTAATTTTAAACTTTTTGTACCTTTTGAAGTTTTCAATCCAACTAACACATGTTTGATTGTTTTACCATAACCACCTAGAGGATTCTCAGCTTCTTCTGGGGTTAATTCAACAATTTCACCTTCATAAACTTCTTTAGTTTCTTTAATTCTTAAACCAATGGCTTTTCTAAAATTTTCCATTAAGGCTTCAGTTTTTTTAACTTCAACAGAATATAATTCAGATCCAACAATAGGACAAAATGGAACTTTTGGACCCAATTCTTGTGAAACAGCTAATGCTAAAGCAGTTTTACCTGTACCTGGACCACCAGCTAACAATATTGCCTTACCACTCATTTTCTTTGTTTTAATTAAATCAACAATAATACCACATGCTTCACGTGCTTCTGTTTGTCCAACAAATCCAGCATCCATTTGCTTAGCATAACCATGTTCATCTAGTCCTAAACCTTTAATATGTGTATGTGCAGATGTTCTACTATCTTTTGTGACAGATGAAGTAACATTAGCTGTATTTGCTTGTGGTTGTTCTTCTACTTTAGCCGTAGTTGTTGTTGAGTTTAAATCGGACATTTTCTCTATGACCCTTTGAATTGGTTCGGACTGATTGATTTAAAATCAGGTGTTGTAAACAAATTATCAAGATCTGGAACAATTTTGTCAAACCTGAAAAACAAAAAGCAAAATTTTTGCCATTCGTGAAAGCGCAACAACAATTTCTTGTTTCGTATATACAATGTACAAAACAATACAGTACACGTTACATGTTTTACTATCATCAACACAAAAAGTCACTGCTGCTAAACATATATAAATAGTAGTTTTAGAGTCTATATATCATATAAATAAAAAAGAAAATGGATTATATATAACATAAAAGCAATTATAACACGAATAAATTAAATACTAAATTAACCCATAAAAGAAGCTATCTAACTACAGTTGATTAAGTCATGCTATGATTATTCACCCTTGAATTCATATGGGCCTGGTTTTTGTTCAACATCAAAGATCATATGACTTTCATCAATTAAATCACCTTTGTGTTTACACCAAACTTCAACTTTATCACCAGGATTAATGGCACCAACACCCTTTGGAGTACCAGTTAAAATAACATCACCAGGATGTAATGTCATAATACTTGACATTTTACTAATAAAGTGATGAATTGGGAAAATCATTAAATTTGTTAAATCTTGTTGTCTATGTTCATCATTAACTTTAAGATTTAATTCAACTGCATATGGATCTTCAATTTTAGATTTAGGAATAAAAGGACTCAATGGTAAAAATGTATCAAATCCTTTACCGATAGACCATGGTAAACCTTTCTTTTTTGCAGCATCTTGAACATTTCTAGCAGTCATATCAATTGCTAATGCATAACCATCAATAGCATCTAAAGCTTCCTTTGGACCAAAAGTTTCAGGATCTAAATTTTGAAGTTTCTTACCAATAATACATGCTAATTCCACTTCATGATGGACAATAACATTCTTTGGAACTAAAATCGGGCCTTCACCTGGTTTAAGGACTGAAGAACTTGGCTTTAAAAAGAAAAATGGTTCAGTTGGTTTTTGGTTGTTAAGTTCCTTGATATGGGCCATATAGTTACGGCCAATACATAAGAATTTTCCTGCATTCTTTATATAATTAAAAGACATATCGCTGTTGTTTAAATTGTGTAGAAACTTATATTACTATAATATTGATTCATTCCAACATGATTTGAAGACAAATTAAATGAAAAGATCAACACTTTAACTCTCGCGAGAAAGGAAAAGAACGAAAAACCGTCTCGGAATTGAAGTTTGAATTATCATATTTATTTATTCATTAATTATACATATTATAGTAGAAATACAAAAAAAATGCAAAGTCTAAAAGTTAATCAGGGATTTGACATCCTATGCTGTCTTTCGATAGCTTTATTAGCAGTATGTGCAACTGCTGCAGCTACTGCAGCTTGAACATTGGTGCTTGATCTATTTAGCAGTTGTGGGACCTCTTCTGATCTAATACTTTGAGGAAGTTGATGTGCTTCTGGAAGCTGAGACACGTAATTAGTCATATTAAGAACAGTATTCAAGCTTTCAATACCACCTACTTGTTCAATTAATACAGCACAATCTCGATGTGCAAAAAGAATTGTACGAAGAGTTAACGCATGTTCACGTAATGTGCCAACTTGTTCGCGTAGGTAGTCGTTTTCATCCTTGTATTCTTGTAATTCGGTCCTCATGGTCTCAATCATTTCTTTCTTTCTCTTACGACACTTTGAAGCGGCCACACGATTACGTTCAAGGAAATTTTGACGTTTCTCTTCTTCTGTAAGATTCTTTTTTCTTGATCTTGTTTTGGATGGTGCTGCAGGTGATGATGTTGAGCAACTTTCAGCATCACCATTCTCCTTACCAGAAGAAGATATAGATGCTTGTTTGGTTCTCTTATTTTTAGTCAAATCTGAATCCACCGCATATGCTCTCTTTTTGGGTGTGACTGTTGATGCTATAATATTTCCATTTTGATTGTCGATACTTTGATTATTATCATTATTATCATTTTTATTGGCATCATTAATATTATTAGTATTAGTAGTAGTATTATTAGTAGTATTATTAGTATTATTATTCTTATTATTATCAACATATTGATTAATAGTACTGTTCATATTGTTGTTTTCATTGTTATTATTATTAAAAACTGTAGTAGATTTATTCAAATTAGTTGGATGGTCCAGAACTGAAAATTGATCGTTTGGTTTAGCATCTTTATATACATTGGATGTGGTCTTCATCATTAATCCTGGAGTATCAGCTGTGCCATTACTTATTACAGATGAATCCATACTACTTTTATGGGTATTCGAATAGATATCATTCGTCACACCAATTGGTTGTTGTGGTTGTACTTGTGAAACATTGAGGTGCATTGGCAATGATTCACTTTTGATCATATGTACTTCATTATTATTGATTGAATTATTATTATTAAAAGTAGTATTGTTTATGGTAGATATTGAATTATTCATTTGAATGCTATCTAAGTTAGGTAATGAAGACATATCTAGGTTTCCTATAGTGGGGATTAAACCAGATAATCCTGTTGATAAAGGTTTTTTAGAATTTGGTGTAGTAATTAAGTTAGCTAAGGTTCCTGAAATAGGAGTCATTGCGCCTGGTGCCATTGACAAATAAGAATATAATTGATTATTATTTTGAAACATATTTGGACCTGGCGTTAAACCTGTACGGATTGAACTTTCATTTGGAGTAAGTCCTGATCTTTTGGCATTGAGCATGAAATTGTAAAGTTGCTGTTGTTGTTGTTGCTGTTGTTGCTGTTGCTGTTGCTGTTGCTGTTGCTGTTGCTGTTGCTGTTGCTGTTGCTGTTGCTGTTGCTGTTGCTGTTGCTGTTGCTGTTGCTGTTGCTGTTGCTGTTGCTGTTGTTTTTGAACATCTTGTAAGTTAGACTGAATATTTGGATCAGTGGCATCAGTACTATTTGAAGCATGGGATTGTAATCTACCATGAGAAGCGGATTGATTTTGTTCTTGTTGTAGCTTTTGTGTTTGTGTTTGCGTCTGTGACAGTGTTTGCTTTTGTTGAATCTGTTGAATTTGACTTTGGATTGTTTGAAAAGTTTTATTTTGTTGTTGCTGTTGCTGTTGTAATTGTTGTTGAGTAATTGCTAAACTATTTGGTGACAAGGCACCTAATGCTGATAAGTTCATTGGCAAATTTTGTAGATTAACCTGATTATTCTGTGGTTGATGTTGATGTTGATGTTGGTGTTGTTGCTGCTGCTGTTGCTGCTGTTGTTGAAGTAGATTGGGTGTTTGTGGAAATAAACTATTCCACATTCCTGGTGTTGCAATGAATGAACCACCGCCAGGAGAAATTAAACCGGGCAAAGGCGGTAAAACAGTTGAAGTGGCTCTTTTTGAGCTCCCTGGAGTCAGAACAGGTGGTGACATTGTTGTTGGTAGTAAATGTTGATTTGAAAAATTGACAGTCGTAGATTTTGAGTTATTATGTGGAGTTTCGTCAATAAATTGTCTATTTTGTTGATCTTGATCTATTTCATTTTGCGGTTTTATTAAATTATCAACGATATCCTGACTATTAACATTTTTCAAATTATTCAACTGAATATCACTCTGAGGTTTTATTACAGGTTTCTCTAAATCATTTGTAATATTTTTATCACTTAATATTTGATTGCTTTTATTCTTGTCGATATTGGTATTGTCATTACTGTTATTGTTATTGGCGTTATTATTATTAATTGTTTGGGTTATCGTAGTAGTAGTTTCATCACTACGAGCAAAAGACTGCTCAAATGGGTTTGGTTCTAATGCTAATGATATTTTATTGGAAAATGAAGACACAATATCAGGATTTGAACGTGAATTATTGTTTGAAATATCTACCAGATTTGAAGTAATAGTGGTAGGTAACGTCATACTTAACAAATATTGAGAACTTTCCAATAATCAATATAAAATAACAATACTATGAATTATATAAACAGACAACCGATATCAATATATATTTAAGTGTGTAGATAAAGATAAAACCAGAAGAAGTAAAAATAAAATATAAGATTTATTCTGTTCTTTTTCATGTAAATAGAAAAACCTCAGCATTACATCACAGTGATGTGAATTTGTAATAAATTTAATATTGTGGGTTCCCGGAAGATAAATATAGGTTTTTTATTTTTTAGGAAATTTAATTTTCTTTTTTTTCTTTTCATGCAAAATAGAAAACGTCACTTTTAATTTGTTACAATTTACAGGTTACAAGTTACAGGGGCGATTTTCTGTTTTTTTTAATGTGGCGACGATCGACGTATATTTTTTTTTATTTTTATCTATTTTAATCTTTTTTTTTATCTGGTTTCTTTAAAAGGCAATTTCTCAATTCTCAGTTTCTCAGTATAGAGTATAGAAAGATAAAAGGAATCCTTGATTACTGAGTGGCTCATCATTAAACCATTTTTCTTAAATTAACTGTTTTATTTTCATTTACATCTTTATTTTAACAATTTAACGGTATATAAAAATGGAAAATCCCATTACACCAATTCATGCCAATGGTTACTGTGCTATGTATGGAGTAGGGGGTAAAACTTCGTTTTTCGGCGCTGATATACCCAGTCCTAATAACATTCCAGCTCAAAAGATGTCATTGACTGATCATAACTTACTAACAAATATTTGTGGTGATTCATGGAAAACTATAAGTTATGCTTGTTGTGATTCTATTCAATTAAATCAATTAAAAAATAATTTAGCAAAAGCAGATGCATTGATATCTTCTTGTCCAGCGTGCAAAGAAAATTTTTATCAATTATTTTGTCATTTTACTTGTTCTCCTAATCAATCTCAATTTATTAATGTTTTATCAAGTCAAAAAGCGTTAAATAAAAATGATGTTGTTAATGAATTAGATTTTTATTTAGACTCACAATTTGCTTCCCTATTTTATGATTCTTGTAAAAATATTAAATTTGGTTTAACAAATGGTTATGCAATGGATTTAATTGGTGGTGGTGCCAAAAATTATTCAAGCTTCTTGAAATTTTTAGGTGATAAAAAACCTCAAATTGGTGGTTCTCCTTTTCAAATAAATTATAAATTTGAATTGCCTCAAAATTCATATAATAATTTGACTTTATTAGAAAATGATGCTAAATTATGTAATGATTCAAATCCACAATTTGCTTGCGCTTGTTCAGATTGCCCTCAAATTTGTCCTGCTTTATTACCATTACCTGAAAATAATCAATGTCAAATTTTAAATATTTCATGTACTTCATTTACAATATTAATATCTTATTTTGTTTTACTTATATCTTATTTTTCAATTTTATCATTAATAAGATATAAAAATAAGAAAACAGCAAAAAATAAACCTATTTTAACTGATGATAATGATATTTTAGAATCTTCAATTTTACAAACTGATTTTTCTTCTGATATTGCTGATTTATCCTATTCTACTCAAAATACTTTAAATCTGATGTCATTACATTCGAGAAAATCTTATATAGTTAATAATTATTTTGAAAGGGTATTTTATAAATTGGGTTATTTTTGTTCCACATATCCAAAATTTATTTTAACCTTATCCATCTCATTTGTTTTATTATTTTCATCATTTATTTATTTTATCGATTTTGAAACAAATCCAATTAATTTATGGGTCAGTTCAAATGCTGATGCATTTATTCAAAAGCAAAAATTCGATGATAGTTTTGGTCCATTTTATAGAACTCAACAAATTATTTTATCAAATAGAACAGGTGATTCAATTCTTCAAGATTATAAATTTATTGAATGGTGGTTTGAGAAAGAATCTCAATTGATGAATTTATCAACTGATATTACGATTAACGATGTAGATTATTCTGTTAAATATGATGATATTTGTTTCAAACCTTTAGAGGATACATGTGTTTTGGAGAGCTTTACTCAATATTTTAATGGTGATTTAAATAATTTACCAGAATCGTCAAATTGGAAAAGTAAAATATCCAATTGTGCAAATTCTCCTGTCGAATGTTTACCAAGCTTTCAACAACCTTTGAAAAAAAATTTAATATTTGGCGGTGATATTACGGATGTTTTAAATTCTCAAGCAATTGTTGTTACTTTGTTAAATAATAATGATAATAATCCAAATAGTGAGCAGGTTCTTAAAGCTACTGCATGGGAAAATAATTTAAAAAGTTTTATTTTAAATAATATTACTGAAGAAGGAATTAATTTTGGAATAAAAGTCAGTTTTCTGACTGAAATTTCATTAGAAGAAGAATTAAACAGATCAACAAATACTGATATCAGAATCGTTATTATTTCATATCTTGTCATGTTTGCATATGCCTCCTATGCTTTGTCATTTACACACAATAATTATGAAAATATATCTTTTATTAACTCGTCATTTATTACACCTTTTGGTAAAGTTTCTGGAAATAATTTCATTTTAAAATACTTGACCAAAACAAGATTTTTATTAGGATTAATTGGGATTTTGATTGTTTTATTCTCAGTATTTTCATCAATAGGTTTTTGGAGTTTTTTTGGTTTAAAATCAACATTAATTATAGCTGAAGTCATTCCATTTTTAATTTTAGCTGTTGGAGTGGATAACATATTTTTAATTTGTAATGAATTTGCTAATATTGAAAGATTAACAGTTACAAGCACATTGCAATTAAATGAAAAAATTGCAAAAACAATGGCAAACATTGGACCAAGTATTTTATTAAGCTCATCTTGTCAATTTGTTTGTTTTATTTTAGGAAGTTTTGTTGGTATGCCTGCAGTGAAAAATTTTTCATTGTATATATCTATTGCAATTATTTTTAACACACTATTACAAATTACAGCATTTATTTCTGTATTAGCATTAGATCAACAAAGATTGAACGATGGTAAGTTGGATTTATTACCATTTATTAAAATTCAACAAAATTCAGTGTCCTTACCAGTCGATTCAGATATTCAAGGAGCAAGCTCCAATGATTTGACTAATAGTTTAAGCCAAATGTTAAATGAAAGTGATAATAAAAATAATAGTCCTATTAACAAGTTTTTTAAAAATCAATTAGGTCCATTTATTTTCAAAGACAAAATTAAATCGTTTATTTTGTTTATTTTTGTAACATTGTTTGGAATTTCATTATCATTAATGCCAAATCTTCAGTTGGGTTTAGATCAAAGGCTTGCGTTACCATCCGATTCGTATTTAATCGATTATTTTGATGACATTTATTCATATTTAAATGTTGGTCCACCTGTTTATTTCGTTATTGATGGTATTGATGTTACCAAAAGGGTTAACCAAAAAGATTTGTGTAGTAAATTTACAACATGTGAATCATATTCATTAGTCAATATTATTGAGCAAGAATACAAAAGGTCTAATGAGAGTACAATTTCAGAGCCAGTTTCAAGTTGGATTGATGACTTTCTTATGTGGTTGAATCCAGATTTAACTGATTGTTGTACATTAAAGAAAAATAAGTCTAATAAGGAATTTTGTCCACCATTCTCGTCACCACGGCTTTGTGAACCTTGTTATGCTAATAGAAAATGGGATTATCAAATGCATGGATTTCCCGAGAATGAGGAATTTATGGAATTCTTTAACGTTTGGATTGATTCACCATCGTATCCATGTCCTTTAGGAGGTAAAGCACCATATTCAAGCGCTATAGATTATTCCAATAACACTATTATAAGATCATCGTTTAGAACTTCGCATATTCCATTAAGATCACAAAATGATTTTATTACAGCATATCATAACTCATTAAGAATTGTCAATGAAGTTAAAGAAAATGTTGAAGGTTTATCCTTGTTTGCGTATTCTCCATTTTATATCTTTTTTGTTCAATATGAAACCATAAAAAGGTTAACTTTTACTTTAATTAGCATCGGCATGTTACTAATTGGTTTAATGACAATTATATTATTAGGTTCATTAAGAAACTCGATCGTTTTTGTAATCAATTTGATATTGATTATAATTGGTTTAATCGGATGGATGGTTCTTGCAGATATCTCGCTTAATGCAGTTTCACTTGTGAATTTATTAATCTGTTTGGGGTTAAGTGTTGAGTTTTCGATTCACTTATTTAAGCATTTTAACTTCAATGAATCTCAAGCAGAAGATGCTAAAGATGGTTACAGGAAAAGTCGAGCATATGGATCTTTAGTTTATGTCGGTACAACTACGTTAAGTGGCATTACATTGACTAAACTGATTGGTATTGGAGTTTTGAGTTTTACAAGAAGTAAAATGTTCAGAGTTTATTATTTTAAGATGTGGGCCGGATTGATTGTTTTGGCATCTGTTCACGCTCTTGTTGTTGCCCCATTATTGCTAAGCATTTTTGGAAGCAGTTCGGTTTATGGACGCAGTAAGTGGAGCAAGATATTATTTGATGAAATTCTTCATCATCAAAGAGAGACTTTATAAAAGTTAAAATATACCAATGTAATGAAATTTGTAACGAAATTTGTAATAAATAAAGCCAAACTGATTGAAGTAGCATTCTTATTCTGACCAAACTTCAACAACAACGAAGTAGACAGTTTCTGCTTTGTACTTTATAGTTCATGTTTTTTTTATGTTCTATTTGCAATTTGCAATTTCAGATTCGCGATCTGTTGAAAAAGAAGGGAAGGATTTTTTCAGGGAATACATGAGTGAAAACGTTGGACACCATAGAGCATGATTCTTGGTCTTCTGAACGATGAACCTGTTAAAGAAATCATAGATCAATAAGGTTGATGGCACTATTATTAGTTTTAAATTTGATTGAGACTCAGATAGAATATAGCAGATATACATTTAGTCTAAAACAAGAGCAAGATATTAGTTAGCATCGATAAAAATTTTTCAACGACATGTCATACGAACCATTGCAATCAACGCAAACCATTCCACATCCAAATCCATATCCATCACCAGATACTGGAAAGAGCGGAGGGAATAGTCGCCATGTTGAAAAGCTTAGGAAAAATGTTGGTGGCAATAACAGTAACAATGATGATACTAATCAAGACATAAATAGTTCACAACCTACATCAAATAAAGAAGATACTCATATACCCTCTATTTGGGCATGTGCAATTGCTGGGGGGTTGGGTGGTATTATTGGTGATTCTTCTATGCATTCACTAGATACCGTTAAAACTAGACAACAGGGTGCATCACATATTCCAAAATACAATAATACACTAACTGCTTATTCAACTATATTTCGTGAAGAAGGATTTCGTCGTGGTTTATATGGTGGGTATAGTGCAGCAATGTTGGGTTCATTGCCATCATCTGCAATATTTTTTTTGTCATACGAAGCAATCAAACGTTATGCAATTAATGATTTAGGTATACCAGAAACTCCAGCATTTTTAGCAGCTGGTTTCTTAGGAGATCTTTTTTCAAGTGTTTTCTATGTGCCATCTGAAGTTTTAAAAACTAGATTGCAATTACAAGGTAGATATAATAATCCACATTTTAAATCAGGTTACAATTATAAAGGACTACTGGATGCAGCTGTAACAATTGTTCGAACTGAGGGTCCTAGCACTTTATTTTATGGCTATAAAGCAACTCTGACAAGAGACTTACCATTCTCGGCATTTCAATTTACGTTTTATGAAAAATTCCGTCAATGGGCATTTAAATTAACATCATCAGAATCAATAGATTCATTCCATAAAACTGAAGGAAGATCTCTACCTTTATATGCCGAATTATTAACTGGAGCGGCTGCTGGTGGTTTAGCTGGTACGTTAACTACACCATTAGATGTCGTTAAAACCAGAATGCAAACTCAAAATGGTACTTCTGGTGTCATATTAAAATCAAGTTCCATTTTTTCAAGTTTGAAGACTATATATGTTAATCAAGGTATAGGCGGATTGTTCTCGGGTGTTGCTCCTCGTTTTGTGTGGACAAGTGTACAGAGTTCAATTATGCTCCTGTTATATCAAGTTTTTCTTAAAACATTATCAGATACTGAAGCTAAACTCTCAGGATAATATTTTTAAAAAGTTTTATACTGCATTTCATTTTACATTTACTCGGTGTCGTTCAGTCATTCATTTACTAATAAAAATCATATTCTTTAAACACAACCCCTCAGATAATATAGTACATTTTAGATATTGTTCCTGCACATAGCAATATAGAGAAATAATAAATTGAATTTAAATCCTTATTATTTATTTTTCTGAATCATATATCCCTTTATTTATCCAATTATTTATTTATTTATTTATTTATTTATTTATTTATTTATTTATTTATTTATTTATTTATTTATTTATTTATTTATTTATTTATTTATTTATTTATTTATTTATTTATTTATTAAATTTACAAGCATAGTGAATCGATGTTTCAGCATCTTTCAAAAACTTTATAGAGTTTTGGTAAACTTGCAATTTCAATAACATCACGTAGTAAATTATCAGTAGCTAGAAACTTACGCTTAACAACAGGTAAAATTAAGTTTTCAATGAGATCTGAAATCTTTTGTTTGGGTTCCACAATATTTTCCGTATCTTCATAAATAATTTCTGGAACATAAAATAAAGCAAGCTGGCGTAATATTCCACCTAAACATTCCTTTTCATCATCCCAATTAACCTTGACTAGAGTCCTGAATAAAAATAAACTCAATTTATTCCAGCTTGGTATATAGCCTTTTATTAATAATGGTAAACTACGTAATTTTGGATTGCATGGGTTAGATATATCAATTTCGATACTAAAGTATTCATTCCACATTTCACTCATCTCAACAAAGCACTGTTGGATTAAATCATTTAAATCAGGTATTTCTTCAACATTATTTTTTTCAAGATATATCTTTACAAAATCGGGATTGTCATAAATTTCTGTTTGTATTAACTGTTTTATATCAATACCACCTTCATTTACAATTTCAATTTTGCCAAAGTTTGAAAAATCTGCTAATCCAATATGATAAAATAATTCAGCACATAGACTTGCATAATCAACTAAATATAATTTAACTTCATGTTGAATACAGCATAATCTTTTTTCATAATCAGCAATTCCAACATAGGAATGTTGGGCAAAAAGCTTTGTTAGTTCACGATTACCACGTTTTTGTAACTCTTGTCTTAAATTTCTAATAGAATTCAATGTGACTGGAGTTCTTTTTTTGGTCTCAACTGTTGTCTCCAAAATAGTAGAAGAATCAAAATCATCGGTCGTTATTTTTGAAATGTTAAACTCATTTTGATCATTACCTTGGGAATCACTAGTAACATCACTTTCCTTTTGAGAAGTTCTATCTGTGATAGTTCTACTCTGTGGTGCTTGTGATGATTTCACAAAAGTATTCAACGTAGTCTGATTATAATCAGTTCTAACCATTTCATGCTCATACGGTTTTCTATATTGTGAAAGTGGTACAGGTTTGGGTTTCTCTTTAATTTGTGGCTCAGTTTGAAATAATTTCGATCTTTTATTCCTTCTTTCTTCAATATCATCTTCTATCTTTCTTGTATTTGTTAAAATCTGCTGGGTTATAAATTTTCTTGATGAATCCAATCGAGATAACATTGAATCAATTGAGGATGTAATATAATCAATTATTTCATCTTCATTTAAAAATCTGACTTCTCTTTTTGTTGGGTGAACATTTACATCAACATTTTGTGGAGTTATTTCTAATGATAAATAAACAAAAGGCTTATGACCCTTTGGTAAATACGTTGCATATAGAGAACTTATTGCTCTTTTCAATGGATTG
This sequence comes from Pichia sp. yHKS168, assembly GCA_030571145.1. Taxonomy (NCBI): domain Eukaryota; kingdom Fungi; phylum Ascomycota; class Pichiomycetes; order Pichiales; family Pichiaceae; genus Pichia; species Pichia sp. yHKS168. The sequence continues at coordinate 403,733 of JAJLXI010000055.1, read as the reverse complement.
CAAACAACAAGTCGATGGTTAATAAAAAAAATTGGTTGTACAGTTTTTTTATTTTCAAAACTAGTATTGCTGATCATGCCTTGACATTTGGTAAGACCAAATTCTGTCTTAAATTCATCAGTTATTTCAAGATTTATATCAAGTAAATTGTTTGCAATATTGGAACCATAAACCGATCTAATTCTATCCTTTCTATTCGATACTTTTCGTACCATTATATCCAATCCGCTTCCTCCTTGTCGTTGACAATTAAATCCTACACTATCAACATGAATTGCATACTTACTAACTATCTCTAATATACTTGAATATTCATCATTTGCACTTTTAAGTGCACGTAATCTGGATGGAACATTATAAAATAAATCTTCGACAACTAACACTGTACCATTTTTGCCAGCAATAGGTTTTATTCCATCCTGGAAACCGCCAATGATTTCACCATCTTTATATGATGCTTTCCATGCACAATTGTCTTCCATTGTTTTAGTAATTACGCTAAGTCTTGCAACATGAGAAATACTTGCAAGAGCTTCGCCACGAAATCCATATGTCGAAATTTTACGTAGATCATCAAATTCTACAAGTTTTGAAGTTGTAAACCTTTCACATAAAATTGGCATATCTTCTTTATTTATTCCGGTACCATTGTCCGTAATTTGTAATAATTTTGTACCACCATCTTTTATCATAATTTCAATTTGAGTCGATCCTGCATCAATTGAATTTTCAAGTAATTCTTTGAGTGCATTTGATGGTGCAATAATAATTTCACCAGCTGCAATCAAATTAACAACAGTTTTATCTAAGGGTAATATCCTTCTGTCGCCTGGCATCAGGGGTATACTTTGTTATCACTTTCTTTAGAGAAAGAAAACCGACTTATTTTAGAAGTTTATTGCCATACATTACAACACAAATGATCTGAGAAATTTTAATACGCGTATCGTTAGAGTTGTTGAGCCTAGCTAGTGGCTAGTGAAACATTTCATTGAAAGATAGAATTATTTTTACTAGACAAAAACTTGTCTTTTTGAGTTGATCAAATACGGGAAACAAGTGATGGCTTCTATATTTCAATATGCTGAATTTAGAGAAACAACGTTATTTTTATTTTATGTTGACTTACTAGACGGATCTAATAGTATTGATAGTAGCCCTTCAATTGCGATTTTGAAAGACGATTTCAAATTTGAGCTTTTACTTAGAAATTTGGATTTAAAAACACAATTAAAAATTAGAAATATTAAAAATAACTTAGATAGATATGTAAAATTGATTAATTTATTGATGCTTAAATATATCGTTTACAAATATGAAACTGAGTTAGATATCAACTTAGATGAAATTAAAGAAATTAGAAATAAATATGGGAAGCCCAAACTTTCAAATAGGTCATATCAATATAATTTATCAGATGAACATGGAATGGTTGCGTTAGGAATTGGTTTTAACAGCGATTTAAAAGATACTGAAATTGGTGTAGATTTATCCAATACTAAAGATATAGAGAATTTTAAATTAAATAAACTTGAAGATTTTTTTAAAGTCGATTTCCGTGATATTTTCAATGATAATGAAATAAAAAAACTTTCAGAATATTTTAAAAATTTAGAATATAACGATAGATTAAGATTGTTAAGTAAAATATGGGCGTTAAAGGAAAGTTATTGTAAATATATTGGAATTGGTTTAACTGCAGGTATGCAAAACTTTGAATTTTTAAACTTTGAAAATGTTTTAAACGTTGACCAAATTAACGAAAAGATTAATGAATTTGAAATAGTGGCTAAAGATATTGAAATGAAGAAAATTTCTGAATATAAGCCACTTAATGTTTGTTTAGGGATTCCTAATACTAGTATTATTTGTTCAATTTTTTCAGATTATCAGAAAGTTTGTGTAATAAAGGTTAATGTTGAAGAAATTATAAAATATTTTACACAGAGTAGGTAAATTATCAAATAGAAATTTTAAGAGAATTAAACTAAAAGGTCAAATATACAGTGAAAAAAAAATTTTACAAATATAATAGTTAAGAAAAAGAAATGAATTATTCTATTTTAAATGTTTCTGTGCAGAAATGTTTAATGACTGCCTTACCTTCTTCAAAATTTGGATCATCATGTCTAACAATAGCAGCAGCATGAGTTGCGTTTGTTTTTGTGATATAAACTGGATATTTAGACCAGTTAACTGTGTTTAAGTTTTTGATTATTTCACGCTGAACAGGAGACATGTTCATTTTAAATGCTGTTAAAATTTGATAATGTTTGAAAGCTTCCATTTTTGTTTCACCTAGAAGTTTATAATCTTTTTCCCAACTTTCAATATCATCAATTGGGATAGAACAAATTCTATTCAGTGAAGTAATTAAAATTTTATCACCACTTAACGGTTGATTGAAAATTGATTGATTAGTGTCTTTTGAGGATGTAATTGCATCGAAAACTGAATCAAGGAAAAAATCACCTTGATCATGCAAATCATTTTCAAATTTATTGAGTTCATTTGAATATCCTTCACTCAAAGATCTTGATAATGTTGGCTTTAATAAAGGAGTTGTTGTGGCTGAATGGATTGGAATTGCATTTGTAACAGTTGTTGCAACTTGATCAACAAAATGATAAATGTAACTATTTTCTTTCAATCTTGAAGATTCTCTGGTAACTCTAAAAAATGATGTAGTAACTTGTAATAAATTAAACAAAATAAACCAGGTTACCCACATTGGAATATAAATAAATGTATTAAATAATAAAGTTAACCATTTGAATTTACGATAAAAGAAATTTTTAATATAATTAATACCCAAAATACTATTATTAACTTCATTATCAAATTTTAAATTTTCTTTAGTTTTAGTTGAAGTTTTTTCATTCTCATAATTAATCAAACCAGTAAATTTAATTGATTTATTAACATCTAAAACAATTGGATCAAAATTATCAACAAAGGCTAGCTGAAAATTTGAACCATTTAAAAAATTAATGAAACCATTATTATCGATTGAAACATCTGTGTTTTTATCTAAGATTTCAAAAGGATTAATATAAGATATTCCAGAAGTCCACCAACAAGTTCTAATATCTGATCTAATATTTGAATAAAGTGAATGATATTTAAATAGTTTTAAACCTTGAAAAAATATTGAATTTTCTGAGGCCATTAATTTTAATAAGGGTAATTTTTCATTTGAATTTTCCAAAATAACAGAATCCTTTAAGAACATTTGTTTACCACTATTACCTAATAGATAAGGTACTAAATTATTAAAACATTTAATACTAAAAGTGTCACCAGGTGTTAAAACGCCCACATGAGGAGTACAAAAAGTAACAAAATTAATTGGTTTGATATGTTCAAAGTACTTTTTATAAGTTAAAATTCCTATTGTAAATCTTGCGATTAAACCACCAAGAGAATAACCAATTAAAGAAAATTCTGAGACTCTTAAATTATGTTTATCTAATAAACGAGCTGTTTCAATAAATATTTCATCAGCAACTCTTGATCCACACATATCAATGCCATCATAAGTTTTAAATTTCTCATTTGATTTTGTTTTATAGGTTCTAAATATTTTGTTTGGATAATTTATTTTAAGATTATTTTGTAAAGTCTCCTCTACATAAGCAAAATGATCTTGGGTTCCCCATAATCCATGAGAAAGTACAATTAAATGACACTCGGTAGGAATAAAATTTTCTGATTCAATTTTTGAATGCATTCAAAAGCAAAGAGTATAATATAAAAATGGAAGTAGAATTTTTAAGGAAAAAATAATAAGAGAAAAACAGCATAAATCGGTTGTTAAGGAATGATATGATAAGGAGCTAACTTTTCTTATCTTGTGATGAAATCAGAAAATTTATTGATTAAAAAAAAAAAAAATTAAAATCAAATTAAATCACTGGTGGAGGCTCATTATCGTCTATTGGATTTCTGATCCTTCTTCCTGTAAATTCTTTTTTATCTTCTTAAATGCATTTCTAATTTCTATTATTTGTTTCTATTAAAACGTTTTGGATGATGATTATTATTTTCCCTTAATATTACATTATTTTTATCATCACTAACAAAATATGGCTTTAACCTGTAGCCTACAATAGACAATAAAATAAAATAAAAAATATAAATAAAATTTTTCTGGACAGTCACGTGTAGCGTGTTAGAGGAGCAGTTGACAATTCAGACCGACAAACTCACTGCAAGGCGGAGTGGACGAAGGAGCGCCCAGTGCCCAGTGTGGGAGGATCGGCCCATAATAAGGTCGCAAAAATATTTGCCGGAAGACTCCGATAAATGGACTTTACATGAGAAAATATCCAACAATAACAAGATCTTCAAAAACGTTCACAACTAAATCTTTAATCGGATTTGAATAATTTAGTTTACAAAAAATTGATACAAATTTTCCTTTTGCGTTCGCCTATTAACACAATTGCAATGCTCATATTTAATGTTCCAAGATTGATTACTACCCGATCAGCATGTGTCGCATCCAGAACTTTAAGGGCTAATAATGAACATATTTTTAGATTAAACAATTTAAAACAATTCAATTTTGTTAATTCAAGGAGACAGTTTTCATATTCTCCAAAAATTAATTTTCCACTGACTGATTCATCTTCAAATTCTATTCATAAGTTATCAATTGTTAAAAGATCTTTCAAGTTTTTTTTCTTATCTTGTGGAATCGTTAGCGGTTCTTTCCTTCTTGCATTAACTGGCTTTTTTATATATGATTATACAACTTATACTCCGCCAAGCGTTCCTGATAATTTACTAATACCATTTGATTCTTTGAATCCTCCAATTGGTGGTCCTGAAAAATTACCAATTTTAACAAAAAATTTAGATTGTTATGATACTGATTCAAAACGGAAAGATTCATTAAAAAAGAAATTAGTTATACTTGGTTGTGGTTGGGGTTGTGTATCTTTATTAAATCAATTAAATAAAGATGAATACGATGTTACGGTAATTTCCCCAACTAATTACTTTTTATTTACTCCAATGTTACCTTGTGCTGTAGTTGGTACTTTAGATGTTAAAACTTTAATGGAAAGTATTAGATCTTTAATTAATAAAGTAAATGGTCATTTTTTACATGCAAAGGCTGAAAAGATTGAATTTACTGATAAATTAGTTAAAGTTAAAGATTGCAAATCAAATAAATATTTTTATGTTCCTTATGATAAATTAGTTGTTGCGGTTGGCTCAACTTCAAATACTCATGGAGTTAAAGGTTTAGAATATACTTATCAACTTAAAACTGCAGAAGATGCTTCAACAATTAGAAAAAAATTGTTAAATAATTTTGAACAAGCTTGTTTACCAACCACTTCGGATGATGAAAGAAAAAAATTGTTATCTTTTGTTATTTGTGGTGCTGGTCCAACGGGTGTTGAAGTTGCTGCTGAAATCTTTGATTTAGTTAATGAAGATTTACCTCGTTTATATCCAAAAATTTTAAGACAAGAGGTTTCAATTCATATTATTCAATCTCGGTCTCATATTTTAAATACTTATGATTCTGCAATTTCTGAATATGCAATGGAAAGATTTAAAAATGATAATATTGATCTTTTAGTTAATTCAAGGGTTGAAGAGATTTTACCTGATAAAGTTATTTTTAATCAAAAAAATGAAAATGGTATTGCAGAATCCAAAGAAGTTTCTTATGGTTTATGTTTATGGTCTACAGGTATTGGTTTAAATGCGTTAACAAAACAATTATCAGATGATTTAAAGCCATTTCAAAAAAATAGAAGAGCATTAGAGACTGATGCTCATTTAAGAGTTATTGGTGCTCCATTAGGTGATATTTATGCTATTGGTGATTGTTCAACAGTTAGAACTGATATTGGCGATCATTTGGAGGATTATGTGAGACAATTTATCATCAAAAATCAAAAATCGTATTTAAATTTAAAGAACTTGGGTGGTCATGAAATTATAACTGATGCAGATATTAAAAATTTTGAAATCACATATCCTCAATTACAAGATTTATCTCGTGAAATTGAAAAACATAATCCATTAGCTAAAGAAGCTTTACTTTTGACTGAAGAATTAATTCCAAAATATGACAAATCTAAAACAGGTACTTTAAAATTTAAAGATTTGAAGTTATTGTTTAAAGAAGTTGATTCTAAAGTTACATCTTTGCCTGCTACTGCTCAAAGAGCACATCAGGAAGGCTCTTATTTGGGGAAAAAATTAACAAAATTAGCAAATATTGATCAGAGCTTAGTAGAATATCAAATTTATAATGGTGATATTGATGATGCAGTTTTTAAACCATTCAAATACAAGCATTTAGGTTCATTAGCTTATCTTGGAAATTCGGCTGTTTTTGATTTACCAGGACATTCTCTGTTTGGTGGACTTGTAGCAATGTATTTATGGAGATCAATCTATTTCGCGCAAAGTGTCAGTATCAGAACTAGAGTACTTATGTTTTTCGATTGGTTAAAAAGAGGCATCTTTGGTAGAGATATTATCACTGAGTGAATCTCGACATGAATTTTTTGACTGATGATGCCTAAATAGGAAATTAAATTACATTGCCCTTTATCCCTTTTTTAGAAAATTTATTTACTTTTGTATTCGAACTATTTATTTATAAACATAACACTAGATTTCAGAGTTCCCTGTGTATCCATATCATTTTTTTTTATTCCTTTTTCATTCCTTCTTTTCTTCTCATTTATTTTTTATTTTAATAAATAATCAAACCCCCTTGAGTTGGTATCTTTCAAATTCTGTGGCAATCTTTATAACAGCACAAAATCCTTTAAAAAAATAAATTATAAGATAATCCTTTAAAAAAAAATTAAAAAAAATATATAACGATAGCCAAACCTTCTAAATATTTGACTTTAAAATGGATACTAGTGAAAGTAACCAGAATATTAAAGTCACCGACGGTTTAGCTGTGGAAGATTCTCATCCACATAAAACTAAAAGTTTTAGATATATAACATCTAAATGGTTAGGTACTAGTAACAAAGATGATAGAAAAAATAATATTAAAAATTCAAAGGAAGATTTGCAAAAAGTTGAAAATATTCCAGATGGTAATGTAGTTGCTGATAATAAACAGTTAAACGAAAATAAAAAAAGTGAAGATGAAAGTTTTAGAAACTCTTCTACTATTCTGTTAAACGTTGACAATGATTTGGATCTTAATTTGATGTCAACGGCTACCACTTCGAAAGCTGAAACTTTCTTATCATTGGAAAAACAAGAAAGCAAAAAAAAGAAAGCTTTAAATACTATTAAATATTACTTGGACCAAAATAAATCACAAGAAATCAGTGACGAATCAAACACAACCTCCAATTTCAAAAATACTGAAAATAACAATTCATTATATGTAAATCCATTCACTACTTTTGAAGATTATAACGACTTAAACGCTTCTACAATTGATTTTGATTACAGCATCAATTCAAATGACACCAACATTGAGAAACCTAAAACTTTATTTGATATCTTTAGTGACGAAAATCAAACTCAAAAGATTGATAATAATTCCAACGAATCTTTGATCGTTTCTGATTCGGATATAAGCTCTAACGTTATTACTATTTCGAAAGCAAAAACTGCACAGTCAACCAAAGACTTAACTTTAAATGTTCTAAAAGCAAAAACTTTAAATTTTAACAATCAAGTTAAAATGGTTTCATTATTCGTTGGTGATTTAAATGTTGCAGTTACCGAAAATGATTTATATTTGTATTTTGCAAAATATCAAGGTTTGATCTCTGTTAAAATTCCAATAGATCCAATAAAAAATGTTTCGTTAAAATACGGTTATGTTAATTTCGATACTCAATTGCATGCAGATTTAGCAACCGAAGGATTAAATTACACTAACTTAAATGGTTCTGAAATTAGAATTATGCCTTCTGTTAGGGATAAAGTCCAAAGGGAGAATTTAGGTACAAATTTGTTTTTCTCCAACTTAAGTTCAGAGTTAACTTCCAGAATTATGTATGATAGATTTAAAGCATTTGGCAAATTATTAAGTTGTAAATATAATGCAGAAAAGCGTTTTTGTTTTATTAGTTATTCTGAAAAATTAAATGCTTATAAAATTTGTAAACAATTTAACCAAACTGAAATGGATGGTAGAATAATTGGTGTGTCTGTTCATATATCAAAGAAAGATCGTGAAAACTTTCATAATACACAAAAAATCATTGAATTAATGGACAATCAGACAACTGATAAGTTTGATAAATCTGAAGAACTCCACAAAGATAAAGAAATTTTAAAATCATATGAAGAGCCTATCAGTACCAAGTATTCAATCTTTATAAAAAATCTCCCTATGGACTTAAATGATAACGTCATAAGAAACTTAATTGAACCATATGGTACTGTTAAAGGTATTTTAACAAGAAAAGTTCCAGCCAAAAATGGGGCATGGGCATTGGTTACAATGACTAACCAACCTGCAGTTGAAAAAGCAATTCAAAATTTAAATTATGTTGAAATTGAAGGAAAACAATTGTCTGTCACTAAGGCGATTCCAAGAGAAGAAAAGGAATATGCTAAAAATGAGATGAATCAACCAGAAAAAAAATTAAAACTATTAATTAGTGATATTAACTTGGAGAAAGATGGTGAATCGTTAAAGGAATGGTGTTCAAACTGTGAATCAATTAAATCAGCTGAATTTTTTTCAAACTCAACGAAAGGGGAAATTCCGATGAGCAAAAAATCTAGTGGTTATGGTTATATCGAGTTAAATTATGATGATGATGCAGATAATTTAATTAAAAAATTTAATGAATTTGGTATTTCATGTTATAAAATCAAAGTTGAGATTCCAGATTATGAAAATAATAGTGAATACAATCGTTATCCGTATTTCACAAACCATTCAGTTGTTCACAACAGAGGTTATTTTAAAAATAAATCAAATTCTGTTTCCTTTTCTTATGTTGATCCTTCCAAACTGCTACAAATTGCAGACTTTCAAAAAAAAGTTAACCTTGATAAATTGAATTGCTTTCAACAGCTTAAAAATCACAATAAGACTAGATTAAAACAAAGAAATCATATCGACGAATTAGCTTTAGAAATCTTTCAAACCAAACAAACTGAAATGTATCATTTAATGTGGGAAATTTGTGCCAGATTATTGGTTCCAAGACCAGCTCGAAACAATAATGCCCTTAGATATTCGGTTCATAATGAAATTTTAAGCAAATCAAAGGTTTCCTCACTCACTGATCATTTGGTTAAGTTTTTTTGGAATAACAACTTTGATAAGTTTTATGAATTTGTTAAAGAAAATCAGTTCGATGATAAAGAAAAAATTATTTATGTTGCTAATCCGATTCTTGCGAATCAAATTTTGCAAAGTGCGACTTATCTTGGAATTATTCCAAAAGAGAGCAAATTTTAGCTTTAATTCAAATATATATTTAGATAGCTACTTGTTAAGTTAAATAATTATGTGTAATTCAATAAAAAAATTCAAGAGTTTGTCGTAAAAAATACAGGCATTGTTTAGTTTTTAACTATTTGGAAATCCGTTAAGTACATAAAGAATAAAGGAAATAATTGGTACAAGTAAGAAGAAAAAGTAAATTAAAATGTTAGTCAATGAAAAAAAATGACAGAAAGTATAATTAAAGAGAAATTCAAATCTAAACCAGTTCAACATAATTAGCTGGGAAAATACCTTCAACGTTTCCTATTCTTCCAGTCCACCAGTCATCAGTTGAATTTGATTTTTGAATGATAGTAATAACATCACCTTTTCTAAAAGGTAAATCCCCATCTTGCTGTCCTGCAAATGAATATAATGCCACTGCTTTATTTTTTGAATTTCCTGAGCTTCTTGAAAATTCAGGCTTTTCTTCGGTTGGTCTATAACCTCTTTCATTTCTCTCATTTCTAGGATTTCTACTTGATTGATAATTACCATTTCTATCAGATTCTCTTCTTGAACTACCGCCATTTCTGTCATATACATCATCTTCCCAAGATGCTGATCTACTATGTTGTTGTCTATCTCTTCTATAATATGCACGGGCAGAATCATCGCTATAGTCATCATCATAATCGTCATTATAATTTCTTCTGTTATTTCTTCCTCTTTTTGAATTTGCAATTGATTCATCATCTGAGCTAAATGTCGAAGGAATATCATCGTAATAATCACCATCATCATAATCATCAGGTCCTATACGGCTAAAAGCACGTGAATCTAATATTCTCATCAATGGTTCACAAGCTGGTGGTGGAGCAACCCTACCGCTTAAAATATATCTTGCTTTACACATATCACCATAAAATTTACGGTTTGCTTCTCTCCTTTCAACAATTGCAGAACCCTCAAGTGAAACACCTGCAAATAAACCTTTTGTCTTAGAATATGCAAAAATTGCGGCAACATTCTTCGTTGATGCATTACCTGCAACTTCAGCATTTCTACCTAATGGACCTGCAGCAACTGAAACATTACCACCAAGAGTAACGGAACCATATTGAGCAAAAGACTCAACAGCTGCTTCAGTATTAAGAATAAAAACAAAATCAGTTAATTCGGCACCAATTTGACCACCAACACCTGCACCTGCTGTAACAATTGCAGATGGTGCTGACCAAGAACCATCAGGTAATCTTGCAACAACGACCCCGGAACCTGCACGTCCAGAGAACAAAAATCCTGCCTTAAGAACAGTTATAATTGCCAAACCTTTTGCATTTAATAACACATCATGTGGAATAATTTCATCTGCACCTAAAACTTGATTAGGTTTAACAAAGGAAGATAAAACTTTTGCAGCTTTAATAGATTCACTTTTTAAAGATCTTGGAATTGGATTGTTAATCCCCATTTTTTTGTTATTGTAATATATTTAAGTAACCCAGAAATTGAGTTAAAGAAAATGAAATACTTTTTAGTTATTTAATGGAAACTTATAAATCTAAATTCTAAAATAATCATACAATAGCGGTATACAAAGGCAAATATATATAATCAGCGGAACTGCAACGCTATAGAGAGAAGAGTGTAAGATTTAATTTTACATCTGTGCACCAATTTTTAACTATCGTTATTCTGACGGCAGATAGACTTGTCAGTTTTGTATGATAGAATTTCTCTAGAAAGGCTTGTGATTTGATAATATATCATCAATAATAGGCAAATTGAATCTTGCTATGAGTGCTGGAGTTGGAGTGATAGAGATTAAATTGCTAGAAAAGCTACATTCTACGATAGATAAATGTGTGCAAGAATTAAGAATCAAAAATGATGCTGACATTATAAAAAATAACGATGAAAATAATGAAGTATTAGTGAATTATACTAAATTACTTAGATTTGCACAAGATATTGATCGTATACGCAGAAAAACTTATAATGCTGATAATTTACAAATGTTTAATAAAGATTTACATAAAACGGATCGAGACATACAAAATTTATTGCTTATATTTGAACTTCAAATCGATAAATTACATCAGGAAAAAATAGATTTAGATAAAGAAATACTGGATAAAAAAGCAAAGGATGAAATTAGCCAAGATTTGAATGAAACTAATAATAATCAAATTGAAATGATTAATTCAAGTGGGAAGTTTGAAGATTTTCAAAATGAAGAATCAATTGAAACATTGAAATCCAGATTGCTCAAGACAAATCACTCACAACTTGACCAAATTCAAACAACAGAAATTCAGAATAATTACCATGATTCAATACAACAAGAATTAATAGATTCACTACCGTCTATGGTATCTTCATTAAAGGAACAAGCATTACAGTTCCAAGAGATGATTATACAAGATGCAGTCATTCTGAAGGAAGCAACACAGAAATTTGAAACTTCTCATGGCAAGTTTGATAACGTTAATACATTATTATCTAAATATCATAAAGAAGGAAGATTAGGATTTTGGTTTTATATAAGAATTATAAGCCTGGTGCTCGTATCATTTTTATTCTTATTGATAATTATAAGGTTGATCCCAGCAAGACACTAATTATTTAGTTAAAGTTTAGTTGGTTTAATTAACAAAAGCTCTAGCATTTTACCTTTTTCATATGAATTTTCCACAACCAACTTATCAATCAATAACCAATCAGCTAATTCCCAATGAGTACCTCTAATTAAGTCCGGAACGTTTTTTTTTAACGGTGGTATTATTTGATTATATAAATCAATCATAAATTCATCATTTTCATTTATTAATGATTCTGTCTTCTTTCCATTATTATATAGTTTTAAAAACCATTTAATATCAAAACTTGAAAATTGCTCAATATTTTTTAAATCCCTGTAATTTACAGTTTTCAACAACCATAATCTGACTATTAATTCTATTTCCATTTTGCTTAATTCACTGATCTCTTTATCCCATTGTAAAATTTGTATAAAATCCTCAAATTCTTTATCCTTTTTAAATATATCTTTAACTGTAATAAAATGTTTCCTATATTTTTTTAAATAATGTTTTTCTTTATTTTTAATTTCATTCTTAGCTAAATTATATATTTGTAATTGGCCTTGACGAAATATTTTTGCATTTCTATAATCATTTTCAGTAATCAATTTTGCGTCGAATGCAGGAATTTTATCTAATTTGTTCATGAACTTTAATTCTAAACTTTGTTTCAATTGATTTAACCCATTCATTAAATTTTTCAATGTTAGTTCTTCATCGGTAGGATTTTTATTTATATAACTAAAAACTTCAATTAATCCTTCAGCTATAGGATGAAACTTATTTAGCAAAAATACCGTCGTATCATTTGAATTATTGTGAGAGTCTTTTTCATTTGATTCATTAATACTATTATTATTGATACTGTAAGTATAATCATCCAATGTTGGCAATTTTACATTCCAATCATTTGATAAATTTTCCTTTAACCCCTTTTTCAAAGTTATTGATAATTGTAAAGTTTCAAATTCATTGTCTTCTAGTACAAATCCATAACCCATCAATAATTCGGCATTTCCTTTCGGTCCATAATTATTATAAACTTCGATTTGATTATTATTTGTATTCAAAACATCTAAATTTAAATTTGAAAACTTAAAACTACCATAAGAATTAGTAGACCATTCTACTTTACTATTTGGTTTATGATTTAGTAGATCAATAACTGGTAATAACATTACTAAATGTGGTTCTGCGTTTGGGGCAATAATTTTATATGGGAATGCACGAGATGTTATAATTAAATGAGCCCATAAATAATCATTCAGTGAAACTTGAAAACCATTCAATTTTAATTCATTTATAGACTCATAATCATTTTTTAAAGATTCGAGTTTTTCAGATATAAAAGATTCTTGTAATGAAGTATTTTCAAAAACATATAATGATTTTGTATTCATTGATAGTGGACTTGAAATTTTTTCAAGGGCTGGTAATAAGTCAACATATGGTTTAAATTTATCATTACATATAAGATTGTTTCTGATGCAAGCTAAATAAAATTTGAAAATTATATTAAAATCAATAGCAACTTTAGATTCTACTAAATTGAATGCTTTAAATGCATCTTCGGGTTTTATAATGAAAGAACTTGGAATTTCAATCGATACGGATTTGGAATTTTCATCATTTTGATTCACTTCAGCTAAATCTATAAATGCAGAGAATCCAGCGTCTTTTGTTTTTTCAAACTTGATCCGTGGATCTATAATCGCACCTTCTTTCTTTGCTGTCTGTATTAATGCTTCTAAAGACATGTTTTCTGAGAAGTTCTCAAGTATCTTTAAAGCAAAATATAACTGCTTACAGCATTAGCAACTAAAAAATTTCAAATTTCCTTTTGCGAAGAACAAAAAATTACTCTTTTCGGAATTATTACGAAATTACGTGTTGTGTGTTGTGCGTAATTAGGTTGTTATAATTTACAATTTACAATAAACTTTTGTGCATTGCATTATTTGAGTATTTTTACATAAAACATAAAAAGTGAAAGAATATAGTTTAAAACATAATTAGAACATAAAAGAGCATCTTGAAAAAAAATCTTGAAGATATAATAATTTTTCTAATTTTTGACTTTTTAAAATAGTCACAATTTTTTAAGGTCACAATTAATATAAAGTTTAGAGTAATTAAATTGATTTTTTTTTATGGTTTCAATGGTTTTTATTTTTTTTTTTTGTTTTTTTGGAATGGATAACTATGAGTTGAAAATAAAATAAATAGAGAATTTTAAAATACCTCAAAATTAATAATGCAATACACATATATAATTCCCCCCAGAAAAGCAGGAGATTTTTATATATGGGAAATTTTCTTATCTTTATGAGATCTCTTCTTTCGAACTAACTTCTTTGAGATTTTGGAATCAACATAAGTTTCCCATTGATCTTCTGGGGAAAGTATATCGCAATCAGGCGTTGAAATATCATTTGAAAATTTTTCATAAGTTTCATAATTGTCAACCATTTCTAAATCAGTAATTGACTTTTCCAATTCATCTTCTTGATCAATTACCATAAGATTATTTTCTAAAGGTCTACATTTCTTTGTATTTTCTGACTTTGACTTTTCCAAATCTAAAGCTGCCACTTCTGCATAAGATAAATGTCTTACTTGAATATCAATAAATTCATCATCCTCTATGTTATTATCATGATCAGCGTTGGAAGAATTTATCTTCTTCATTGCAATTACCTTATCATTAGCATCTAATAAAAGTGGCTTTCCATTGTTTGTCTTTTCATCATAGTTCTTAGAATTTTCATTATTCTTGTCACTAAAAAGTACTTTTTGTTTAGGCCCAAATGGCCAAAAATTGAAAGGAGTGTTTTTTTTTAAAGAAAGTTCTTTGGCTTTTTTATCTGTTGGGTTGTTTCTATTATTATTGATTGTATTGAAATCAACAATCTTTGGTTGATCCTTTTCGGAAACGATTGGTTTGAAGGAAAAAAATGAGAGCATTTTCTAATGGTATACAAAACTGTAGCTGTTATAAAGAATGTATTAGGATGAAAAGGTAATCGTAAAAGCAAAAGAAATAATAAATATAACCACCACCACCCCAACAATAAAACAACAAAACAACAACAAAACACGGAAGGCCTCAGCAGTCAATTTTTATATATTCTCGGAGTCGGGCTGTGATCTTATCTTTGTTTACACAGAGATAAGGCGAGGCTCTTTTTTGTCTGTTCCTGCTAGCCTGTCTGAACTATCTTTAAGTAAGGACGGTGGCAAAGAGTGTTGAGTGACTGAAGATATACATATATACTAACCCCTGAACACAACCCCAGACTAAAGAAATACAGCTCTAATTTTTTGGACATGTTTGCTGCTTCTTCTCCCAACATAAATAAAAACAAAAACAAGAACAAGAAGAAAATCACCCCTTCGGAAAAAGTACTTAAAGAAATCCGGAAGAGGGAACACGATTTCAAATCCAATATAGACTTAGAAAAAAAGGATCAAAAAGAAAGAGAAAGATCAAATGTATCACAGTTTTCTATTGAAGGTCATAGTAATTTAGAAAGATCCAATAAAGACACTGTGAACATTCAAAAGAAAACTTCAAATAGCGTATTATCTCCTCATGATTCAGTATTTGAAGCTTTGAAAAATCCTGATTTGAATAAGGGGATCGATTTGGGTAACATCAACTCATATTCATTTTCTAATCCATCACAATCGATTTCAAATATGAATTTAAGCAATATTCATCAATCTCAATTTCAATTTCAATTTTCTCATACTGCTAATGATAACAATAGAGCTAACTCTGAAGAAATAACCGATAAAAATAATTTGGATTTTTCTATTACTTCATGGCAAAATGTTTCTTCCTATTGGAATCAAAATTTTGATGAAGAAGAAAGTCGTTCAAATTCTCGCAATTCACAATTCCCATTCAACATGATAAGTAATAATAATTCAAATATCATATCTTCCGGCAATAATAGTCCTTATCTTAGAAATGATCATAGTTTCAATGACAATTCATCTCCCATTAGAATAGATAGTCCGAATGTTGCTTCAATATTGTCAAGTTCTTCTGGTCATGATGATGATGATAAATATTTAAGTGATAATTCAATTCCAAAATCAAATCAAATTTTAAATTCTAAGAATAAATCATCAACAAACCATAAAAATTCGAAACTTCATAATATTTCTACAAAAGATAAAATAACTTCTGAAAATGCAACTTTTAGTTTAGATTCGGATTTAGATTTAGAATCAGACACTGAAGTTGATCGTACTGTTGATTCTTCAACAATAATTTCTTCTTTTGTGATGCCAAGAGTCTCAATACTTTCAACTTCAAATTCTTTATCAGATCAAATGAATGCAAAATTGAATGTCCGCATAATCGGTGATAAAACTAATTGTTTAATGACTAGATTTAAATCTTACAAAAAGATTTTTAATAACATTCAATTTTATACTAACAAATCTGAATATGCTGATCTACTTATTTTGATTGTTAATTCTGATAATTATATGTTGCCTAAAATGACAAAATCACCTTGTATTCCTATAACTTTAAATGAATCTGCAATATTATTTTCTAAAAAAATTCCAAAACATTTAAAACTTTGTGATCCGATTCAACTAAATTCTTTGAATGATGATCTTTTAACTTTGATTGATTTTTTAAGTAATATAAATGATTTGAAGACCTGGAGGATGTTTTTGACAAATCTGTCGAATTCAAATATTACTATCACAAATTCAAATATAAATGTTAATGTTGATCATATAAATACCCTCACTGATATTAACTCAAGTTTAATAGCGTTCCATACAGAAAAGAAATTAAATTCCAGTAATTCAATCTTTGTTTCAAAATCAATTAAATCATTTGATAAGGATGAAAGTTTAAATAAAAAATTTTATTTAATTACTGGTTTTACAGTTGGTCTTTTATCTTTAGGCTTAATTATTTTATGGAAAAAATTATGTTCTAAAGACTTACTTCAGAAAAGTTCGAAAGAATTATCAACAACGTTTTCTTATGCTTCGACAGATTTAATAAATCCTAATAATTTGGAAATAACTATGGAACAAAGTATTATCATAAAAATACGGGATATTGTTGAAGGCATTGAATCTTGTGCACAAATAATATTTTCACAAAGTATAGTCATACTTCAAAAAGCCAGATTAGCATTAAGTGAATTACTACATTTTTAAACACACATATTCACATATACCTCTTTTTTATCAACTTTTATTTCTATGGTGTTATCATTTATTTTTATTTCTCTAAATTGTTTTGCATGGAGACCTAGCAAACATTATTTTAAGAAATTGGTTTTCATAAAACTTCGGAGATTTATTGGTACTCGACTTTTTTTGAAGCAATAAAATGTTAAATATATTTTATGTATAGACCAATAGTAAAAAAAATTTATTAAAAAATAATTAATTGATCGAACCCAGGATCGAACTGGGGACGTTATGCGTGTTAAGCATATGCCATAACCAACTAGACCATCCGACCAATTACATTGGTTTTTACGTCTGGCATACTTCTGTTGTTATGCAATATAAAAATTAACCTCTTTATTATTAGTGATGATCAATTAATTAACATCATTAATCAATAAAAGTACAAATCCTTTACATAAATACTTAAAAGTCACATGACAGTACATAAAGTGTGACAAATTCTTCATAATTCTCAATATCAGTTTCGTTTATTTTATTTTTATTCATAGTATCATATTTCATATTTCATTTTTTACCAGCTTTTCTTTCAAATATAAAGATATTTTATAATTAAATCATTAATTTGATTTGATTATTGTTCTGGTTTTCTTTATTAAGAGATTATAATCCAAATCATTATATACAGCATTTATGCATAATATAAAGCTCTGCAATTCAAGACAGGCGTATAAGTAATATTTATATAAAGATTTATAATTTAGTAATAAAGAAGAAAAAAAAAATCTTGAATGCTAAGTTTTGCATTAAAAGTAAAACTATTTTTACTTCAGTAATGTTAATTGAATATGTCACATTATCAGCTATTACATAAGCAAAGGCATTTGCGAAAACCTACGAATTACGCTATAATATGTGTTTGGCCATGAATGGTATGATTTACTATATTTTTTTATTCTAATACTAACACTCAACTTATTTCTTTATAAAAAAGGGATATTTCCCCTTTTATGTTCTTTACAAATTATTTGGGATCACTTATCACACAATACAATGGCTGTCCGGGATGTTTATCGTTTTAAATCAACCTGATTTGCATAATACTCTGTCAAACAAAAACAAATACTCTACAAATTTTATCTGCTGAATAACTTATACAAACAAAGCAGTCAATTTAATACTATATATTTCATCTGTAGATAGGCCTGTTGGTTAAAATTTTTGATACATTTTATGGGTTCCTTTGATAATTTTAATTAAACGCTTAATCAAGTAACGATGTAAATGGAAGCTAAAACAATTGACTAGATTAAACAGTTCATTTTTTTTAAAGTATTTTTTTGTATAGTTTAATAGTTTAATTAATTAACAAATAAAGTACATAATAATAAATACATATAGTTTCTATAAATTATTCTAATTCTAAAAATAGACAAACACATTTCATATTTGATAAATGATAATTTCTCAATGAATAACCCTCAGCAATGTCTTCTAATTTATTCATCAATACTTCAGACCATTTTTCGATATCTTTATCTAGAATATTGTTCGTATTTGAACTATCACAAGAGGTGGATAATTCCCAAATATCGTTAATCAATTTGGTAATCGTATTTTTTGCATTTTCTTTTGTCACAGAATCAAAGTTTTTAATATGCAGTACGGATTCAGAAAGTTTTTCAATAACTGATAACTGGATTTTCCTTCTTATAAAATATGCATCACTCATACTGGATAATTTTGAAATTATTGATAAATTGAGATTATTTTTATTTTGAGTTGAGTCATTGAATAATAATTGTTTATCATTGGATGCAATGCTTATATTTTGTGTTTGCGATTTTTCAATAGCCAGACGTAATCTCATGCCATTTTCAATAATTGAATCATTGGTAATTAGTTTGATGTCCATTTGATTGCAAAACTCACTTTGAAAGTTTTCAGCAGAAAGCTTAGTATTTGATATCGCAAACAATGCTTTAGAGTTATCATTGATTGAACTATTTTTATAATCAACATGTAAATTAAATAATAATGATTTCTCATAACCTGATGACAAATGTTCTAACTTAATTGAATATGTATTATCTTGGATCTCCTGCTTTGAACAATCCACTACACCTATTGGTGATTCAAAATTTTTCAACTTAACAAATTCTGGAAATTTTATTTGTGTTTCCAATTTTTTGATTGTAACTTTATGTAAATCTTCAATTTTATTTTTCAGAACTTCCAATAAATTATCAAAATCTAATGCAACGTGAAGTTTAATTTTATTATTATAATTATTATTATTTATTTGGTTGTTTTCAACAGTAGTGTATTGTTTTAAAATTTTGTTCAGTGACATAATCTGATATGGTTCATATCTAAACTCATCAGCTAATAAAATGTAATCAAAACTTGCACTAAATTCTTCACATAATTTTGCTATCTGTAAATTTATTTCTATTGAGGGAGATTCTTGTCTTTTAATTAAGAAAGGGTTTTCGTTCGATATTGTGCGTTCCATAGAGAATTCTGGATTGCAACCCGTCAAAATTTCATTTGAAACATAAATTATTTGATGCAAAAAATCTGTTTTTTCATTAGTATGCTTGCTGAATGCTAAATTTGATAATAATTTAATATACTTCATTGAAGATTCCCAGTGTGACGCTAAATTATTTTGATCTTCTTCACAGATAACATTTTCGGTTATTGATTCCAAAATAGTGGACCATCCATTCCATTCTCTGCCAACGCATCCATAATAATTTCCTATTGATGTCAGATTTTTAATATGATTTCCGAAGTACACAATACCTAGTTTATCCCTTGAATTTAATGAATTAAGTACACTAATTAATACATTCTTAATAGATTGTGCATATTCACTATCTTCTAAACCATAGTCTTCACAATTTACTAAAGGTAGTGCAAGAATTATAATCTTTGGAATTGAATCAGGTCTTAAAATTTGACGCTTCAAAAATTTTGATGGTAAATCTAAACCTTTTGAAGTTAACTTTTTCACAATTTTTATATCTTCAGGAATAACATCATTGTCTAAATCATTACCACCATCATCAGAAAGAAGATCCCATGCATTTGTTGAAGTTTGAATTAAAGGAATAAGATTTGTGACGGGTATATTTTTTGATAATTTTTTTAAAATAATAAACCATTTATGCTTTAGGATTTTATTATTAGAAATTAAAATTAAACTTGGTAATTTTATTGAATTTAAATTTATTATTATACTTGCCTCATCTTCATAAATTGAAGAAATAAATATAGAAGAGTTTAATTCTTGATTCAGTAATAATTGTGTGCCATTTTTATTCAAGATTATAAGATTTGATTCATATAAATAAACTTGACATGAATCAAAAGGGCTTAATTTGATTTTTATATCAAAAATATCAAAAAGAATCAAATTACCAACATTTGAAAAATCAATTCGTTCATTTATCAGATTTTTATTAAATTTATTAATAATTGAATTTGTAATTTTATTTTTACTAACTTGTGTTTTTATTTGTTCTTTTTTATTAGATTCTAAAGGTGCCTCAAATTCTGTTGTTGAAATATTGAGAACAAAGCCAAATTCAGATTCAATACTTTTTTTAATATTTATTGAAGAAAATTCCGGAGCAAATAAAACCTTTGCCAATTGAATATCTGAATCAAAAGATGATGAAGAATTTTCGTTTTTACAGGTATCGTAATTAGATAATGAAATGTTGGGAGCAAATAATTCATCTTCTCTTTCCCAAAAACTCATACCCATCTGAGCTTGCGGAGTTACTGGATCTTCTTCATCATCATCATCATCATCATCTTCATCATCATTATTAATATTAATATTAATATCTTTTTCATTTAATGTTTTTTCAATATCGTCACTATTTGATGTAATGTTGAATGTCTGAACATTATCTGCTGTTGGTAAAACATCCAACATTTCACTTTTAGAAAAAAAAACATTATCAAATGTTTGTAATATTTGATTATTCTTTATATTTATAATTAATGAATCATCAATACAAAAAGTTTTAATATTACAAGATGGACAAATAATTTCATTTTCAATTTGCTTTTCATCACTAGTATTAATTTTATTTATATTAAAAAAATCAACAGGAGTTAATATTTCATTAAAACATTGATAATGTAAACTATGACCACAATTTAAATCTACCAGTATTTCACCTTCAAATGTATTATGTAATGGTTCATTACAAAATGAACAATTGTAGACATCTGGTATTATCTGTTTCCTATGTTTAAAATGTAATGGTGTTGTTTCTAATTTATCAGATGGTGACTTATATTCATGTGGAAGATAATTCACCAAGTTTTTAGAAGAGGGAGTATTTGTAACTGATGTTGCATTTGTTTTATCTGAGAACGGGGTTGAATTTACTGAAAATGTTGAGGTTGATGTACCTGATATATTCAGAATTTTTGGAATTTTCTTGAAATTGAGAGGTTTACTCTTTGCGTCAAACATTATTATCTGGTTTTAACAGGAAAAAGTTTTGGACTACAAATGAAATGAAAAAACATAAAAATATTATAAAACTGTTGCAACTTGAACAAACCTCAAAAGATTCAAATCAACTGAGAAAGAAAAGGAAGAAAAATGAGAAAAATGTTAGATAATCTGAAAACAAAAAGAAACTAGTAAAAAAATTGCCAAATCAGGAAATTCCCCCACGGCCCTGTTTCAAGTTTCAACTTTCATGTTTCAAATTTAGTGGATTAATTTTATGATATTTTTGAAATATTTACAGAGTTATTATATTTAATCTTATTCTATAAAAGAAACATAAGCAGGAATAGCTTATATATATATATATATTATCAATCACGAGATTCCCAAATATCCTCACTAGAACCTCTTTTTAGCTGCTCCACTAAACGTTTTTTATAGAATTCCTGTACGTTCTTTTCTTTAACATCTTCAGTATTTAATGAGTTTGAGAAACAAAAGTTAAGTTTTTCAGATTGTCTATCACATAAAGTTAAATCTCCATATCTATAATAATTTCTAATCTGTCCACCGAGTGACATACATTGCATAAGTTCATCAAGTGCTGTTGCACATGACATTTCCTTCTATATTAAATAATAATAATATCATCATGTTAGTATTTGTTTGAATAAAAAAAAAGTAAATTAAATTAGTCTTTGCAATATTTTTTACCAAAATACTTACGGGGAATTTATGTAATTCTAAAGCTTCAGCTCTGCTGCTAGCTTTGTCTCTCAATGTATCACTTTTCTTCTTGCCATCATCAAGTATATCGTTGATTATAGATTCCATTTGATTGATTTCAAATTGTTCATCAACTCTTGCTATATGTGAACCATCATCTTTAGTTTCTGGTTGATCCTTCTTATTCCAGAACATCACGTGTATAGTATTATATCGTATTTAAATGATATTATCAATATTACAAGCAATCAAGATAAGAAACCTTCATAATAGTATCTCATAAATAGTTTAAATTTATAGCTACAAAATAAGTTAAATCAGCAAAATGAAAAATATTGATTTGCGCGGGCCATTTCAAATTAATATACATATTATAATTAAACAATTATTAGTACAATTTAAAATCTATATACATATAGATATCTATCTATTTAGTTTATTAAAATATATGCATTATAAAAGTATCTACGAGCATAATAATAAATTTATTTCTTTATTCATTTATTTACATTTATTTATTAATTTTCATTTTAAAAGAGAAGTGGTTTCAGAAACATCTGTACCAATAGTTGGAATATTTTCATCACTTTCTACTCTCTCTTCGTCATCTTCATTATTTTCTTCAGAACTGATAGTTTTATCACCACGTAATTTACTCATACCTAATTCAGAAACAGCTTTATTCATTTTTGTATAAATTTCTTCAGTTAATTTAGGAACATCATCTTTTGTTAAACCTTCAGTTGAAATTGGATCTAAAACTTTAATATTAATTTCACCTCTATTAAAATTAAATAATTTAATTGAATATAAATTAGATGTATTTGAAACAACCAATGGAATTATTGGGATTTGTGCTTGAACAGCTAAATGGAAAGCACCTTTTTTAAATGGTAATAAAACAGGTTTTGAAGAATATGATCTTGTTCCTTCAGGAAACATAAATAAACCACCTTTATTTAATTTTAATTGATTTAAAGCTTCATTTAATGTATCAATTGCTGATTTTTTATTTGATCTATCAAGAAAAAATGTACCTGATGCACTCATAAACCAACCTAAAAATGGTAAATATTTAAGTTGTTTCTTAGCAGTAACAACACATTTTGGTGGGAAAATTCTACCTAACATATAAATATCTAATTCAGATTGATGATTTGAAACTAAAATTGCAGGTAATTTTTCTAATAATTCAGGTTTATCAACATTAATTTTCATACCCATAATAAAACTAAATAAATGATAATAAAATCTTGCTGTACTCCATTGAGCTAAATTTCTTTTACCAAGAATAGTGAAAAAGATTGAGCAAAGAACACCATAAGTTGCACTAACTAATAAAACATTCAGTGCAACTATACCTTTTGTGATAAATTTGAATTTTTTGAAAATCTTACTTAAAAATGACATATTGTGTTTTTCACTGTTATCTTCTGAGAAATATTGTAGGAAAACAAAGCAAGATATAAGAATGATAAAACCAGTAGTCCACGTCACTTTGAATAGAACAAGAGATCACTAGACTCTTGAGGGGTGACAAAAAAGTTAAAAATGATGGGTCTGAAGTGATATAGAAAGAACAAACCACAAATAAAATAAAAAATCTAAACAATCCAACAATTTAGTACCCTATGTATTTGTATGTGCATTAAACATTAAACATTAAACATTCTATTTCCTCTTTTTAATTTCCCTGTTTAAAATTTAAAAACTGTTACAAGTGTTTAGAGCGAAAAACTAGTTGTTGTAAAGAATTAGAAGCGAAGCTTAAGAGAAATTTCTAGAAAACTAAACTTAACTAATTTATTCACTCAACTACCTGTTAAGCAAATCAATAAACAATAATAGTTCAACCAATAAATATAACTAATAACTACATATTGAATTGTATATATATTTGCATGTATGCTCTATTGTTAAATAGCTTATAGCTTATAGTATTTTTTTATATAATTTTATATAATAAGCGACTCATATATTATTCGCCACTACCTGAATGATTTTACAATTTCTAAATGCTGAATTACTCGCTCGATAATTAACTAATTTATAAATAATCAGTGATCACATATTTAGTATTATTAATAATGCTATTTCTGTTTAAAGCGTATCTTGTTAGATAAATTTCTCAACTTTCTTATGAATTATCAGCAGCTATCTTTTAGCTAAAATCAGAAATTTAGTAAAGGCGACCAGTATTACCCCCAATCCTCCAAATATTATGTATTTATGTTTGTTAAATAAATTGTTCGGAATAGATAACGAAAAAACATTGTGAAACAACCACTTGTCTGTAATCTTTTCTTCCTTTTCCATGATTTTAACGATCAAATTTAAATTCTCTTTATTAATTAATAATACATTTAAATCATCAGGTGAATCAATAGTAATAAAATCACGTTCTTCATCAAAATACCCAAGATGAAACAATAAACCTTTTTTATTGCTCCATTTAATTTTATTACTTATATTAGAAATTATTGAGTCCAGTATAAAACTATTATCATTATTTTCATGATTTAAATTGAATTTATAAATTTTATGGTTTAAACCCAATTTTAGTTGTTCAACGACATTTACTTTCACTGATAAAATAGTTTTATTTGTAGAATCTGCCGATAACTGTTTTTCGGACTTCGGTGATAAATAATAATCCAAATTATCTTCAAGTTTAAGATCAACAAAAGTTAAATCTGATAAGCCATTTTTGACAGGTTCAGAAGAAATATTAACAAATGATGATGATCTTTGGGATGGACCGAATTTTTTCTCGATTGAAGAATAAGAACGTTTTGAAGCAAACAATGATGAATTTGAAATTTGGTTTAATGGCCTATCTAAAGAATCCCAAAATTTATTCCATGCAGGTACATTAGTGTTAGTAGGATTGTTAATATCACTGTTACTGTTGATATTATTATTTAAATCTTGGCTTTTAGTTTCAATTATATCATTTGAATCATTTAATGAAAAATTATTCAATGTATTAAGTAATGAACAGGTTAAATTTAAAACATTAACTAAGCCAATAACATGATTATCAGAATTTTTAATAGGTAAATTTAAATATTTACCTTCATACATTAATCTCAAAGCATTATGAATTGCCATTGAATCATTTGCAAATTCTGGTTTTGAAGTCATAACTCTAGCAACAGTTGAAATTTTTGAATTAATTTGACAAGCTAAAACTCTATAAACTAAATCTTTTGTTGTTAAAATTCCTATTATATTTTCAACTAAAATCGGATTCTTATTATTTTCATTTTGGATAATTAAAGCAGATGTTAAATTATTTTGTAATAACAATTGTGAAGCATTATAGATTGAAGTTTTTGCAGTAATATAAAAAGGTTTACTTGCATTTAATTCATTATCTATTAATAAAGATTTTAAATCTGGTTGTTTCATAATTAAAATTAAAGATTTTAATTCATTTACAATTTTTTTTCTTCTTCTTGAAATATTCAATTCCATTAAACCTTCATTTAATGCTAATAAATCTAGATTATTTGAATTTAAGTTAATTAAATTATTTGATTGATCTTTAATTTTAATTGATGGTAGTGTACTGTTAAGATTTGATAAATTAACGATCGAAGATTCATTAGTTAAAGTACTTAAATCAGTTGTATCTTTATAATTATTATTTAATTCATTAAAAGTAGTTTGTAGTTCTTTAGAAGTTTCTGACATTTTTTCTAATCTAATCATTACATTATAAAAGCAAGTTGTAATATTTAAAATACCTACGACCAATTCATTTTCATTAACAATTGGCAGATGTCTAATTTTTTTATTAACCATTAATTTTAAAGCTTCATTAGGAGATGTTAAATGAGAAACATAATAAGGATTTTTGGTCATAATTGATGAAATTGAGGTATTTGAATCTAAATTTTTTGCAACTGCTTTAAAAGCCAAATCTTTTGTCGTAGTTAAACCTATCAGTTTACCAGATGATTCATCAATTATAAGTAAACAATGTGTTCTCTTTTCTTTCATTAATAAAGAAGCATTTAAAATAGAAGTATTTGGATTACAGTGAATTGGCAAATCTGAAATTTTAGATAGATTATTTCTATATATTAATGATGGCGTTGAGTCAAATGGAGTCGGGGATATGGAGTTAGATGATGAAGTCCTTTTGAATTGTTTTTTAAAATTTGTGAAATCCATTTCTAAAAGTTCGGTCAGTTGTGGTATTACGATAGTTACCCAAAGGAATCAAAGATACTATTATTTACAAATAAAGAAATGAAAATGCTCAACTATAATTTTTGATTAAATTCTTGGTTAGTCAGACAATCTATTTAGAACATTACGTGTTTGTTGTTATCTCCCTTACTCATTTAGCATCCTCGGAGTAACACATCCTTTTTTTTATTACAATATTATCATTAACGAGGAACAAGGATCATCAGAGCCTTAAATTTCTCGTCGATCGACGTAAAACTTTATTTTTTTATATTAATTTATTAAGGTTTTAAAGATAATATTAGAAACTGATTTATTCGTTCGGTTTAAACTGATTAATTTATTGTTTGCAGGTAATAAAAAGGGGGACTTTATAATGAAAATTCTGGAACTTTATTTTAATTAAGGAGTTGTTAATTTATAGTTGCTCAAATGCAAATTAATGACATGCATGTTGGCTTAGAAGAGCTAGGCATTAAAAAAATAACTTTGTAATTAAGCCAATAATATAGGCTCCTGACAATATTTACTGGTCCAATCAATTGAATGAAATAAAATTCTAAAATAATATATATATATATATATATATATTGACTCGTCTGATGCTTCTTCTAATACGAAATACAGATGCTTAAAACAATACACTCAGTAAAAACTGAAGATAAATTATATGCATATATACATATATATTAATTATATGTAGCGTCCAAGTTAAAATCAAAATGCATACGTCACAAAAAACCGTTAAAATTTGCGAAAAAAAATTTATTTGCTGAGTAATTTATAATTATTTAGTTAAATTTGATATATATATATATATATATCTATATGATTCAAAAAGTAACATGTATATATAGATATGCATATATTATTTATACGAATTGATATTAATAATTTCAATTAATCCATTTAAGGAAACCAACTGCAATTAATTAACAAAATAAAAACAATTATTCTAACTAGTTTCCTTTTAAAGTAATGTTATTGGTCATATGAGAACAATGTACTTTATTGTTACTATATATAGTTAAATAGTTGAAATAATTGACATCAATTAATATTAATTAACAATATTATTCGATTAATTTAATTGATTAATTAATTTATTTTAATTAAATTTTAAATTTAATTAAATTGAATTAAATCAAATTAGGAAATTTTATTTTTTTATTTTTTTTTATTTTTTTATTTTTTTTTTCTCACTTTCCGTTTTAGTAAAATTTTTCACATTCATTTTTTCCAAATTTAGATCCCCAACGATCGCTCGACGTTCAACTCTTTTCAGTTTCAACTTTCAAGATGGGTTATAGTTAACTATATGAACGCTAAGTTTCTGCTTTTAAATATTTATGGATATATAATAAAAATACAGTGCACGTAAAAAAATATCACGTAAATAAAATATTGGGTAAAAATTAACATGAAAAATTTCAGATTTCTGACATACCTGAAACGGCTCCAAAACAATTTATGCATGTAAAAAAATCAATTTAATCCAAAAAGGGCAAATAAGTCTAGACTACCTCCTTTCGGAAATTCTATTATATAAGTTGTATGTTGATCTTTTCCCACTTAAAGAGCCTCCACAGAAATAGCAGTATAAAATCATTGCATTCCCCTGATGCAAAATTATTGTAGCCGTTGTTGATACCAAAATGGACATTATTGATCCATATTGATCTGGCTTTTCACCTTTTAAACCTTTCCTTCTTCTTTTTTTTTAGCTTTTATACTTTTGTTCCTATTTTATTTTCTATATTATTCTCTTTTTTTTTTACTTTTTCAGTAAAAGACAAACCAACTATTACACATTCTTTAATCCATAGAAAATTGATTTTTTCTTCCAACTAATTTCCATTCCTTGAATATTACATACAATTAAATAAATATAATAAATTTATTAGTCACTCCTTTAAATAAATTAAATCAATTAAATAAATCAAAAATCCAAATAAAAAATGAAATTTTCACAAGCTTTATCTATTTTAGCAGCTTCTTCTCTAGTCAATGCTGCTCCAGTTGTTTTAAATCATCAACATCATATGCATAAAAGAGAAGCAGTAGTTGTTACACATATTGAAACTCATACTGTTATCGTTAATGCTGCAGATGCAACCCCAGTTGTCAATGTTGTTACTCAAAGTGTTGTCAGTAACAGTGAATCAACTGCTCAAACTACAACAAGTTCTGTTGCAACTGCTCAAACTACAACAAGTTCTGTTGCAACTGCTAAATCTACTTTAATTGCAAATAACAAAGTTCAACAAAAATCTTCTTCTTCCTCTTCTTCAACTTTTGAAGATGGTACTATCCCATGTTCTGAATTCCCTTCAGCTTATGGTGCTGTTCCAGTTAGCTGGGTTGGTTTAAATGGTTGGGCTTCAGTTATGAACTTAGATGGTTCAACTGCCAATGATTGTCAAGAAGGTTTTTACTGTTCTTATGCATGTCAACCAGGTTATTCAAAAACTCAATGGCCTTCAAATCAACCAGCTGATGGTAGATCTGTTGGTGGTTTATTATGTAAAAATGGTTTCCTTTACAGATCAAACACTAACTCAGATTCTTTATGTGAAGCTGATGTCTCAACTGGTTTCGTTAAATCTGAAATTTCTGACGTTGTTGCTCTTTGTAGAACTGATTATCCAGGTTCTGAAAATATGGTTGTCCCAACTGAATTAAACGCTGGTGAAACTCAACCATTATCTGTTGTTAACGAAGATACTTACTTCCTTTGGGAAGGTAAAAAGACTTCTTCACAATATTATGTTAATAATGCAGGTGTTTCCATTGAAGATGGTTGTATTTGGGGTTCCGCATCCGCTGGTGTCGGTAATTATGCTCCAGTTGTTATTGGTTCAGGTTCAACTAATGGTCTAACTTACTTATCTTTAATTCCAAATCCAAATAACAAAAATGCTCCAAATTACAACATTAAAATTGAAGCTACTCCAGGTTCTACTATTAATGGTGAATGTACCTGTATTAACGGCGTTTTCTCATCTCCAGATGGTTGTACCGTTACTGTTACTTCAGGATCTGCTAACATTGTTTTCTATTAAACAATGTATATTCAAAATTTGTTTTTTAATTTTGCTTTTTCTTTTGTTCAATCAAAACAATTTCATTTTCTTGTCAGTTTATTGAGCTTTGATTATTTTTGTTTTTTTTTTTGAATATTCAATCTCATGTTTTTTATTTCCAAACTAAAAAATTTTAAAAAAATATAAAAAAATAAAATATATATATATATATCCTTTGATACCTCAACTTCCCCTTTGACCTTTGTTCATTTTAAATGTATAGAAGAATTTATGTATTGGCTGTTAATAAAATAAATTTTAAAAGTTTTATCCCTATAATTTACGAATTTGTTATTCATATATATCTATTATTCTTATAAATTATTATGAACTACATTCTCTTATAATCCGTTATATTATCATTGAATGCTGATATTAGTTGAGCATTATTTTCGCATTTTTTTTAATTATTTCAGTTCCGTATTCCGCAATATAGTGGCGTGTAGGCTTATCCGCAATAGGTTATGTGATAATCTGGGGTTATTGTTTGTTGTTTGTTATAATACCCTTCATGCTCTTCTCTTAGCTTTTCCTTATTGTTTACACAAATATCAACAACATTTATTAAAGCCAAAGACAATTCAAAAATGTATCACTCACATGATTCATCAGGTTTTGATAAAGCGAATTATCCACAATTAATTGAAAAGCTGAATTTTAAAACTGTTGACTCAATTTATGAAAATAGATTACGTCAATTTATTGATGAAGGTGGTTATAGAGATCTAAACTTGCCAAAATTTTACAACCGCAAGAGATTAACACTATCCAATGTTTCTAAACCTTCAGAAACATCTGATGCAGGAATATGGTTAAAAAAATGGTCAGCTCCAGGATTATCAAAACCTTTATTTAAAGATGTTATTCCAAAAAAATTACATGAATTTGAAGTTTGCACTGCTGGTAAAACAGTTGTAATGTCCCCAAAATGGAGTTCACATTGGTTTCAAATTCATGTTAGATTAGATAAAAAATGGTATGATGATATTAAAAATGGTCAAGGTAAAGCAAAGAACGAAGTGCTAACATTATTATGGGATGCAGGTTGTGAAGCAATGGTTTTTGATTTAAACGGTTGTCCTTTACAAGGTTTAACCGGTGATGGTGAAAGAATAGAATGTGAATTACCATTAGATTGGTTTGTTTTAACAAAAGATGGAAAATTTGTTACGACAACTTTTTATATTGAATGTGGTTGTAACTCAATGTTTGGGTCTGGTGGTGATACTTATGGTTTAAGCGTTTGTGAAATTGTTCAATATAATTATCAAGCAAAGGCATTATACTACGATTTTTTGGTTTTAAGTGATGCGGCTAGGGAAAATGCTGCACCTCAAAAGCATAAAGCTAGAGAAATTTGTAATAGAATTATGGATAATTTTGATCCAAATGATATTAATTCAATTGATAAATGTAGATCAATTGCTTTTGAATTTCTAGGTGAAAATGTTGATTCTTCAAATGTTTTCAAAGAAAAAAAATTAAATAAATTTAACGCAGTTTATGCAATTGGTAATTGTCATATTGATACCGCATGGTTATGGGATTTTGCAACTTCTAAAACTAAAATAGCTAGAAGTTGGTCTTCGCAATTACGATTAATTGAAAAATATCCTGAATATGTTTTTGTTGCTTCTGCGGCTCAACATTTCAAGTGGTTGGTTCAATATTATCCAGATTTATATAAAAAAGTTAAAAAGGCGGTTGTTGAAGGAAGATTTATTCCATTAGGTGGTTCATGGGTTGAAAATGACACTAATTTACCTAGTGGTGAAGGATTGGTTAGACAATTTTTGTTAGGTCAAAGATATTTCTTACATTTGTTTGGTAAAAAATCTGATATATTTTGGTTACCTGATTCGTTTGGTTATTCTTCACAAATTCCACAAATTTGCAGATTATGTGAAATACCAAAATTTTTAACCCAAAAATTATCTTGGAATAACATTAATGTTTTTCCACAAAATTCATTCAATTGGGTAGGAATTGATTGTTCTCAAGTTATGGTTCACATGCCGCCAGATAATACTTATACAGCAGATGCCAATTTTGGTGACGTTAAAAGAAGTACTTTGAACCATAAAAATCTATACGATGATCAAAAGGGCATGCTATTATATGGAAAAGGTGACGGTGGTGGTGGTCCAACCCCACAAATGATTGAAAAATTAAGAAGATGTCGTGGTTTTGCAGATACCGCTGGAGGTGAATTTCCACAAGTTGAAATGGGTCCAACCGTTGACGATTTTTATAATGCATTATCAAAAGATACTGATAATGGTAAAAAATTACCATCTTGGAGGGGTGAATTATATTTGGAGTATCACAGAGGTACTTATACGACACAAGCAAAAGTTAAGAATTATATGAGAACTGCTGAATTGTTAATGCATAATGTTGAATTGTTTTCAACATTTGCATCAGTTTTAAAGAAAAGCTTCAAATATCCTCATGCAAAAATTGAAGCATTATGGGAAAATATTTGTCTTTGCCAATTTCATGATGTTTTACCAGGATCCTGTATTAACAAAGTTTATGGTGAAGATGTTTGGCCAATGTTAGCAGATGTCATTTCAAAAGAGACTGAGTTATTAGAAAAGGCATTATTTGAGTTTGGATTATTAACAGAAAAAAACGAAAAGCATAAACATTTGGTCAAAATTAGCTCTTTGCCATGGAAAAAAACTTCAATTGAACTAGTTGAAAATCTACCAAATTCTCTGTTGTCACTTGCTCAAAAAGTTGATAATCAAAAACATTTAGTTGCATTTTCAGGTACAACAATCATGAAACCAATCACTTCTAAAATTAAATATCCTTCAAGCATTCGCAAGAATGAAAAAGGCTTATTTATTTTAGAAAATGTCAAATTAAAAGCAGTAATTGATTCAAACGGTGTTATTCTTCAGCTAACTGATTTGATTAATAAAAGAAACATAATTAATAATACCATTATGACAGGTGGTAACCAATTTGTTATGTTTTCAGATACACCATTGAATTTTCCAGCATGGGATACTGAATTATATTCTTTGAACAAATTCAAATACGTTTCTAAATCGACTAAATGCTTTATTAAATTAAATGGACCATTGGTTAGTGCATTGGAAGTTGAACATCAACTTTCAGATAAAAGTAGAATCACTACGTTAATTTCACTAGAAGGTTTAAATGATTTATTTGAAACGACATCAATCAAGTTTAAATGTAATGTTTCGTGGAATGAAAACTACCAATTTTTAAAGGTTCAATTTCCAGTTAATATATGCGCAGATTTTGCAAGTTATGAAACACAGTTTGGTATTACAAAAAGACCAACGCATTTTAATACATCTTGGGATGTTGCTAAATTTGAATGTTGCATGCATAAATTTGTTGATTTTTCTGATTATAATTATGGTGTTTCAATTATCAATAATAATAAATATGGTGGTTCAGTTCATGGTAATATTATGACACTTTCACTTTTAAGGGCACCTAAATATCCAGATGAAAAGGCAGATATTGGTGATCATTCTTTTGAATATGCAATTGTTCCTCATTTGGGATCGTTAAACGCAAGTACCATTCGTTCAGGTTGGGAATTTAATGAACGTATGCCACCTGAATTATATGTTACTCCAGAAGAAAAAGATTCATTATCCAAATTAGAAAATATTGTTTCAATTTCAGGTGATGAGAATATAATTTTATCAAACATTAAACGTGGTGAAGACGACTTTGATACTGATTATGATGGTGGTTTAATGACTAATATTCCAAAGAAATTTGTTGGATCTCAAACAATCGTTTTAAGAGTTTATGAATCATTAGGTGGTATTAGCACTGCGATTATAAAAATTGGTGTTCCAATTAAGAATGTTTATAAAACTAATTTATTAGAAGAGGAAACTGCCGAAGTTATTCAAGTATCCTCAGGTCGTGAATTTGAAATCCATTTAAGAGCCTTTGAAATTGCGACATTTAAAGTTGTTCTTGCTTAACCTTTGTCTCAATTTTTTTTTATTGCAGTCCGTTGTTTAATTATTTTATAAATTATCTAGTATTGAAGAAAAATATTTAACGAAATTATGTTCATATGAAACATTTGAATTTTAACTTGAAACTATTACAATAAATAATCTTTTTAAAAACGATTAAAGCTGAAAAAGTGCTCAAAAAGTTGTTTTCTATTTGAGGAAAATTTAGCAAGCAGGTTCACAAACACAACAAACCCAACTGTTGTGATAGGATGAATTGATTAAAAAAAACAGGATTCTCTTAAATAGATATTTTTTCAAGTTCATTAACACCAAATTATTGACAATAAACTTAAAAAGTTAACGACCAGAGTGAGGATTGAACTCACGATCTTGCGATTAACAGTCGCACGCCTTAACCAACTTGGCCATCCAGTCTTTGTTGAAAACAAAAGTTTTAGGTACTAAATGAATTCATTTTATCACGTGACATTTTAGACCTAGGATTTTTCAATTACATAATTAGCATCATATTCTATTTAACGAAATCTTTGAACTACAAGTGGGTTTACTTAATAAATGTTTCTATCCCATCATCCTTGTTACTTCTGTGGCATACATACTGGAATCCCTATCATGTACTCTTTGAATGTGCCGTTGCAACGCACATTATTCATCTAGCAGATTGCTTTTCTCTCTCTTTACATGATTTAGTATAAGTAATGCTATCTGATGATGAATTTCTTCAAGCTAACAAAATTATGAAACTTTTGATGTTTATGTCGGAACGGCGCTTTCCACTCCATCTGGAAAATCCTTCAATTATTATTAGCGATGATCAAATAATTAAAGCCATTAACCAATTTAGTTACAAATCGTTTACATAAAAGCTTCAGAACTTTTACTTACAATATTATTTTTAATTTTTATCAGTTTTATTAATATAAATATTTTATAATCAAATCATTAACTTGATGTGATTATTATTCTGGCTTTCTTTATTAAAAGATTATAAAGCAAATTATAATATACAGCATTCGTGCATAATATGAAGCTTTGTGATGCAAGACAGGGGTATAAGTAGTATTTATATTAAGATTTATAATTCAGTAATAAAGAAAGAAAAAAAATAGTTTTTTGGAACTTACTTGGTATTATTTCAGAGTTTAGTATTAGTTTTCACAAAATTTAATCAGAAATGTCCCAAATATTGCTTTGTCTATAAGGTATTATAAGTTCTCCCTGACGAGTCTTCAGGTGTGATTAGAATATATATATGTTGAGGTGCATTCCTAAAATGCGTGTAAGTATAACGCTTATGGAACTACGTGGTGAGTGAGTGCGAAGTCTATAAATAGGAAGACGTCCGCCCTCTTTGTACATATATTTATATAGTATTTTATATAGTTCCTTTAATTATCGGTTGTCAAAAGAATAAAATTGAAACGCATTGAGACCCATGTTGTATAGTGCGAAATACTACTTGTCAAGTTTATTCTTATACTTACACGTCAAAACATCAACAGAATTAATAAGGGAAATTAGAGGGACCGAACAAGGTAAAGAATTAGAAAATGCTTATGCTACAATTGTTGAGGTTCAGTATCATCAGTTCATAGATCATTTCTCTAAGTAGAGCTTATGCCATATGACTATAACCAGTGTCAGGAATGTGTCCACTATTTGCCGACGCTAAACAGTGATAATATCGGTTGTCGTCTTAGTAAACTACCTGGCCAACGCCAGTACATTTCAACACTACTTACGGTTCATCACTCTATAATACTTTATATCTTTTATACGCAAGATACTTTTTACTAAGTTACTAATAAGTGTTATTAGTATTAGAGATATTAATCTAATTGGTCTATTAATATCACCCTGTCAGTTATTCTAGCACCGATAAGTTTCGTCACAGCAAATAAAAATTTTAGATATTTATAATTATTTATTTATGAATGCATTTTATCTAGTGACATTTTTTGAAAGTCTGACTTACTTGCTATTATTTCAGAGTTTTTCACAAAAATTAATCAGAAGTGTCCCGAATATTGTTTTATTAATGGTAAAAACAACTAAAAAACATTCATTGCAATGATATATAACTTGTAATGGTTTACTTTGTACATATTGTTTAAATAAACTTGTTAAAGAATGCTTTATTAACGGGCAATTACACGAATCAATTCAATTTATCATTCACTACTTTCAGTTAAGCATCTGTTTTTATATTTTATTACATAAGAATACGTCAATTGCTTGCCACTGTTTTTGCTTTTCTATTATTTAACTTATTTCAATACTCCAAAACTAAGATTCATTATTAAATAAATAATTTTAACTTTGAGCTGACATACATCAACAAATTTAGGAACATGCGGTGCAAGAATGATCATGTAACTGCCGCTGAGCAAGAAAGCCAATTGAAGGATGAATAACTATTATTATTGATATCTCACTTTATATGACATTTTGCACAGATTATAGATTAAGTTGCTTTAAAATTTTTTTATTACAAAACATTCAATTATGATAAGAGGTGTAAAAATTCTGGTAATCATGGTGACGCTCCAAAGGATTTATAAAAAGGTGATAATTTATTGATGGTTATATATTGCAAAGCAGGTTGTAATTTATGTATCAATTTATATAATGTTTCAACCAGTCAATTACAACAAAATACTTAAGTAATTAGAATCCATTGGCAATGTAGATTTTTCATACTTTCAAGGGTTTTACTTTTTTTCTTGAAGTCTTCCTACAGGTTCAGTAGAACCTAATAAGGTTTTTTTATACATTAACAATAAAATCGATTCAACATATGGTCCGTTTTAATATAATAAATATGCAATTTTTTTTGTGTACATCAATGGCCATAACATTAATGACTATTAATTAAAAACCCCGAAATAAGACTTGCATAATTGAAAATATCATAGACTTACAAAGGATAACATTATTATTAAAATATTCGATCTAAATTTGTTAAAACTAATAAAAATATATTATATATTATAGATTGAATTCAATCAACAGTTTAAACTAAAGCTGATACTTTAAAATACCAAGGGCATCGAATATTTTAGATTTCGGAATGTATATAAATTTTGATTATGATAAAACTGAAGTTTTCAGCAGGTAATTTCATAATAATATGCAACTATAACGCTGTCATTTATTTGTAGTAGTAAACAATAAAACTTGAAAATTTTCAAATTCATTAAAATGCCCGATATTTCTGTTATTACTATTTGTATATAAATCTAGTAGTACTGGAATTATCTAATAATAAAAAAATTTCAAGATATTAACTAGATAGTTGATTAGAATTATTGTTGATATCTTCAAACAAAATTCATAATTTTGTTCTGTATATAAGGATTTCAAATCGTATCTATCTCCTTCTGAAATGTTGATTGATTGAAAAACGCATTAAGAAGACGACAATAAAAGAGCCCAAGTTTTGTTTCTACCAATCTATTAATGCCAATATATGTTTTTGTTTATTCATTCATTTATTCGACGGCTTATGAAATTAAATACATTTTTTCTGGATTGTTTCTAAAATTTTACTCTACAAATCGATGAAATTGGGGGATATTCAATACCCTATGATTTCAAACTAGCTCATAAAATTGTTAGTTATTGGATATACTACACTACACACTACACCACTTAATAACAAATAATCAATAGCCGCATGTGGAGGGTTTTGGATAGAAAAAGTAATAGTTATATCCATATTACATGATTCCCTCTTTTCAAATATTTGGGGTTCTGAATCCTGAAATCCGAAAAATTGGAGAATAAACAAATATCATTTTCACTTTTTGTTGGATTTGGTTAACACTTGTTTGCATTTACATAAGAATAAAGGTGGATGTTATGAAGTATATGATAATATTAGTGGGGAAAAAAGAAATATAGATGGCTATAGATTTGAAAGAAAGGCTACTAGGGTCTAAGTAGCCACACAAACCCCTTTAATGAAAAGCTTAGTTAATAGTAGTTTGAAAAAAAGGATGTATACCCTACTTGAAGGTTGTTTTGAGGAGAGTTTGTATATACAACATATTGTACTCTACAGAGAGGATTCGTGATCTTTTTTTAATTAAATCAGAATAGGCTGTAGTCGTTGCAACAAAACAGTGATAATAAAAAAAAAAATGTTCTGCTAAGGACAATCGGAGAAAGAGATTGTACAAATACGGTCATATGGCGCGCCTATTATTTATTATAATTTCCTATTAGCCTGTACCTGTTTTAAACCGTTTCAACGTTCAAACCAAATTGAAAAAAAATAAATAGTCTCTGCAACGCTTGAAGGTGCGGGGTCCGCGGAGAACGACATCGGAGAAAAACTTCTATTTCCTAATTAGTGCACTAATTCTTTAAATTTTTTTTTCAGCCAGTTGGTGTTTAAAAGAAGGGACGTTTGTCATTGATTTTCGAGATTTGTGAGTTAGATAGGGTTTTAGTCTTTATATATAATTATAATTTATTTATTTTATCAAACAAATTCTTTTATAAACACATATATTCATATACAAGCATAATAATCAACTCAAAATGTCAAACTTTAATGATTTAGAAAAACAAACAACTCCAGATGAACAAGTGGAAAATTTTTCATCACCACCAGTTGGTATTTACGATGATCATCATTCAGTTGATTCTGAAAATTTAATTTCAAAAGTTACAACTTCTTCAGATGGTAATTATGTTTATCTTGGTAAGAAAAAATTTGCAAAGGAAGATTTAGCTCAAGCTTTCGGTGGTACTCTTAACCCAGGTTTAGCTGCACCATCAACTCATAAATTTGCAAATCCAGCTCCATTAGGTTTATCTGCCTTTGCATTATCAACTTTTGTCCTTTCAATGGCAAATGCAGGTGCAATGGGTATTAAAAATGACGCAGTTGTTGTTGGTTTAGCAATGTTTTATGGTGGATTAATTCAATTATTATCAGGTATGTGGGAAATGGCATTAGAAAATACTTTTGGTGCCCTTGCTCTTTCTTCATTTGGTGGTTTTTGGATGTCTTTTGGTGCAATTCATATTCCATGGTTTCATATTGCTGATAGTTATGATGATCCAATTGAATTAAAAAATGCTTTAGGATTTTATTTATTAGGTTGGTCAATGTTTACATGGATGTTATGTTTATGTACTATGAAATCTACTTTAGCATTCTTTGCATTATTTTTCTTCTTGGCATTAACTTTCTTATTATTATCAATTGCAAATTTTACTAGATCTTCAGGTTGTGAAGTAGCTGGTGGTGTTGTTGGTACAATTACAGCTTTCATTTCATGGTATAATGCATACGCTGGTTTGGCTAATAAACAAAATGCTTATGTTAGAGTTCAAGCTTTACAATTACCAGTTTGGGGTCAAAAATGAATACCCTCTTTTTTAATACCCATATATTCAATTTAATGAAAAAAAAATTTTGTCTGTTTTTTTTAAGGTTAGAGCAGACTTATATCCAGCTCTTATTGAATAATGAGTTTGGTTTTGTTTTTTTTATTTTTATTTTTATTTTCAATCTTATATATCCTTAAATTCGTTTTCTAATATGTCCTATTATTACTAATTCTTTATATTTAATTTTTTTATTATTGTTTAATATTATTTAATAATCTATGATTAATATTGCATGAATATAAAAAATTAAATCGTATGTTACTGTAATTAATAATTTGAAAATAAAAAGAATAATCCTAAAGGACTCACAAGTTCTGAATAATTATTTATTTTAATTGTTAAAATACGCTTGAATAGATTTTTTTTATTACAATTTATATTGAACTAGATCATAAATACGGCACTAATCATCCAGCCGCATGGTCAATAAAATTGCCATCTTTCACGCATAATAGCTAATGCATCACTAATCACTATCAATAGATTAGATTAATAATAATACCAACGAATACATTATAATTACTAAGCATAATCTTAAATTACCAGTTCATACATGTGATTAAATAATTCAATTTATTTATTATTATTATGATAAATTACTAAAAGTTGAAACTAAAGATTTTACAGAAGGAAAATTTTTACGACGATATATCTGTAGAACTAATCAATTTTATTATATCATTATTTTGGAAGACTAGTTTCTAAAACAAACAAATTTCTTAATAATAATAAAATTAAAACATAATACATAGATATATATATAAAAAAAAAACAAAAACAAAAATAAAAACAAAAACAAAAATAAAATAAAAACAAAAAATATTCTATTTCAGATTTAATCACAAGAAGGAAACAAATTTTATGATATTTTTGTTTATAAATGTAAAGTACTCATGTTTCTCTTCTTACCAGCTTTAGTACAAACCCAAGTTGATGCATACATGTTAACTCTATCAATTGATTCAGTTGATGTTCTGATACCAGCAGCTTCACAAGTAAAACCAATTTTTTCA
Source organism: Pichia sp. yHKS168 (assembly GCA_030571145.1). Classification (NCBI taxonomy): domain Eukaryota; kingdom Fungi; phylum Ascomycota; class Pichiomycetes; order Pichiales; family Pichiaceae; genus Pichia; species Pichia sp. yHKS168. The sequence continues at coordinate 363,700 of JAJLXI010000055.1, read as the reverse complement.
AAATTTTTAATATACCAAGGTTTTGATGCAGCAGATCTTAACATAACTCTACCACCAGGAGCTAAAGCTTGATATAATGCAGAAATTTCAGCATCTGCATCAATACCATCTTTTGAAAACCAATCCATATGATCCATAATAATTGCAATTGTAATTGAACCTGCAGTTAATCTTGAAAAAACATCATTTAAAAAATCAGTATGAATTCTAATATTATCTAAAGGATTATTTTCCTTTTTTGTAAAAATTTTATAAGCATTAGAAGTTAAATAATCAGGACAATTATTTTTATCATAATGACCTTGTAAACATAAATAATAAAAATAATTATCATTTGAAATTAAAGAACGATTTACCATTGGTTCAAAAGTATCTTTAACATATTTTAAAACTGATGGTCCCATTAAAGCAGCTTGATTTGCTGGAACACCTAATGCTTTCCAAAGAAATAATGGATTACCAACTAAAAGTTTTGAAACAATTGGATTTAATAAAGTTGGTTTAATTTTAGAATTCCAAATTTTTTGTTGTTGTTCCATTGTTTTTGCAGAACATAATTCATCAATATCATCTTTTATACCTGTTAAATAAAATAAATAATTTGCCATTCTTAAAGCCCATTTTGAAAAGCCTGTATCATATAAACCTTTACCATTTATATTAAAAGTTTTTAAACCATTATTATACCAATATTGGAAAGCATTTGATGACATATGAGGAGCCATTTTATTAATTAATAAATCAATAAAATTATCAATTTTACCTAAACCAAACATTTGCCAAACTTCATCTTTTGTTAAAGATTTAAAAGCAGCTAATTTTAATTCAATTAAATGACCTTGAGAAGGATTTAAATCAACACAATGAATTCTTCTTGGAGGATTTGGTAATTGAGCATAAGATAAAATATTATCACCAGCAGATGTAATTGCTAAAACAATATCATCTGAATTAAATTTTAAAATATTATCATCTTCTCTTGGATCTTCCCATGTAAAAGCATAAATATATTGATTATTAAATTGATTATATTCAGGTCTCATTTCATCATAATAAACTCTATAAATATCTTCTTGATAATAAAGTGAAGGGTAAGGTAAATTTCTAATTTGATTATTTAATGCCGCTTCATGACCTTTACTTGTTTTTAAATCTTCATTTGAATTAATTGCATCTTGAGGTGCTAAATAAGGAGATTCAGTTGCTAAAGCATTAACTCTATGTAATAAAGCAGGTGATCTATCTTTATCACAACCTAACCAAATATAATAAGGTATATTACCTAAAGTTTTATTTGATAAATTTAAAGATTTTAAAGTACCAAATCTATATTCTAAATAATCTCTTCTTGAAGGATCTAAGAAAACTCTATCAGTTTCAAACCAAATTCTCCAAAAAGTTCTAAAAATCCAAGGTATATGTCTATTAGTTAAACCACCAACAGTATTAACTCTACCAATAATTGTTTCATCAGATTGAACACCAAAATCAACACAACAAATTAAACCATTTTTTTTTAATAAAGATTGTAAATGATCAATTGTTGAATGAAAAGTTGGAATCATTGATAAAGAATATGACATTGTAATTAAATCAATTGAATCATGAGGAACAGTAAAAGTACAAGCATCTTCAAGAATACAATGAACATTTTTAATACCTAATTTTTCAAATCTTTCTTTTGCAATATTTAATAAAGATGGAGATAAATCAACAATATAAATTGCTTTAAAATTTTTTGATAAATTTAAAATATTATTCATATATTCAACATTCCAACCTGTTCCACCACCAACATCAATCCAAACTAAATCAGTTTTTTTTGGTAAATGAGATACAGCTAATTGTAAAGATTCTTCTCTACCTTTTAAAAGAAATGGTCTAGTTGAATCATAAATTTTTGCTTGAGCTTCATAAAATGATTCTAAAGCAGATTGTTGACCAGTAGTTTCTTTTGCCTTTTTCTTTGATGAACTTGTAAATGGAGCAATAAAACAATGATAACAAAAAAGAGCAACATCTTTGGTTGATTTATTTGTTAAAATTACAATTGTTAAAGTTGCTAATAAACCAGCTAAAACAGAAAATGAATATTTTGGTAAATATAAATCTGCAGATGTTTTAATGGAACCTACTAAAGTTGAATTAAGGGTATCCATTATTGAATAAAAGTTTAGTTTTTATTTTATAATGGGAAATAAATAAGGTATATTATATAGAGATAAGAAAGTAAAGATGAATATATGAAAACAAACAACACATAACAAATAACATTGGAAAATAAGGTATCTTTATAAACAATCTTAAGATACAAGAAATGCATGTGAATTTTCAATCATCATTATTATATTCAAGAAGCATGTGCCTTATATCCTAATTACTATATATATATAGATACTATATATATATATATGTTTAATTCTAAAATTCTAACATATATATATATAGTATAGTATAAATAATTAAATAATTTCCTTTTTAGGAAAAAGGTACATTAGTATCTTAACATATTTATCTCCACGTGCGTTGTATTCATGTAACACTCGCACGGTCTCAGTACCCAGTACTCAGTACTAATAGTATTTACAAAATTCACATGTTCAGGGTGGGGAATTTATTTATTTATTTAGTTCGATTAAGGGATTAGCATTAGCGATTACCGATTAGGCGCGTTTTCTTAGTGTTAAATTATTTTCATTTCATGATTTTTTCATTTTTTCATTTTTTATTTCTCCATTTGTTTAAGTATGGTATTAATCTCCATTCATTTATATTTCAATATAGATATTATATAAATTTCCTAATAAGGAGAGGTCAAGTATATTCAATATAATGTTGAATTTTAAATTAGGATTGAGATTAATACCCAAGAAGAACAATATTTTATTATCTCCTCTCAGATCAAATGCTTCTCAAAATTTATATAGACCTTTAATATTATTTCCTATAATAATAAGAAAAAATACATTTTTTTCACAATTTAATCAAAAGAATCATAATTCTTTAATATTAAATCAATTATTAATTTCAAGAAATTTTCATTCATCTAATAAAATTAATGCAGAATTTTGGAAAGTTGGTACAAATATTAGAATTTTTAAAAATATGTTAAAAGAAACAGGTAGTTCACAATGGAAATATAGATTAATTTTATTTCTTGTAATTTTTACAATTTTGAATTTCCTTTTTAATGTTATGCTTACAATTTTAACTAATTTATATCTTGAAAAATTACAAAATTCTTGTTGGCAATTTGGATTTTCTGTTAATACTGAATTTAAAACAGGTTTAGTTAATGAATATATTAAATTTGATGAAAAGACTGCAAATTTAAATTATTTAAATACAATAAAATCTTTAGCTAAAGATAATGGTATTATTTATAATATTGATGATGAAAAAATTGATAATATTGATAAAATTTTATTAAATGAAAATGAATTAAATATTTGGTATAACGATAAAAAAAATTTAAATTATATATCAGTTTATTGTGATTTATTATTAAGATATGCTTTAACAAGTGATGAATCTAATTATAAAGAAGTTGATTTTGTTATTAAAAGAGCTTTTGATTTAATAAATTATTATCAATCATTAAGTAAAAAGGAAATTTCAACTTATAACTTAAAAAATAAAGCATTAAGAATTCAAGCTGATTTATTAAATTCTTCTGGTCAACCTTTTGAAATTGTTGAAAAAAAATATTATGATTCAATTCATTTAGTTATTGAACATGAATATTCAAAACAACATTTAAATTCAAATGATATTGCAATTGTTCCAATTGATGAATTTTGTTCAAATAATTTAACAAATTCTTTACTTGATCTTTGTTCATTTTATACTGAAACAAAAAATGATAAATATATTCAAAAATCTTTAAATATTTTATTATCAGTTTTAAGAGCTTTAGATAAAGAATTTACAAATCTTGATTCTCAATTTAATTCAAATGACATTTTTAAAAGAAATTCAAAAAATTTATCAAATCAAAATGAGAAAAGATTAATGGAATTACGTTTTGAAAAAATACCTTTAATAAATTTACAAATTAGTGAATTATTATGGTTTGAAAAAAAATATGAAAAATCAATTGAATTTGCTAAAGAATCAGCTCAAGTTTCAAGTATGTATGCAAATTTAAATTTTAATTCAGCAAAAATTGCTAAAATGGGATTCTTAAATCTTTCTACAATGTTTCAAGAATTAGGTGATAAAGAAGGTTCAGAACTTTGTTTAAAACGTTCTGAAGAAATATCAATTCCAATGGAAGCATTTGCAATGCAATCAGGTACAGTTCGTGATGTTGTTCTTGAATATTGGTTTGGTTCTTGGGGTAAATTTTTGTTCCCTGGTTAAAAAGAATTGAATTTTCATGGAAATTTAATCAGCGCGTTGTCCGTTTTGTGTTGTGCGTTGTGCGTAATGTGCTGTGCCATCAGAATCTAGAATAACACAATATAGAGATTATATGATTATATATTGTTACTGTTTTTTCTTTTTTTTTTTTCTGAATATTATAAACCAATTAATTATTTTTATATACTTCTTCTCCTGTAAATACTTTATATATATTAATAAAACCATTGTTCACATTTCAATCATGTCATTAAATGGGTCATCCATAACAATGCCAACTGCAACTATCGAACCGACATTTGCAAACTTATTGAAAATTTCATTAGAAAGAAATTATCCAGCATCTATATTTTTCAAATTATTTAAAGATTTCAAACTAAAATTAGAGAATTCCAGTAATGAAAAATTAGATTCAACTCCTTTGTTTACAAATTCAGATAAAAATTATTTACAAAGAGATTATATTTATGAAGTTTTAGTAGGCGCTGATTTACAAAACACTTGTGAAGAATTTATAAATTATTTTTCAAATATAACAACTAAAATTCAAATAAAAGATCAAATATCTATATTATTATTTATAAATCAAAATGAAAAGAAATTTCCTTGGAAAATTTATTCACAAAATTTAAAAGTTTTAAACTCATTATCTGAATATTCAAAATATTTAATTACAATTTACACTAATGATCAAGTTGAAGAATTTCGTCGATTGTTTTTTCTATTAGCAAAATTAATTAATTATATTTTCCTTAATTCGAAAAGCACTAAATTAAATGAAACTTTCATAGAAACAATATCTGAATTTTTAACTTGGCTAGAATCGAATTCTTTTAATGAAATCCATAAATTACTTCAATATCAATTATCAGAATATAATATTTCATCAATTAAGCTTGGATTTATCTCATCTGATGAAACAAACCATTTAACAGAATTATTTCAAGCTAATAAAAAGATAAAGTCACACGAAAAGGAAAATTTGAGATCTTTTAAATTAAAAAAAATTATTTGGTTATCACAAAAATTTACAATTGAATTTGTTAAGTTAGATAATCAATTTATTATAGATTTTAAAAAAATTGTTAATTTATCAAACGTTTCAACATTAGAAAGTATGTCAACATTTGTAATTGAACTTCTAACTGGATCGTTTGAATGTTTACAACTCGCTAGCTCAACTACAAAACATATTTGGAGAGATTATATTGTATGTAAAATTCCATGGTTTTTTAAACATCTTTTGAAAATTAATCAAACTAAACTAGAAAGAGCATTAGTAACAATTTTCCATGATGATTTGGGTTTTGTAAATGAATATAAAGATATTTTAATAGAATTAGAAAATCATCTCATCGAACTTGAATTATTAAAACCAGGAATTTTAGAATTGTCAAAGCAAAAAAATATCAATAAAATAGAATATACTTTAGATGAAATGAACCATAATTATACAAATAAATTTTTAGAATGTGATCCAGAATTCACATCAATTGAAGAAATTGAAATTCCAGAATTTTTAGAAAAAGTTAATAAATCAATTAATTTAAAACATAAATTTTGTGAACTCGTTTCAGAATCTATAAATTCATTTATTTTAACAGGTGATACATTAAGATTACGTAGATTACTTATTTCATGCTCAATTAATTTTGATTTATTGGATAATTTAATTTTATTTGATACACCTCATAAAATTTTACTTCCATTATTAAACTTTTTCAATAAACAAGTTTTACAAGTACCAGATTCTATAAGTATGAATCCAGCTCAAAAATATTTAAATCAATCCAATCAACCTGATTTATTAATGGATTTAGATATTGGAAGTGATGATTCTTCAAATGCTCAAGAATTTTTTAGTGACATTTGTTTAACTTTAGCATTTGTTAGATTTTTAATTTTAAGATATAATATTATTTTAAAGGAAAATGAATTATCCAAAATTCCAAATATTTTATCATTATTAACAAATTCAAAACTTGTTGTAGACAAAGAAACAAATAAACAAAATCCAATTACAGAAATAAAAGTTGATAATGATACAATAAATAAATGGATTTCTTCAATGTTCGATTCTTCTAACGTTAACGGTATATCTGATAGTTTGATCAAGATTAGTACTCCAATTGATTATTCTCAATTAATACCACAAATAGTTCATGAGGCAATAATTTGTAATTATATTGGTTGGTTAGATGATGATGCATTGACCGGAGGTTTAGAATATTTACATCAAAAATTTTTAGTTGGATGGTTAGTTTATGTAATTGATGATATTTGTGACATGAAATGGAAAACGAGCGATAAAAAATTAGAAGATATTTTAGAAAGAATATTAAAACAAATTTTATCTAATAATTCAAATGAAAGTATTGATATTCAAGTTACTTTAAAATTAGTTAAAAATATTATGAATGATAAGATCATAGAAAACTTCCCAAATTTAGAGAACACACTTACTAAACCTCCAATTAAATTATCAAATATTGAAAATTTTACGAATCTTATTAAATTTGTATCATCTAATGAAAAACCCACACAAATAACGGATAGTAAATTAACATTTGAATTAATTCAAGTTTGGTCAGTTTTGATATCTGAGAAACTTAGTGTGGATTATTTATTTAACATTTTAAATGATTTGATTAGGAATCATCAAATTATTAGTGAATTAGGTTATGAACTTATAGCTAATATTCTTATTACTTTTTCTAAATGGATGATTGGTGAAACTATTTTAATAACATGGCCAAAAGGATTGTCACAAGTAAGTGAAACTAATGTTTCTTTAAAGGATTTATCAGAAAACTATCATTTAATTTTTAATAGAGCTGCCTCAGATGTAGTCATTAAAGGATATAGTTTAAACGTCAAATCAGAATTTGAAGATAATAGCAAAAATGTTGAGAATGGATTCTTTGGATTTTTGCAAGATCCAGTAGCAGAAGAAGCTATGGATGTTGATACGAAATCAAATAATAATGAAAAAGGTATTGATATATATGGAGATAATTTAATCGTTCTTGCCTATGAGAAAAAGGGTGATCCAATTGCTGATGCGTTTTTAAGAAAAGTTTTAGATTGTTTAAGTTAGCGTTTACTTTACCTACCACCATTCTTTTTCCTGCATTGCTACGATGTTGATTAAGGTATATAGTTTATCATATATTTTAAAAAATTACTGTATATTAATAAATATTAATTTTAAAAAAAGGACAACCGAAGTTGCATTGCCTGGTTGGTTCTTTCATAAAAACCATAATTTCATACAATCAGATAATCAGCCGCAAGTTACAAAAAGACTTAAGTTAGTTTTAATTTTTTGTCTTCGAACTTTATTATCTGTTTAGCTGATTTAGTTTATTTAGATGTGAGATGTGAGATGTTAGATTTGAGCGCTTAAACATGCTATTTTGGGAAGTTATGATAAATCGCATTTAACTCAACCTTACTTAGCTAATCAGACTTCTTTTACGGTAGCATGTTCTTTGATTTCTTTTCAAACTATTAACTTATTTAAGTATTTCTGCAAAACACGGAACTCATGTCAAAAATACCAATAATAGCCTTTCCTGAAGAAAATGTTTTACCAAAACTTCGCATACCAACTCATCCAGTTGTAAAATACATTCGAGTCTTATCAAGATTAACAATAATAGCGACGATATTAATACTAGTAATTGCAAAATATGTTCTTGAACCAGCTTTGAAAACAACATTAAAAAGAAGATTTGAATTACAAAATTTTGCTTATTCAAAATTAAAACAATTACATAAAAGATTGCAGAAAACAGTTAAAAATCCACCTGATATTAATGTAACTTATAATGGAATGATACTTGTAGATAGAACCATTTCTTCTGATGATGTTATTATTGAAGAACTCAAAAATTCTGAATTTGAATATTTTAAGAAGGATTCCAAGAAGAAATCACATAATGTTCAATTTAATTTGATTGAATCATCTAATGAAAAAGGGGTAATGTTCTCAAATGATACTAAATTAAGTGATGATGGTGATACTGATGATAACTTAATTAAATTTTCTGAATTAAATGACAATGTCACTCATAGCACATCTGATTTAGTGCAGAAATTACAAAATTTAAAAGATAAATTGTCAAATTTTAATGTTGTTGATTATAAACAATTATCAAATTCTGGATATAATCATAATGGAAATCCAGAGATGAATTCTTTACTATATCAAATCAAACAATTTAAGACATATCTTGAAGTAATGACATCTGAACATCCACGTGAAATGTTATTCAAAAAGCCACTGTCACATATCCAAGTGGGAGGCGCAGCTACAAGAATATACAAATTTAGTTATTTAGATATTTTGAATGATAATTTAAATGAAATAAAATCAAAGATTGATTCTAAGAAATATGATTAAACATTAAAAGAAATCTATGCTTTATTCTACTAGTATAGTTGTGTATTTTTTGCTTTATTTTATTTTATTTTATTTTATTTATTTATGTACAAAATATTGTTTATATATCTTCCGAACTTGTATTACTTTTTGTAATATCATTTATATAACCCGATAATTTTTCATTCTTTATTCTTTCCCTGTGTAATCTTGCATCATTAAGTTCATTAAATTCATTTTCTACTGTTTCAATACCATGCTTCAAATAATATTCATATAGTTCTTGTTTGAAAAAATCAGGAATATCCATCTTAAGTTTCTTTTCAGTTTCTTCAATAAATTCAGTAAATTTGGTTTCAATCATCTTTTCAGAAACTTGATTAACCAATCGTCTTTCCCATCTATTTTCTAATTTATTATATTCTTTATCAGTCGGTGTCCACCTAGATTTTAGAATTTTTGATACTGCAACAGGTGAAACTTTAAAAAATTCTGCTAATTTATCAGTAGGTAATTCTTCAGGAAATTCATCATGTAATTTTCGTATTGCCCTTGCCGTTGATGGACTTAGCTTTTTAACTTTTGATAAATCAGTTTTTATGGCCTTTTCTCTTAATGCATATTTGTTTCTTAACCATTGTGGTAAATCAGTTCTTTTTCTCCATCCTGAAGGTGGTGGAGTTAATTTTTGTTTATTATTATTAATGTTTTTACTTTCTTCTTCCTTCTCCAAGATTTTTGTGTTTTTCTGTAAATAGTCATTCCAATCTCTTTTGTTATAAACTTTACCTCTAAAACCTCCAGGTAATTTCTCTAAATCAGGTAAATTCCAAGATGTTGGTCTTTTTCCATCGGAGTTGAATAAACCTCGACTTAAATGTAAAAGTCGTTTCTGTATATTCCACATAGATTTCTGTCAATTATATAAAATATAAAATAATAATACCAATAGGAAAAGAACAGAGATGGTATTAAACCATGTAATTATTTGTAATTTTGTTCTAGTTCAAAAGTGATAAAACATTTAATCTTGTTCTAAGTATTTTTCATGCTGTAAATTTTTTTCACTTTTTCATAGTTTTCTCGAATTGGTATAATAAATTGGTAGAAAGTAGTTTTATTTATTTTTTTTTTTTTAATAAATAAATTCTTTGTTTACCTTATTTTTATCTTTTGGTGGCAAATACTATCAATTCACCAAAGTATCTTATTGTTATAAAAAGTATCAATTATGAATATAGTTAAAAGGTTTTTGATGAAGAATACTAGTTATTCAACGGATGAACCTATTATGATCCCATCAGGTCAATTATATTTAGTCCGTTCTCCTTCATCTCCAAAATCCGAAAATGAATGTCTTTATAATGATGCAATTTTAACTATAAGACAAACTCATAAACCATTCGATCATCAACTTGTTGTTTGGAAAAATAATGAATCTGATTCTGATTCTTTAAATGGTGATGAAGATGAACATGAAAATGGAAATGATAATTTTTTTGAAAACGAGAGTAATATTTTGAAAACGTTTTTAATTGATTCATCACTTAAAATTTGTCTTTTTGAAAGATATGATGAGAAAATTATTTCTTGGAGAGATATGGAAGGTGATTTTGGTGATATGTTTGAATACAGAATTACTAAAACTGTTCCGAATGATACAATTGAACAATTTATGACATCAATTTATAAATTTAAATACGAAAGAAAATATAAAAAATCAAGTGCAAATATTAATCTAAATGATATTCAAGAATTTATTGTTGATAGAAATGATATATTTGATAATTGTTTAAATTCTGCAAATAATGCATCTATTTCAAGTACACTAAACATGCAGGAACTTTTATCAGCTAATAGAAATGTTGCAGATGAAGTTGAATTTGAAGATGAATCAGATAGTGCCGACGATCAAGAGAAATTAACATATGAAAATGATGAAAATATTTCAGATGAAGAAGATGAAAATGAAGATGCTGATGATGAAGCTAAATTTTTTGATGCATCAGAAACTTTAGTTTCTGATATTTCATCAGACGATATTAAACAAAGGATTTTAATTGTTGATTTTCCTGTTAAAGCTTATATTTATGATTTCGAAGCTCAAGCATTTAAAATTAAATCAGAAAGTGCAACTGTGTTTTTTTATGAACTATCTAATTGGCATTATAATCTTGAATTAAAAGATAATAATACAGGATTAATTTATGTTACAACACAAATGACATATCAATTAGATGGCACTTTCAAATTTGAACAATTATCATTTCTTTTCAATGTATTTACTAGAAATAATGCTTTTACTTGGCTATTAAACTTTGATAATCGAATTACATATGATGAGTTTCAACAGATTTTCATGAAACTGCAGTGGCAATATAAAAATGAAAAACCTTTATTGGCAAAAGATTTTGAATATCAGTATATGCTTGATTCTTTAGATTCTATGGATATTGATGAAAATGTTACCAATGAAAGTGAACAAGAAGAATCCAGTGATGAAGAACAAGAAGAGGAAAATGATGAAGAGCCAAAATCGAGAAAACATAAATTCACAATGAAATTTAAATCAGAATATGATTCAGATGATTCAGATGATGAAGCATTAAATGAATTCAATAAAAATAACAAGAATTCAGGATTAGTTTTAGGATTGAATTCAGATAGAGCATTTATTTCAAGAGGAAATAAAATCGGTGTCTTCAAGACAGATGATTCAGGAATTGAATTTTCAACAGCTATTAATGATTTATCTTTTTCTAAAAACAATAAAAAATTGATTAAACCAGATAAAATGATGTTATTAAACAATGATAAGGTCATGGTTATCCAAGATATTCAAAACAAAGACAAATTACATAAACTTGATTTAGAATACGGGAAAATTGTTGAAGATTGGGATATGAAACAGAATAGTCAAAATATTGATGTTGAAGGTTTCACAACAAATACTAAATTTGGGGATTTAACTAATGATTCGACATTTTTAGGTGTAAGTTCTAAATCACTTTTCCGTGTTGATCCAAGAGTTTCTAATGGATTTATTTCCGATAATGAAAATAAAATATATAAAACGCAAACCAATTTTAGACAAGTTTCAACAACTGGAAAAGGTTATATTGTTGTTGCTAGTAAGAATGGTGAAATTAGATTATATGATCAATTGGGTAAAAATGCTAAAACTTTATTACCTGCATTAGGTGATGAAATTTATGGATTAACAACTTCAAATGATGGTAGGTATTTATTAGCGACATGTAAAACATATTTATTATTAATTGATGTTAAAATTCAATCTGGAAAATTCAGTGGTAAATTGGGATATGAAAGATCATTTAGTGTTTCAGATAAACCTATGCCAAGAAGATTACAACTTAAACCTGAACATATGGCATACATTAAAAGAAATTATGGATCTAATGTCAGTTTTTCAATTGCTAAATTTAATGAAACATCACAAGGCAAAGAACCAACTTATTTAGTTTCATCAATAGGACCATACGCAGTTACATGGAATTTCAATAAAGTTATAAATAATTCGAGAGATTGTTATAAATTACGTTTGTATGATTCAAATGTTATTATGGGTGAGTTTGTGAATACAAATAATAAGAAAGTTGTTTTAACAATGCCAGATGATATTACGCTGACATCGACATCTGAATTTAGGAAACCAAATGAACAATTCAATATTGTTAAAACCAAATTTTGATAAAATACTGATACCAAACCATATATAGTATATTTTAAATATAAATTTATAAACATGTATAATAATTGTATATATATAAATAATAATCATCATTAGTAAAAGAAAAAAAAAATAACTGGTTATTATTTCCTGAATAAAAATGTATCTTTCATTTCTTCACCCCATATATAAAGATATGCCTTCCATTTTTGTCGTATCGTTGGCTTGAATTCACCCCGTTTTCTAAATTCCCTGAACATTGAAGACTCTGTCCCTCTTCCATTACCCATACGCATTCCATGTGGGGGTGGAGGTGGTGGTAAATTATTTACCATCGCATGCACTATTCGTACATAATAATGAAATTTTGGTGATGTGATTAACTGTGGGACAATTAGTTAGTATAATGTTTTAGTAAGCAAATTGGATTGTATTTTATTTCTAATATACATACTCTTCTGTACAACCATTCTTCCAGCATAATTTCAAGTTAAATCTTAAAGAATTTGAAAAAAAAAATCAATAATTATTAATTGAAAAGAAAGTGCATAGATCCTCAACATGAATTGCCTAGAAGAATATAGATGATTAATTTTTGGGACGAATGCGGAAATTAATTTAAAGTTTAAAGCGCTTGTTAAAGAGTAAAACTTAAGAGTGCATTCGGTTTTTGACACACAAACATCATGATCTTATAGATATAATCAATTAATTTTTGAACCGCAAATTAATAACAGTGGAAAAAATGAAATTATTAAAATTATATTATTAAAGAAAAGGGTATTTTTTAATTCATTTTTTTTCTATGAGAGAAAAATGACATTTCTAAGTTTTATTTTTCTATAATCATTATGATTTGGATCTAGACTAGATTTTGTTTTTGCACTGGATTTTATTTCATTATATAGTTATAAAAGATTTTGCAATATTCTTATAAAATCATGCTATAAAGATTTTGTAGACGGAAGCAAAGCATTAAGGAAAGAAAAGCTGATAAAAATTAATAATAGGAGTAAGACCAAAACTAGAATTAAAATTATATTGAAGTGAAAAATAATAAGAAATGAAAAATAATTTAAAACGGTTAAGCAAAGTGTGAAATTTATAAAAATTTAATAAGAAATAAATGTTTTTCTTTTATCAAGCCAAATTAGATAGACTGCGAAAATTATTGCAAATTTTAGATTCCTCTGTTTTCCATAAAAAGAAGATTAACTTATGTAAGAATTCATTGGCAAAAATTTGAGCTGGAGCAAAATGTTTAACTTGCTTGATTGTATTGGTGTCCATGAAATTGTAAAAATTCAATAAAATTACTTTTTCCAAATTATTATCAATTTGGGTGATATTATTAAGAGTATTTAATATATAAAATGCAATTGAGTCCATTAATGACATTAAGTTAATAAAATCTTTTAGAATAAATTCATATAATGCATAAGCTTTAATGTTTGTATTACTAGTTGAATTAGAATTATGGTTCAAATTTAAATTTTTAATAAAATTATCAAAGTTTTTGGAAGCAATTTTCAAGTTCCAAAAAACATTCAAATCTGATTGATCCAAATTAATCAATTGATTATCTAAATATGTAAAATTTTTTAAAATTTCCAATTTAATGGTTAAATTTGAAGATTTTAGTAAATTTAAAACTGTATTGACAAGGTTTAAATTTAAATCTTCTTTAGAAATTAAATCTCTGATTAAATGTATTCTATCATTAGTAAATGGAGAAAATTCTAAATTATAAGTAAAACAATTTGCATTTGAAGAATTGCAATTCAAATTATTTGAATTAAGCAAATTTAAACTCAGATTTAAATTCATTGAGTTTAAAGTTGATATACCGAATTTAGGTTTTGCTTTCATTAAACTTGATGATGAAATAAAAGAAGAATTCTTTAATATTTTCGAATCAATGAAATTGGAGTTATAGTTATAGCTATAATTATGATTATAATTATAATTGTATTGATAATTATGTTTTTTTATTGGAGAGTTTGATCTTGACATTGGAGGTGTTGAATACGTATCAAATGATGAATTAATTGAAGAAAAAGAATTTAAAAATTGAGTATTATTAATAATTATATCATTCATTTTTGCATAAGAATTAAATAAAAAATCATTTTCATAATCATGATAATTTTCAATATTTAAATTATTATAAAAATTATCAATGTTAATATTATAATCTATATCATTTTCATAATCATTATCAGCATAATAGAGAAAATTACAATCGTTATAAGAAGAATTATTTAAAATTGTAATTGTTCTCGGAGTTGAATTTTGTTGCTGATGCGAACTTGTAATACTAGTGTTATTATGATTATTATTTTCTAAAACAGAGCCTCCATTTTTTGATGATTGTCTTAATTGATTGGAATTTTCGTAATAACTTTCTTCAAAAAACGACTGTAAAGAAGGAGAAGAAATGTTGCTGTATTTATTATTTGATATTAAGAAAGAAGTAGTAGAAGAAGATGATGATGAGGTAAAAACTCCGAGATTTTCTCTTGATTGTAAGGTAGCATAATGATGATTGCCGCTAACATTTTCTACAGACTGTTTCCTGTTAAAACCAAGATTTAAGTTAATGTGAGGTAACTTCATAATACTTGTCACAAAAATCCCTTGGTTAGAACAATAAAAGAGAAAATAATCTAATATTTTGAAAAAGGGAGCAGAATTTATTTCAAATAAATGTAAATCAAAACTTTTAAATGATCCAAAAATACGCTATAAAAAATAGATAAGGAAAAGAAATACCCCATTTTCTTTATTTACGTTTTGTTATTTAAAAATAGCAAATGTCACATTGCATATACTATTGAATCATTTATGAAATATGCATACATACGTGCATACAGATTAATTAATATATACAGCTGAGCCTTCTTTGATATGAAGTTAATCTACTCAACTATGTAATTAGATTAATTAATTAATTGATTTTTCCAAATAAAGTAGTAGCAGTCGGAGCAAATTAAGCATAGCTTCATGTACCATGTACAATATTGTTGTGCATAAGCTTCAATGGATTCATCCAGTGTACAGATGTATTTATTTTTACAAATTCACTAAAATTCAATATCCAATTACAGCGCGAATTCTAAATAATAGAGAGAATCTATATGGTGAACAACACAACAGTGGCAATATCAAATTTATATACATTTTCAATCAACAAAATACTGAAGTGATTGAAATTTATAAATCCTTTACTATAAGCAAGAAGCATGTCTACCATTTTCAGAAGATCTGTCACTACTTTGATCCCTCCAAAGATCGCTTCACCAGCAAATTTAGGTTCTAACCCAGCTGCAAAGAGAATGCAACATATTGTTGCATTCTACTCAAAATTACCAAGAGGTAATGCAACTGTTGAAGCTCCAAGAACTCCATTTGCTATTTACAGAGAAACTTACAGAAACAAAGGTTCACCAGTTTTACATTTTGCTTTAGGTTTCTTATTCCTCGGTTACGGTTTAGAATACTACTTCCACTTATCTCACGAAAAGGAACACCATTAAATAATTTAAAATTCATAATATAATTAAAATTATAAGTCATTATTATTATTATTTATTTATTTTTATTTATTTATTATATATACATATATATTTATTCAATTATTTATTTCATGATCAAAAAATAATAATAATAACAAAAAAAAATCTAAACAAACTAAAAAAAAAAAGATTTAATATGAATTAATATGCTTAATAACTAACTAACATATTTAATCATATCTTCAAATTTCATCTTTTCATATGGTTTGCCTTGTAATTTACCATTTTCAATTTCTTTTGTATGAATCTTATTCCAATCATTCCATGTAATTGGCTTAATATTTTTATCTTTTAAAATCTTTTCAATTCCAATTCTACCTAACTTTTCATCAGTATTTTTTAAAATATCGTTTATTATAGTATTTGATACATTACTACTATCAATAACTGTACTATTAATATTACCACGACTACCATTAGAAACCCAACCAACACAATATGAATTTAATTTATGATTAATTTTACCATCTTCATTAATTATATGTCCATTTGAGAATGGTATGCCTAATTCTTTAAATTCTGATAATGGTTCACATTTATAACCAGTTGCTAAAATTAACAATTCATTCTTAACAGATGTTAATTGACCTGATGGTTTAATTTTCCAATCTCCACTTTCTTTTTCCTTTTCAATTTTATTAATTGTAAAAATAGTTTCACTTAATAATTCATCATCTAAAACTTTAACACCAATTGGATTTTTCAAATATTGCAAATTCCATGTTTTTCCATTTGCTAATTCTTCATTACTATATTTATTATTATATTTATCTAATAATGAGATACGACGTTTATTAATTCTATCTAATTTTAAATCATTTAATTGATCTTTAAAATCATCTTTATTGTAACCACTGAAATAAACACCATAATTTTCTAATTCTAATAATTCTCTTAATTCTTTATTTGTAAATTTACTATCTATTAAACCACGTCTTGCAATTATATTTATATTTTTAACATTACTTTTATTTAAAATTTTTAATGCATTATTTGAAATATCTGTATTTTGCCAATGTTTATCAGAAGGTGCTAATAAGATCCTAGTAATATCAATTGCTACATTACCATTACCAATAATTGAAACATTTTTTATTTTATTTAATGGTATATTTAAATTTTGGAAATTTGGATGTCCATTATACCAATTAACAAATTTATATGAATCAATTACACCTGGATGGTTTAAACCTGAAATTTCTGGTAAATTTGCATTTGATGATCCATATGCATATAAAACTCCATTATAATTCTTATATAAATCTTTTAATGAAATTTCGTTATTTTTATTTTTCAAATTTGAAATTCCAATATTACCAAAATATTTAAATGATCCCATTGGCATATATTCTTGAATATCATTAAATCTATCAATACAATTTTTAACTTCAGGATGATCTGGTGCAACTCCATATCTTACAAGTCCAAATGGTGATGGATTTTGTTCAAACATATCAATTTCAATATCATTTGAATGATTTTTAAGTATATTTAAAACTGTATAAAATGCTGATGGTCCAGATCCTATAACTGCAAGTTTTCTCTTTGTTGATAAGCATCTTATACTTCTAAAACTATTAATTAATTGCTTCATTTTCTTTCATTAATTAATTCATTAATTTAATTATTTCATTAGTCCAATTACTTCAAATATATATTTGACAATCAATCGTAAATTAAAATAAATAATTAAATAACGGTAAATAATAAATAAATAATAATATGATTAAACAAACAAATAAATAAATAAATTTTTGGCACTGTCACGTGCTTCTATTCCAAGACTCACTCCCACTCCAGCATTTATGCTTCTCAACATTTTATTTCTTATTCTTAATCTAATATCTGCTATCTATCAAATATCAGATATCTAATGATACTACATATAAAACTAACCAGTTTTATTTTAACCCTCTTATCTTTACTTCCTATTATAATCGGAAAGTTTTAAAAAATTTGTGAAAGATAGATAATATATCAATCAAGTAATGCATATTCTCTAGAAGTTTCAGTTATAGGTAAATTCTGACTACACCAATTAATATCTCGTAACCATTTTTTAGGATCAGGACCTTTAATTTTTTTAATAATTGAATTATAATCATCTTGCATTATCTTTTGTTCTCTAATTATTTTATATTCTTCAAAATCAATATATAATCTTGTATCAATTATTCTAACTAAAACATTATCAACACGTATAAATAATCTTTGTAAAATCAATAAACAATTTGACATAACTCTAATTTTAATATTTAAAATTGAAATACCATTATCACCTAATTCATCTTCATATAAAATCATATCATCATAAAATTTAATTGGATTATTACTCGATAATTTATCAATTGGAATTTTATGTATATTTTCATCATCATTTTTAAATAATTCATTTCCTTTTAACATAGTACCTTTATATTTTGAAGTATAAGTCCAATCATAAGGTTTATAAACTTCTAATGAAACATTTTCTGAATTTTTATGTTTTAATTGTCTACTTTTAAACCATTCATTTGCATAACTTACTTTAATTAAATTTTCTGGATTCCTTTCAACTAATTTAAGTGCATCTAATGTATTAAACATTAAATGAAATTGACCTTTTCTTTCTTTACCTTTAAAAATAATTTCAACTTTATTATTACCGAAAATCATTTCAGGTACAGGTATATCAATTAAAATTTTTTCAAAATTTTCAATCTCTTGAGCATTTAATATAGGTTTCCTTTGAGTTAAAATATACCATTCATTATTAATACAAATTGATGGTGTATCAATTATTGGAAATGTTGCAACAGGGGCGGGTATAATAACTTTACCACAATGTTTACAGAATGGGTTATTATTATTGCAATGGGTATTCACATTATTATTACTATCACTATCATCAGTAGTATTATTAATTAAACCAATTGATGATACTGAATTTTTTTCAGATTTTTCGGAAATTTGATGTTGTTGTTGTTGTAATTGATTATTAGGCTTAGATCTTTGTGGAATCCTACTACCTGTTGTAAGTCTATGAAATTCACGAGCAGAATTTATTTGAAATGCATCGATTGGATTATTATTTGCCATTTTTTTTCTGTTTCCTTCTTATAAATCTCTTTTCTCTTGAATTGAATTTCCTAATATATAATAAATGAATGAAAATAATTAAGAATAAAAAAGAATACTTTAACGTATAGATAACTCATACAGTTTAAAACTTAACACGTTTTTATCAAATATGTCATATCATATATGATATCATCTAATATTTTAAGGATTATGTAGTCGCGAAACATTGAGAAACATTAAATAGAGAAAAAAAAACACGATATTTTACAGCTGTCAGATAATGGAAACAACTTTTTCTTAATTGATTAAGAGGTGATCTTAAGTGTATTATTAAACTTTTCGAAAGATTTAAAAGTAGAAAAAACAAGAAAAAAGAGTGGCAAAAAAATTATGAAAACACTAAGAGGGTTTAAGGTTAATAAAACAATTATTATTAGTATATCACTTACAATTTTATTATTTTATCATATATTTAGTAATAGTCAAACGACAATCCATAGTCAAGGAATTGGAAATCAATCACCTATTAGTAAACAAGATAAATTTGATAATGATAATAATAATAATAATAATAATAATAATGGAAATAATCAAGAAATTGATACACCATTTATGCCAAAAATGGCAAATGAAACATTAAAGGCAGAACTTGGGAATGCTGCATGGAAATTATTACATACAATTTTAGCTAGATATCCAGAAGAACCAGTTGAAAATGAGAAGAAATATTTAGATAGTTATATTAAATCATTTGCACAAGTTTATCCATGTGGTGATTGTGCACGACATTTTATTAAATTATTAAATAAATATCCACCACAATTAAATTCACGTAAGAATGCTGCATTATGGGGATGTTTTATTCATAATAAAGTTAATGAAAGATTAGGAAAACCAATTTATGATTGTACTACAATTTTAGAAGATTATGATTGTGGATGCGGTAGTGATGAAATTGCAGTTGATGATACATTAAGTGGTGAAAGTGTGAAAAAAATAAAAGAAAGTAGGGAACATTTAGATAGTATTATAATTGAAACTATTGAAGATGGTGTTGGTGGTTAGTTAATTTAATTTAAATTTTATAAACATCATGAACGTTATTTGATTTATAATATAATAACTATATAAATTAATGCTTTACTATTAGAAATGTGATAAAATAATAATAATAATAATATTGGAAGGCTCAGTTTACGGCTGTGTTGTTAATCAGCCATTTTGTTCCGTAATTAAATTGAATGTAACACGTATTTAATCATCATTAGGGGCTAATTAAAATCTGAGGAATGAATGAAATTACATTTTCAAAGCTGATTAAAAAACATTATAATTTATTGTAATAATTAAATAGGTTCAAGAAATTCATCATCTTTTTAATTTAAATAGAATGACACATATATATATATATATATATATATATAATACCTTATAGCTCATCATCATATATAATATCTTTTTACGCTTCTAATTTGATTAATGAGCATATATCTCAGAAAGTAAAGTAAATACTATTTACAAAATAGATTAATAATAAATCATGAAAACTAGTTTTTAATAATATTATATAGCTTGACATCATTCCATTTTCAGATAATTAATTGAAAATTATGGGATCAATAATATTTGAGCAATATTTACGAAGATCAAAAATTCATTCATGATCTGTTATGAAAAATATTAATTGCTCATAAACTAGCAGCTAATTTTTTATTTTATCCTTTCAAAGCCGATTTACTATTAAATGACTTTAAGTCTTAGTATAGTTATTTGATTTACTATTATAATACAGATCTATATTTATATTGTAATATATTAGGAAGTTAGACATAGATTGATAAATTAGTATAATACTTTTTCGCTCCTTTTTTTTTTTTTATTTTCCCAATAGTATAATAATTAATAGTACTCAATATTGAGCTAAGGTGAGCAGAGCAGCGAATGCTGAGGGCCAAGGGTGTCTGGAGCTTCAGTATGAAGGAACAAAAGGGATTGTAAAAGGGTAAAAAGTGTATTATATATATATATATATATATATATAATAATAGATTAAGTGCGGGAATTACCGCTTTATGATTCTAAGCCTTTTCTTTATATGATGGTTTCTAAATAAGTTAAACCTTTTTATCAAATTTCATCATGTTATTTATTTAAACGGATTACAAGAAGGAGGTCAGGATATAGGGGTTTCATTTAAAAAGAAGGCATCTGATAAAACGGAAAAAGGAAAAGGGAAAGTCAAAAGTGGACCCCGCAAGGTATAAAATAATTGCGGAGTACGAATTAGACGACACATTAAGATATATATATATATATATAGTATAAAACGTATAACAGCTAGTAAGTAAGGAAAGAGAGAAAAATATGGAAAATGGTGCGCGGAACCCGGAAAGGGATTTGAGAGATTTGAGAGGTTAAAATTCTTAGTAAGGGAAATGATTCAATTTAATAATTTAATATTAATTATTATTATTATTAAAATGAAATTTTAATTAGGTTTACGGGAGAAAACGGGGACCGATGATTTTTTCTTTTTTTTTTTCGATTTTTCAGGATTTTAAGAGTTTCTCATTTCTCATTCCTTTTTTTTATTTTTTATTTTTTTATTTTTTTTATTATTTGGGCAATTTTCCAGGTTTTATTTTATTTTCTCCGTGCAGGGTTTGCCGTTTATTATAATATTATATTAAATAATATTAATTTTGATGGTGTTGGTTGGTTGTTTGTTGAATGTTGAGTTGAATGTTGGCGTCTTTCTTTGTATTCAAATAAATATATACTTCTTTCCCTTTATTTATTTATTTCTTTACTTTACTTTACTTTATTCCTTTACCTAATATCTATTATATTATTCCTTTGTTTTTAATTGTTTCTTTCTGATTAAATCACTCATCCTATATCAACTTATTATCTATATCTCCCTCTCCACATATATATATATATATATATTCATCTTCTGTTAAACAAAGATCCTATTTTAAATGAATTAAAGGAAAATAAAATAAAATCAAATAATGTCAAACCTTCAAAATAACAAGAGAAAACTTGTCACTTTGTTACCAAATACTTCAAAAAAACAAAAATATTTAAATAACTCAATTTTAAATAATTCAATACCACCATCATATTTATCTCCACTTTCAAATTATTCTACATCTCCTTTAAATGATGATAATGATTCTCAACATACTTCACCACCATCTTCACTCTCTTCATCACCTGAAAAAATTATTTTAAATAATAATATTAAAAATAATATTAATAATATTAATAATAATAATAATAATAATAATACTTTAGCTAGAATTATAAATCCATTAAATTTAAATATTCAATCAAATTCAATTGATCAACCAAAATTAAAACATTTAAAATCTTGTTCAAGATGTAGAAAACATAAAACTAAATGTAATTATATTGAAACTGCGCCAAATGCTTGTTCTTCTTGTTTAAAAAGAGGTTTAATTTGTCAACTAGAAATTGTTATACCCGTTAAAAGATCAAATATAATTAAAAATTTATCAAATGATATAGAAAATTTAAAAAATTTAGTTGATAATTTAATTTTGAAAGATAAATATCTTAAAAATTTATGTATTCAAAAAGGTATTAAAGTTAATGGTTTAATTGATATAGAAAATTGTAAAAGAGATAATTATAATAATAATAATAATAATAATAATAATAATAATAATAATAATAAAATGAATAATGAAATTAAAATTGAAAATGAAAATGAAAATGAAAATGATTATATCGATTATGATTATGATTATGATTATGATTATAATTATAATTATAATCAAATTCAACCTTTAATACCTGAAAGTCAATCTTTTGAAACTACTAATGAAAAATCAAATAATAATAAAAATATTTATCATTCAATTAATAATATTTTAAGTAATTTTGAAAATGTTATAATAACTCCTCCAAATTCAAATTTAATATCTCCAAATTATTCTGACAATGAAGAAAAATTAATTAATAATAATAATAATAATAATAATCAATTATCTTTAAAAATTGATAATAATTTAAAATTATATAGTTTAAATGATTTTTGCTGTTTTTCAATTAATGAAATTTTATCAATTTTTAATGATTTTAATGAAAATTATTTACCATTTATTCCAATTATTGAAAAAATAAATTCAATTGATAATTTATTTAATGATAATAAATTATTATTTTGGTCAATTGTTTATATTATAACAGGTAATATTGATATTTATAATAAATTTATTATTAAAGAAATTTTGAATTTTATAAATAATCAATCAAATTTTAATGAATTACAATCTAATAATTATATTATTTCAATTTTAATTATTTGTAATTTCCCTTCAAAGATAAAATCAACAAAATTTGATATTGATGATGATTTAGATACTTCAATTTTTCAATGGTTAGAAATTTGTAAATTAAATTGTGAAAAATTTAATTATGTTAAAAATTTTATTAATGATAATACAAATAATTTAAATAATTTAAATAAAAAAAATATTTGGTGTTTAATTTTTATTTTAGGTAATTTTTATGGTTTTAGATTAGGATTAAAATGGAATCAACCAATGGATTTTATATTAGAAGAATCAAAAGATAAACTTTCATATTTAGGTCAATTATTAAATTTATCAATTTTATTATCAAAATCTTTAGATACTTTTACATTTAATGAAAAAAATTTAAAAAATAATGATTCAAATGATAATCATTTAATTATAAAATCTTTATCAAATTGGAAATTTAAATTAAATAATATGAAAAAATTAAATGATAATAATTTTGTTTTAAATTCAATTTTTAATTTTTTTGAATTATTATTTATTTTATTTGAACCTGAAAATTTAATTAATATAAATTATAATGAAATTTTAAAAATTTCTTCAAATTTTTTAAATAATTTAAAAAATTTAAATTTAATTAAATGTCCAATTTATTTAAAAATTTCATTAGAATTTTTTTGTTTAATAATTACAAAATTATTTTATTCTCCAATTTTTTTAAATCAAAATAATTCAATTAATTTAATAAGTGATTTATATACAAATTTATTTAATAAATTAATTTCATTAGTTGAATATAATGATACCAAATTTGTTTTTAATATAATTATGGATTTTGATTCAACTGTTAAAATTGATTCAAGTTTAATTAATATTTTTAATATTGAAAATTTTAAAAAAAAATTATTACGTGGTTTAATTATTGATATAAAAAGATTAACTTCAAAATTAAAATTAATTGATTTAAATGATTCAAGAATTTTAAAAAATAAATTAGAATTTAATAAAAATAATTTAAATTTTGAAAATTGTATTATAAATTTTAATAATTTTAGAAATCAAATAGATTTAGTTATACTTTATTCAAATGAAATTTTAAAATTATCAAATAATGAAAATGATATTAAAAATAATTCAATTTCTTCAATTAATTCAATTTCTTCAATGTCTTCAAATACTACAACAACGTCAAATTCAATTATAACGACTCCATCAAATGATGAAAATTTAAATTTAAATTTAAATTTAAATGTAAATTTGAATTTAATTGAAACAATCGATAATAAAAATAATGTACAAATTCAACCACAAATTGATGATGACCTTGATATACTTCAATCAATTAATTGGATGGCATAATTAATTAATTATTACTTTAAGTTAATAGAAATGTTTCCTTTTATTTTTCAAATCAAAGGAATTTTTTTTTTTTAAAAATCATCATCAGAAACAAATTCTTGGTTCAACAACTTTTCTTCTCTTTCTTCTTTTCCATTTAATGATTCGGGCTCTATATTATTCATTTTATTCTAACCTATTTATTTATTTGTTCATTTGTTCATTTGTATTTTTTCTTTCTTTCTTTCTTTCTTTCCTTTTTTTTGTCTGTTTGTTTTTTATCTTTTATTTTTTGTCTTTTGTTTGTTTTATATTTATATCTATTTCATGATGGCTTTCTTTTCAGTCTTTCTTTTATAACGCACCTTCCCTTATGTTTAACGACCTATATATAATAACTATTTATTAAATTAAATTAAATTAAATTAAATTAAATTAAATTAAATTAAATTAAATTAAATTAAATTAAATTAAATTAAATAATAATTTACATAATTATACAATCATCAGCTCCAAATCCATAAACAACTTTATCAATATTTCTCTTAATTTTATCCCAATCTGAACGTCTTGAAACAAATTGATAAACTTCTTCTGGTGTGAAAACTCCATTTTCACGACCTAAATCAATTATTAATTTACCTAATTCTTTACATTGAGGTTTAAATTCTTTAGATGATTTGCCTGAACAATCAATCAAATATAATTGATCAATTTTCTTAAATCCAACTAAATATTCAATTGCTGGTTTAATCCGATTAATTTGATAATATTTATATAATGAATTAATATCAAAACTAAATTGTATACCTCCAATAATTGAAATTTTAAATTTTTTCATTAATAATTGAATTAATAATGTAATTAATCTATCACCTAATTCTTGTTTAAATACATCCATAATACTTTTATCAATAGAATCTTGTAATAAACTAAAATGACTTTTCAAAACTTCAAGACATATAGTACACCATTCACTAGTATGACCTTCATTTAATGGTAAAGATTCAAGACTTTGATAATTATAAACTGTACTTTCAATATCATGAATTGAATTTATATTTGAATTATTATTAATATTGCTTCTAATCGATAATGGCGCTCCTGTTGTTGTTGTCGAAGAAGAAGATGATGATTGTGGTGGTTTACTTCTTAATGTATTTGGTCTTGAATTAATTGTAGAATTTGCAGATTTGGATTTATTATCATTATTATACAAAGGAATTGGTCCAACACATTCTTCAACTTTATATCTAATTTCAGAAATTATAATATCAATACTAATATCTAATCCATTTGCAACATATGTATCTAATGATGATTCTAATAATTTAATAGATTTTTCAATATTATTCATTCTTAAAAAATCTCTTGAATGCTGATTTTTAATAGGTATAATTCCATTTTGAATTAATTCATGATTATAGAAAACATTAATCATTTGTAAGATTAAATCTCCAACATCAACTAATTCAATAAAATTATTAACCGGTTCTAAAGTTCCATCTGATTTATTTTCATATTCTCCAATTCCATTTGAATTTAAATTAATTGGTTTATAATTTTTCAATCTTTGTAATGCTTCAATAAATCCTGGTTTAATATGATTATTAATTAATATAGTTAACATATCATTAAAAATATTCGTACATGTTAGAAATATTTGTTTATTTAATTGTTCAGTAATTGAATATTTAGTTAAATCTAATAATAAATCATAACTATTTTTAATATGTTGTAAAAGCAAAACTGTTAAATCAATTGAAACTAATGTTTTCATTGTTTCCACTTTACCAATTAAAATCTTTAATTTTGCAGCCATTTTAGTTAACTTAACTTGTTCCTTTTCATCACCTTCTTTATCATTAATTTCTGGTGTTTCAGTTTTATTTTCTTGTTTAGTTTTAAAGGTAAATAAATTAGTAAAAGTTGTAAAAATTTCAAAATTTGATTTTTTATTATTTTCATCATCATCATCAACTAATTTCAAAATTTCATTTTCAACATTCTTCTGAGCCTTTTGATTATTTGATTGCCATGATTTTATCAATTGAATTAATGAAATGTGGCAATATGTTGGTAATTCATTAGAAAAATCAATTAAGTATTGTTCATAATAATAATTAACAAATTCACAAACAACTTTAATATAATTCATTTTCGTTTTTTGATTATTATCTAATAAAATTTCAGTTTGTGGATATTTCAAATTTTGAATAATTATAATGGTTTTAGAATAAATATATGGAACACATTGAAAGAATAATGATTGTTCATTCATTATATTGATATTTGGATTTTCAGAATCTATACTTTCATCATCATTTGGAATTTTTGAATTATTTATTTCATCAAGTGAATCAATTTGTTTTGCCTTTAAAATTATTCTATCAAATAATCCACTAACTAAATGAATACTTAAAAAATTTTCTAAAATTTTAAAAATAATTGGAATTTCATCAATATTTCTACCTTTAATTTTCATATTTGAACCAGATCTAAATATTTTATCGATTTCATCAAGTTGATCATTTAATAAATCTTTAATTTGATTTAAAATTTCATCAATTTTATTAAAATTAAATGAATATCCTTTAACAATACCTCTTTTAGTTGAATTTTCAGGTTCTTTTATAAAACATTCATTTGATAAATCATTATTTAATAATTCTGTATATGCGTCATTATTTTTAGATATAAAAAATTCAAGTAATGATTCTAATGGATCAATTGTAATTTTATTATTTGAAAAATTCAAATAATCCAATGCTGTAATTAAATTTAAAACAATTGAATATTTTTTATCTTTTAATTGTATTCCAATTTCAGTTATTAAAGAACTGACAAAAAGATTAAGAATATTATTCAATCTCATAATTAAAGTATTAAAATCATTATAATTATAATAAATTTGTAAAAAATTTCCTATATTTGTAAATAATTTTGCTTGACTAATAGGTGTACTAAATTCATTAAAAATATTTAAATTTTGAAAATTCGAATAATTATCAATTAATAATTGTTTTAAAATAGGTGAAAGAATAGAATAAATTTTAATAAACATAATTCTTGCAATATCTGGATTATCGATCTGATTATCTAAGCAATTCAATGGCGTTAATTTAACATCTTCAATTTTCTTACTGTTAATCAAATCATTTGATTTATTATTATTATTATTATTATTATTATTATTATCCCAAACACCAATTTTTTCTAATTTTTGAATCCATAAACCATTATTATTCATCACATAATTATATGTTTTCTTATTTATTAATGAAAAATTAATCAAATCATTGAAACTTGATATATTAAAACATATTCTATCAAGAATATTAATGGGTATAACACCATCGATTTGTGTATCTAGCAAAACAACATTTTTAATCATATTAATACTATTAAAAAAAATGTTTTTCAATTGCTTTGTTTAACTATATAATATACATACACCTAAATTAAATAATCAATCAATAATTTGCCCTGAAAATGTGTTTACATGTCATTATAATTATTCAAAATCATGCTCGCATTTTAATATAATGAAATACTTCTGCCTTCTGCCTTCTGCCGAAAGGCGTAATTATAGCCGAGCAAAGTAAAACTTTATGTATACAGATTAGGGAGGACAATCTGATATGTACAGATTGTGTTTAAAATTTATTAATATTAAAGGACTTTTCAATTCTTAGTTTAAAATGATAAACTAAAAACTTAAGGAAAATACTCAATATCTTTATTCGATTTTAACAATATAAAAATACGAATCGTTAATCATTAAAAACAACAGTCTTTATCAAATTCTTGTACTTTGTAGTATTCTTTAGTTATGCTGCATGTTGCGTGTTGCGCCACAGTTTTCTTCTTGTTTAAGAAACTTTAACCGTTTTTTTGGTATCTGAAATTTATTTTTCAGGATATTTTTTCCAAATGAAGGCATGATTATATGATCCATGTTTGATTGTAGTCTAGCTTCTTTGATAAATGCTGAAAATCTTGAACTAAAAACTTACTGAAATTTTAATATAAATATAGCTAGATAGAAGTTAAAGTAGCTTAAATAAAAAAAAGTGTTTTAATATTAATTTAGATATCTTCTCAATTCTTTGATATCTACTAACAGTAAAAAAAGAATGTCTAAAGGTACAGTTTTTATTAAATCAGCATCACCAAGATCCAATTGGTTAGGTGCATTAATTAAAACATTAAAAATTGATGTTGAAGTCGTTGATATTGATAAAAGTAGTGAATTTGAAAAACTTTTCCCATTAAAGAAAACTCCAGCATTTGCAGATGCTGAAGGTTATAAATTAACTGAAATTTTAGCAATTGTTGAATATTTATTTTCATTATCTAATGATAAAGTGTTAAGAGGTAAAAATCCTAAAGATTCAGCTCAAGTTATGAGATGGTTATCATATGTCAATCAAGATATAGTGAATACTTGGTGTGATTATATATTTGTTCAAAAATCTGAACAAGGTAAGAAAGCCACAGCAGAAGTTTTAGCTTCACAATTAAAATATATTAATGATGAATTAGCAATCAGATCTTACTTAGCTGTTGATGGTTATGCAACAGTTGCTGATGAATATTTATTTTCATGGTATGCAGCACTTGCTGAAGTTGCTGGTGATGTTACTACTGCTAAATATCCATACCTCATTAAATGGTATGAAAATCTTAAAAAAAGAGACGCTGTGGCGAAAGAAGTTGCCAAACTTTAAACATATCAACAACATTGATCCATATTCATCAATTAATCATATATATATATATATACCTATATATAAATTGTGTATACGCTAATAAAGTAGACGAAAAGTTCGAAATTCATGCAAAATGAAATGTCACCCAGCTAGCTGCCATCTAGCCTCTAGCCTCTAGCCCCTGGCAGTGCAATTCAAATATAAGTAACCACAATAAATAAACAAAACAACTACCACAGTCGTAAGAAAGGCTAAAAGAGTAACTGAGGATAACAATGAAATTCAAGTTTTTACTTATTTGCTCTTAATTAATCAACACTTAGTTGTCATTTTTAATTTTGATTATTAATCATCAGTATCCACAGTTATATTTTATAAAATTAAATTTACCATCATGTATTGATTAGACGTTATCATCTTGTTATATTTTGTATTTAAATGAAGCAATGACCCACATTTAATACTTTAAAAATGCTAAATAGAGAAATTTAAAGTTAAACTTATTCACCAGATAAACAGATAATACTTCTATTAATAACAAAAAAAAATGGCATCTCAAGGTACCGTATACTATTTACCACGTTCCCCAAGAACTAATTGGTTAGGCCATCTGATTAAGGCATTGAAACTTGATATTGAGTTTGTTGATCAAACTAATAATAAAGAATTCGAAAAAGAGTTTCCATTAAAAAAAGGTCCTGCATTTATTGATGCTGATGGTTTTAAATTAACCGAAGTTATATCAATTGCTGAATATTTAATTTCAATTTCAGATAATTCCGATTTGAAAGGAAAAAATCTCAAAGATGCTGCACAAGTTTTAAGATGGTTGTCTTATGTTAATCAAGACCTTCTTAAAAGCTGGGCTGCTGTTGGAAAACCTAATAATTTTACTGAAGAAGAAAAAGCTGTAGCAGTTTCAGCATTAGAATTTCAATTCAAATATATTGATAATGAGCTATCAACTAGAAAATATTTAGCCCTTGATGGTTACATTACCGTTGCTGATGAATACTTATTTGCTTGGTATAAGATTTTTGCGTCAACTGTTGGCGGTATTAATTCTGAGAATTATCCACATATTTATAAATGGTATGAAACCATTAAAGCCAACGATCCTGTTGCAGCAGCTATTGCTTCACAATAATTGTGTATTTTTTTCATTATATTTAAAATTATTTATATTTATTTTTGTTTAGAAAAACTAAAAGTTTAAAGATTGAAAATTAGTAAGTATCAGTGAAATACTAGTCTCATCAAAGTCTTCTCTTCTTTTAATGAGTTAAATTAAACGAATTAACATCGTATAGTAATTGATTTAAATAATATATTTAGGCTGATTATAGAACCTAAAGCAGATAAGTGTTTTGTATAAGCGTTTCATTTTTTGTGTGCATTTACAACAACACGAGGTTTACGTATCGGATCGATTTGTAGTTCAACACCTTCTTTAAATTTCACTTTGACGATTTTACCCATTCTTTTCGTTCGATCATCTAATCTTCTATTTCTTAATTCATTAACGTCAGCTTCTGTAGTTGGTTCTGCAAAATGATTTGCAAGATTAGAAGAGTAAATTCTTAAAACTTCTTTTTTCATCATTATTTCAAGGGTTTTGATTTTGAGAAAATTCAAAAGAAACATCCTTATTTCTCTGATAGTCAGTCTATACTTTAATATCATTTCAAGTGCATCTGTTGGATCATTAATTGATGTAACCGTACCTAATAAATGGCTCAGCCGAAAAATTTGTTCATCACTCAATTCAATATCTTCCACAATGTAATTAGTCAAAGTTTCTTTCAACGATTTCTTTTTCAGTTCTATTCCTAAAAGATGTAAAAGTTCAGTGCAATTATCAACTTCATTTAACATTCGATCTCTATCAATTAACATAAATTTTCTCTCCCGTCTGGCTAACTTCTCATGTATTTTCTCATACAGAATATCATCCAAAGGATCTATCCCCGCTGCATTGAAAACTTTGGCTGGTCCCTTTATTTTCTCATGATCTATCAAATTAATTTCAAACTTACCATTTACCGATTCGTATAATTCATCAAACGTACTATTTCGATTATCGGAGTTCAAATACGATTTCAATTGGTTTTCATTTGAAGGATCAGTTAATTTAATCATTTCATCTTTATCATTGATAACATCGATAGTATATTGTTCAGGTATACTATTATTTAGAAAATCATCAAAGTTATATTTAGTTTTTCCATCAAATGATTTGCGTAATGCGGATAGTTCCAATCCTAGTAAACCAAAACTTCCTCCAGAATTTGATGTTGTTTCCAGCTTATGTAAACTTTGGCGTGATTTCCCACGTCTTCGATTTGATGTTTTTTGTACTTCCATCCAAATTATATGATTTCAATGAAGCATAAAATATTTAATTATAATAACTTGAAATCAAATTCAAAAACCAGAAGAATTGCAAACTCAATATTCTATTTTTCATGTTTACTTTTTTCACGATTTCCTATTTGGGATATGTGAGTTGTTGGTTGTTGGCTTAATGTTAAATGCAATTAACATATTGCTGTTTCCAAACTTCTCTTCATACAAGAAGATTTTTTCATTAAGCATTATAACGCATGAATCAATGTCATTAAAGCCCAAAAAAAGAATAGGTGGTAGAAATTCACTCGATATTACCGGTTATGACCAGAACTATAGTAATATATCAAAACCTACTTATCATTCAAATATAAGAAAAGATACAATATTCCAGCACATAAGGTGGAAACAAGTGATTATTTTATATCTAGCTTTATTTACAATTATTCATTATTTTGAAAGAATTAAACCTTCAAGTGTAATAAAATCATGCATGTGGGATCACTGGGAAAGTTGGCCAAAAAACTCCGATCCTCATCATTCTATTATAATTGGTGATCCACAAATTGTAGATGAGTTTTCTTATCCCAATAGAACTTGGA
Source organism: Pichia sp. yHKS168 (assembly GCA_030571145.1). Classification (NCBI taxonomy): domain Eukaryota; kingdom Fungi; phylum Ascomycota; class Pichiomycetes; order Pichiales; family Pichiaceae; genus Pichia; species Pichia sp. yHKS168. The sequence goes on along the minus strand of JAJLXI010000055.1, from coordinate 331,341 downwards.
TAGCTACTGCATTTTCTAAAATGTTTACAGATAATTTTTTGCATAGAAACCATAATTTATACAATAAAATTTTAAATCCTGATAGTATTATATTTGTTGGTGATTTATTTGACGGTGGTAGAGAATGGAATGACACTCAATGGATGCATGAATATAAGAGATTTAACAAAATTTTTAATCCTTTGAAAGGTGTTAGACAGTTGAAGCAAGTTCCAGGAAATCATGATGTTGGATTTGGAAATGGAATAGATTTTGAAAAATATTCAAGATTTAAAGCATATTTCGGAAATGCAGATGAAGTAGTTTTACTTGGAAATCATTCAATAGTTTTATTAGATACAGTTTCATTGTCATGTACAGATGATCCACGTGTGAATGTCAGAAGTCAAAAATTTTTATCTACTTTTCAAGATTCTGAAAACCCATATAAACATTATCCAAGGATTGCAATATCGCATGTTCCATTATATAGATTTACAGAGTTACAAACTTGTGGCAAATTCAGGGAATCTGATAAAAAATTTCCAGTTGTTAGGGGGAAACAATACCAAACAGTATTAGAATATGAAATTAGTCAAAAAATTATTAATACAATAAACCCGATTTTAATTTTCTCTGGCGATGACCATGATTATTGCCATATTCGTCACCCTTTCAATAAGCTTAACAGTATGTCAAAAGAAGATTATGAATTTTCTGTAGGTGACCATCCAGGTCAAAAATACACTGATGAAATAACAATTAAGGCATCATCTGCTTCAGGAGGTATAAAGAAGCCTGCAATTCAATTATTAAGTTTATGGAATCCAGATAATAAACCAAATGATAATTGGAAATTGAAAAACAAAGAATCTCAAACGGTTGATTCAGAGACTGCAATCACACATTTATGTTATTTACCATCACCGTATCAACCGCTTTTTCATTATGCAAACTTTTTGATTCTATCAATCACATGGATTTATGTTTGTACGATTAAAATTGACTTGGGATATAGTTTGAATTTAACATTTGAAAAATATGGGAAAAAAGTGAAACGAATTATACGGAAAGTTTTTAAAAAAGATATTAAATCAGTTGATATGTCTCATTTAGATAAAAAACAAATAACCGTTTATGAAAAATATTTGCATTTCATATTATTTGAATGGGAAATTGAAAATATTAGAAATTGGAAAACTTTTTTCCTCAATTCAGGTTTAGTTGTCATACTATTTTTCTTAACGTTATTATGGTATTTTAAATCGATTTAATACAATTCTAATATACACACATATCTATTTCTCTATATAGTTTAAACGATTGTATCATTAGCATTTTTGAATTGTAACTGTAATCCTGACAACTCAATAATGAACGTATTGACATAAAGGGCATCAAATAAGATTAATATTCTAATAAGCATATTCCAGATAAGGTCAGAGTCAAGTGATTCCAACGCATTATCAAAGGTATAGTACAAGAAAATTGCTACCAAAATGTTGGTGATTATGAAAAGACGACCACGTGTGATTTGAAGTAAATGAGCGTTCATCTTAGTACTTGTATTTAAACTTAGTAATGATTTCAAACAAGAAAAAAATGGAAAACCAACATGTATATTTGACTTTTCAGTATTATCAAAATTAGAATAAGAATTAATAAATTTCATTTGAATCGAAACAAACAATGAATAAATTGCTATTGCTTTGGTATGGGTTGATTCATTATCCTCTGCCGTAATATATACAGAAACCATTAATGCGAGTAATTTCCTAAATATAATAAGTGAATAGGTTAACACAATACTGTAACGTTTAAGATTTATTTTGGACTGATGAATTTTATTCAATTTGAAAACGGTAAGTATAATTTTCATTACCAATGTTGAAATTTTTTCAATTAGATTAGGTACGAAATCTGTTATTTTTTGAATTAAACCTTTGCTTTGGGAACCATCAGAATGACTGAGACTATTAACCTTGTAATATATAATAATTGAGTAAAATAAGACCAACATGGTCTGCAATCCGATATGCAATGCCATTCCAATTTTAAAAATTGGGTTGGTCAATTTGAGAACCATTAATAGTGCTAGAGTTCCAAACTCAACCATTTTCCAATATTTTGCTACCACATTGACGTGTACTGACATACTTCTTTGATGAGATAGCATAGTATAATTCTTTAAATAGGCTAGAAAGTGTCAGCACACTTTTGTAGAAGCCTTTCGTCCAATTATTAGCAAGCAAAAACAAAAGATTAAATCTACATTCTTACTAGATATATTCGTAAACAACAAACATGAAATTTCATCCTCAACTTTTTCAAATTCCACAGGCACACGGAGGCGCTGTCTATCTCTAACAACGCTAATAATTGAAGGCATCCAGAAAATCTTCTTTTTACCATACTATGATTTCATCTTGTATTATAGACATATTATATACAAAAACAGAATGACAGAAGAACATACTCCAGACACAGATTGTAGTTCTCAAGGTCCAATTGGATTAGCAACTACGGAAACCACAATTCCTGATGAAAATATTGATTCTATAGCATCAGTAATTACCAAAAAGGAATTGAACTATCCAGGTCGTATTAAAGAGATTATTGATGGCCAAGATGCTGGTTTAGAAGTACAAATAACTGATGCTTGTAAGTCCACCGATTCACATTCTCATCAATTGCAAGGATTTGTTGTTTATTTTATTCAATTTGGTCCAATTGCAGTAAAAAGACGATATAGTGAATTTGAATCATTAAGACTTCTACTCATTAAAGAATTTCCAACATTAATTATACCTCCAATTCCTGAGAAACAATCTTTAAAATCAAACATTGTGCTAACGACTTCAACCATTTCTAATAATTTGACCGATCATAATAATGGTATTGATAATGATAAAACGGATAGTTTATTGATTAGAAATAATGAATCCGATCCAATGCTAAATTTGGTTGAGTATCGGAAGCGTATGTTAGCTGCATTTTTGAATAAATGTTTAAAAATTAAAAAAATTGCAAATTCCAGGTTCTTTTTGCACTTTTTAGATCCAGAAATCAATTTTCAAGATTATATAAATGATAAAGAAAATTCATTGTTTTGCAAAACATCAATATTTCAACTTTCACCTTTTGACCCAATAAAAAATTTAGAAAATCAATTATATCTTACATTGCCTATACCTTCAAGTTCTGATTCACATTTATTTAAAGAATTATCTGAAGAAGAACAATTTCAAAAATTTGTTAGCTTTGAAATGAAATTTTTAAAATACGAATTAGTACTAAATAATATATCTAAAATTAACAAGCGTCTGATTAGGCATATTAATGAACTATCAACAGAATTATCTGAATTAGGATCAAATTTTAATCAATTGTCATTAATTCAAGATTCAAATTCAATTGAACATATTGGTAAATTATTTGAACGACATACCATATTATTATTAAGCTTAAGTAATTCAATAAATGTTGGGTTCTTAGATAAGTTGATCGAATTAAAACATTTTAGTACTACATGTAAAGAATTGATGGAATATAACAGGAAAAAAATTCTACAATTTAAATTAATTGAAAAGGAGTTATATAATACCAGATCGAGATATAAAAGATATGAAACTGAAGAAATTCGTATACGAAAAATTGATCAAAAAATGGACAAGGCACTTAATCATAGCTATAATGATACTAATGGTGCATCTCCTGATACAGACGAATATTTTGAGCCTCCAATTACAGATGAAGAATTACAAACCGCATTATACAGTAAATCATTTAATAAAACAGTGTATGGTAAGATTCCTGGTGTGAGTAAGCTTAATAATATGATTTTGAAGTACGTTAATGATCCAAATCCCGATGAAACAAGACGTAATAAATTTTATAATTTAAAATTAAGGTTATTTCAACTTGAAAAACAATACCAAATATCCCAACATGATCTTGATTTCATCAACAAGGATGTTATGATACAACTTAATGAGTTTCATCAATGGTTTAAAACTGAATTAAGTGTAGTCAGTACCGCTTACAATTTATTTTTGTCAGATTACTTTGGCAAAAGTATTGAGCCCTGGTTAGAGAGCTGTTCTCAATGACCATTTTTGTATTTTTCTTCATTATAGTTATTTGTATCTTTATTTCTTATCTAAGACCTCATCTATCAAACGAAACGAACTCCGAGCAGTGAGCGAATTATCTAATTTTAATTTTAATTTTAATTTTATTTAATTTTATTTCTATTTATCCAGTTTCTACGCCAACTGTTGATTGAGATGTATTGTAACGATAACATATAAGAAGTATAAAATTACAGTTATCTAATAAATATATAATTTTAATCAAAATGACAAAAATGACAAAAGAAGTTAAAGATAATACGAGTGGTACAGATATCACCGAATGGGATATTGTGGAACCAATTGATGATAAATTGGGAACTGATAAGAAATTAGATATTGAAAGCAACATTAACGCTGAGCAAAATAATGATATCAAGGAAGATGATGATGATTTAAACAGTGATATTGATGAATTTTATAAAGAAGAAATGTATTTTAGTGGATTAGAATTTTTTCAAAACAAATTAGCTCTTATTAACAAATGGAACATTTATTTAATCGCCAAGGCAATAGTTGGAATTATTCTCATTATAATCTCTTATACCGTTATAAATAATGCAATTTATAGTTATAGAATAGAAAATATGGTTGGTACAATTGATTACTTTCCAGCTAATTCAAAATATATCAAAGTGCATATGAATAAATGTCAAGACGTATTTGACCATAATCAAAAATTTTTGGATGATTGTATTGAAAATAATTTGGATACATCAGGATGTTTAAACAGATATATGGCACTTATTGAAAAAAATAAAGACTTCTGTAATTGGGATGCATTTGCAATTGAAAAGCGTCAAAAATATCATATTATTCATGCGTCTTTAACTAAACGCATTAATAAACTTACTGATGCCTCAAAAACCTATGTTAACAAACTTCATGATATTTACCAAATTGGTAGTGAGTATTCTTATAAAATTTGTGATAGTATAGTATCTACCACAGATAAGCAGTTTAATAAATCAATTGAATTTTTATCCAAGAAAGTTAAAGAACATGATATTAAGAATACATTTAAAAGATTTTACAAAGATAGTGTCAAAATGTTAAACCAATACACTGAAGTTTTAAGTTCGGTTTCTGTTGAAACAGCTAAAAAGCTGCGTTCTGGTGTTATTCATTTTGTGGATTCAATTAATAAAGATAACCTCAAGACGGCTAGCAAAAAAATTCAAGATGCTTACAAAGCAATTTGTGATCTATTTTAAATGGTATTCCGGCTTTATATCATTTTTATGAGGTATTAAATATTTGGCTTTTATTCTTTTTGGTTCTGTTTTTTTTCACTTTTTTCTCCTTTTCCTTCCTTTCTTCTTCTTTTTTTTTTTCTCTTTTTTATCTTTATCTTTTCTTCTTATTTGATTTTGATTGGTATATCTTCTTTTCATTAATTAGGGTGGTTTTTTTTGTATTACTGAAGTACTCGAATGTTTATTATATACAAGCATTTTTAATTGGTTTTTACCACTTTTATGGATATTAATACTACTAGTATAGCATCTCGCAATACGCTATTATTAATTTGGTTATAATATATTTAAATGATTAGTTTATAAATTTTATATCATTTTCAGAAACCTTAAACTTTCTGATAAGCTAACATGTTTTTAATGGTTTCTTTCATACTTACTTTAATTTCAATTACGTCATCTTCAGTTTCCAGCTCATCGTTAACTTTACTATTTCTTGCAATTAACCAACCACGAACAAACACTAGAATAACGCCTGCCATGAAATATGACAATCCAACAAAGATTGAAGCAGGCTGATATTGTAATGGACTTTGTGGTCCATTTTTTTTCAAAGCAATACCAATAATCGGTGATACAAAGCCAAAAATACCACATGCAATCCAACTGATTGACATAGCAATACCATATTTTTTTAAACCAATTATTGCAGCATTCATAGTTGCCATTGTCAACCAAATTGTACCCATCAATGAACCTACAAACATTGCAAAAACAATCGCAGTCGCATAATTTCTGCATGGAATCCACATTGCTAAACTAAATAAGGCAACTAACCAAGATGCTGCAATTGTTACATTAACTGGGCCAATTACATCACCAATTTTACCAACAATTGGACGTCCATAAATAATACCCACTGAAACCATTGTACCTACAACTGATGCCTGTTCTGATGAATAACCTAAAGATCTTGTAAAATCACCCAAATTATATAATAAAACAACATAACCAAGTTGTGTAAACATAATCCAAAATATTAAGCAAATACAACCAAAATTTGTCCAAACTTTTTTATCATACACTTTGAAAACTGGTTTAATTTTATTATTTCTTGATTTTATCAAGCATAATGATATAACATTTAAACCTAAACACATAATTGCTTGTGCTTTTAATGACCAACGGAAAGTTCTACGTTTTAATAAAGATTCCATACCAATATTGTAAATTATACCTCCAATACCTGAACCACACGCTTGAATACCCATTGCCAAATTCCTTTTACCACCTGGTCCACCTTTAAACCATTGTGGGACAATATTAACATTTGCTACACAAATTAATCCCATACCAATACCTGACATTACCCCTTGAGTACAATAAAGTTGCCATAATTTTGTAGAAAAAGAAGCCAACATAATTGCAACAAAATAAACTATAATACCTATACCAATTGTAACTTTTAATCCAATCCTACCAATTAAATAATTGATTAATGGAGCTAAGATTATGCCTGAACTAAATGTTAAACCACCAATAATTGCAAATGAATATTTTGTTGCTCCTTCAAAGGTATTATCTCTTAAATATTCTTGCAAATATAAAGAATAGGCAGAATTTGCACCCCATGTATTGAAATTAAAAATTGCGCAACCAATAACTGATGTCAAACCCCAACCTGAAAATTTATCAGGAATTTTATCAACAATTGTTTTTATCGATTCAATTTTTTCAAGTTTAAGATTTTGTTCTTCCAATTCATCTTCATCCAATGATGATGAAATTTCATTTTTAATGTAATATGGATTTATTTCAGGTTGAGAATTGATTGACATTATTTCATTGCTAACTTTGGTTATGACTCTTTCTGATTCGACTGATGCCATGTTTTATAAATGTTTTTTTTTTATTTTTTTATTTTTTAATTCCCAAATGCAAGGTTACTTTTTTTCACACAAGTAAAGATTTCTAGTTTGTGCAGTGGAAGATAAAGCCCTAATTTTATATTAAAAAATGTCTCTATGTGAAATTGTTAGTTCAACAAAAATAGATTAGTAAACATAAAAATTTCACTGATAAAGATTAGGGTAAAATTTCGGGTTTACTGCTTAATTTACCAAATCGGGACATAACCGCGAAATAACGGTTGAAACTGTGTACCTATGACTATTTCCATATATTTCAAAGATTTTAGGTAGACATTCGGACATCACTTCTATAACCATAAAGATATAGATAAAAAAGTTTAAAAAAATAGACCGATATCTACGAACTATTATAATCTTTGATGCCTGAAAGAACTGGATTAAGAAAATTTCAGAAAACTTTTGAGAATTGAATATGCCGAAGACACTATAGTAGACTGAAAAGGCTTTATAAAATTTGTAACATTAGCAAATAAATCGTACCAAATCGTTTCACTTTTCAAATTATTGAATAAATAAAGAACTGATTTTAAAAAAGATAACTTGCAAGAATTGCATTTGGTTATGCTATTATTAGGTATTGACAATTGATCCTGTATCAGAACATTAATATTTACTTTTGAAAACAATATATTAGGATTGTAAATGATGATTTAACCTAAGAATAGAGTAACATAAATTTGAATTGTTGATTTGTAACACTTCATGTATATATTGATGCTCAGTATTGCATTTACTGCTGCATCGTCTATCAGTATACGTTCAGATTTGACATTTTTTGTACTGTCCTTTATTAAAATCTTGAGACGATCGACGCAATTTTTTGGTGGTATGTTAATGCGTCTTAGGGTTTTACATTTTTTTTTACAAACCCCGATTCTTTAACATGATTAACTTAGTTTTATTGAAAATAGATAGATAAAGTATGATCAGCTCTTTTTTATTGATTGAATATATATTATATATTCATTTACAATTTGTTTTATTATTTTGTTTAACTGTACAAATAGTATTTCATAATGTCTGCAAATCCAGGAAATTCATTAAAAGCATTAAGGACAACACCACCAGAACGTGGATCATTCCCATTAGATCATTTTGGAGATTGTAAAGATGAAATGACAAAATACATGAAATGTTTGAAACTTGTTGGTAATGAAAATGCACCAAACTGCAGATTATTAGCGAAAAGTTATTTGAGATGTAGAATGGATAATGAGTTAATGGATAGAGTTGATTGGAGAGATTTAGGGTTACCAACTGATGAAGAAGAAAAGCAACAACAAAACAACTAGACTAATACAATTAATTATATTGAATAATAATAATTACATTCTTGTACATACATAAATAAAATCGCATTTTTAATTTATTAGCTTTCCAATATTGTGTATTTTTACTTATAAATAATAAATAAATATATAAATTAATAATAGATATACAATCCTAATATACAAAATAAAATTTCAAAGAATTCTTTTCATTTGAAAAAAAGGTTAATTAATTATTTTTCATTCAAAAGTTCTTCATATTTATGTTCTAAATTTGTAACACGCAAATCTAACTTTTGTAATGTTTCTAGAAGTGATTTTAGAACGGAAAATTGATTCTCTGATAATTGAATTGATGAAACACCTTGTGAATTAGTCGAATTATTTGATAAGATGTCACTCAATAAGCTTGAAATAAGTGACAAATTTAAAGTTGGTACATTCATAATTACATTATCGGTAGTAGAATCAGTTTGTAGAGTAGCTGATGAAGGAATAAGTGAATCATGATGTGAAGTGGATTCATAATGCTCATTATTATTATCATGTTCGTCCATATTAACAATTTTATCGTCTTTTTCTTTACTTTTTAATAATGCTTGCTGTATGAAAAAATTAGTATCATCATTAGATATACCAAATGTGAGATTATCAAAATTTGCTTTATTTAAAGAGGAATCCGTTTCTGATGTTTCCGCCTTATTACTTATTTTCCTTCTTTTGTTTTTTCTCTTAGTATTATTATTATTATTATTCTCATTCTCATTCTCATTATCATTATCATTATCATTTTCATTTTCATTTTCATTTTCATTTTCATTTTCATTTTCATTTTCATTTTCATTTTCATTTTCATTATTTGAATTATTTACTTGACAACCAGTATTTGAATTAGTATGTCTTAATAAAGCATCAGCCCTAGCAAAACGTTTTAAACATTCTTTACAAACAAAAGGTTTCTCTCTTGTATGAATTTTTTCATGTCTTTTTAAATCATATTGTCTTCTAAATTGAGAAGGACAATGTTCACAATTGAATGGTTTTTGATTTGTATGTGTTAATAAATGAGATTTTAAATTATGTTTCCTTGTAAATGCATGATTACAAGCAGAACAAATATATTTTTTTTCAATATTCTTATTGTTATGATTATTTCGATTTTCATTATCTTCTCTTCCATGTCCTTGTACTTGTCCTTCTTGTTCTTCAGATTCATGTTCATTATCATTATCATTTTCATCATCCGCATCTTCCCTTTCAGGTACAAATGTAGATTCTAAAATTGATTGTTCATGTAACTGAAATATTTTATCTTTAAAGTTCTGGTCATTTGCATCTTCTTGATCATATTTATTTTTAATACTGATATTATCATTAGTGCTATTATTATTATTATTATTATTATTATTATTATTATTATTATTATTATTATTATTATTATTACTATTATTATTATTAGTAATTGTAGTAGTTTGATAATTATGAGAATTATTATCAATATGAATATCTGAATTTTCAATGGCATTTAAAGCTGCAACAGCTGCAGCAGTTGTTGCAGAATTATTTATTATATTTGAAGATGAAATATTAACATCAGATTGATCATTGTCAATTCCGAGAGAGGAAAGATTCGATATATTAGATATTGAAGATATAGTATCTATATTATTCATCATTCTGAATTTAATATTTTTATATTATACCTATAGGTATGTTATTCGTAATAATGTAAGAAATCGCAGCTGTTATATATGTTTTAGAATCAGACAATTGATTTCATTAACTTACATTCATGTTACTACTCGCCACTTGTTGATGTTCTCACATTCGCCACTGAATAAATACGCCACGTTTTGTAAAGTATTGCGCCACATAAAACGTGGGCGAGAAACACAGAAAAAAATAAAAAAATGAGAAAATATATAGTTCACAGACTGATAAGCTAGTGCTCCCCCCCCCAAATAGAGAAAATTAATTACTTTAGAGCATGGCCCCACGACCCGCATTGTATATTTTTTTTTTT
>JAJLXI010000055.1:260337-320743 GCA_030571145.1 Pichia sp. yHKS168 | reverse complement strand
CATTATCTGATATTAATTTTCTCAATATTAAATTATTGTTTATATTGTATTATATTGTACACTACACAATATTATCTAGAAAAACAAAAATTAAAAATTAAATTAAATAAAAATTAAATTAAATTAAAAAAAAATTAAAAAAAAAAACAAAGAAAAGCGCTCTGTTATATAATAATGAAAACAGACATGTTTTGGCAATTTAATAGTAATTAAATTATGTTTAATATTTATAATATATGATTTATATGTGTCTTTTTTTAAAGCCTTTATATGTGCTATTCTGTTTGCTAATAAATATATCCATTCCATACATAAATATCTTCTTCTTGAATTACATCTGCATATTGATATTTGCACTCTTTGATTGTATTTCATAATCAAAACAAAGAAATTATATTTCTTAAACTCCCAATATTTGATATTGCTCATTAATAAAATATAAAATTTATATTAATTAAAAGATGATGACAACAAGCTTAGATAATGCTTCTTATAATAGGAAAAGGCAAAGGTTATTATCAAATGGTTCTTCAAAACCTCAGTTATTTCTGAAAAAGCAACATTATGCAAATTCTTTTAATGATGAAATAATTAACTTAGATTCTGATGATGATGATTATATTTTTAATGATACATTACCATCTTCTTATTATGATAATAATGAAAATGATTATAATAATAATTATAATAATAATAATAATAATAATAATAATAATAATAATAATAATAATAATAATAACAATAACAATAACAATAATAACACTAATAATAATAATAATAATAATAATAATAATGAAATTTTAAATATAAATTCAAATAAATATAAGAATAATATTTTTGCCATTAATAATAATATCCTTACTGACACAAATCGTTATAATTCTGATAATAATTTAAGTATTCATAATAATAACAACAACAATAATAATAATAATAATTTTAATAATAATATTGGCAATAGAAATGAATCATATAAGGATAATAACAAATTTTATTATGCTAATCATAGTCAAACAAGTATAGATTCTAATCAAATTGATGATAATGATAATTATGATAATTTAACTGAAACAGCTATTGAAAATTATACAAATGGTTATAATGATAATTATGGTTATCAATTTGAAAATGATAATATTACTTTTAATAATAATAATACCAGTATTTATAGTGATGAAAATGCAATAATAGATAATGATGATTTTGAAGATAATTATAATAATGATAATGATAATGATAATGATAATGATAATAATGATGAAGATATGTTATTAAATCCTGATGATACTTCTTATAATACTTTTATTCAAAATTATGATAATACAAAATCTCAAACCACAAGACATCTCAGCTTTACAAATCCAATAAATCATATTTTAAATAAATTTATGAAAAAATCAAATCTTCAAAATCCTTATAATAATTTAACATTTACTCCATCATCAAATAAATCCAACAATAATCTTATAATAAATAATAATAATAATTATAACAATAATAATAATAATTATAATAGAAATGGCCAAAAGAAAAGAACAAAATCCTTACCTCAATTGGCTTATTCAAAAATGACTTATTCACCAGCTTTAGATAAAGATGAAGTATCTTTAAAAATTGGTGATATTAAAGCTTCTCTCATTAATCATTATACCCCAAATTATACCATAAATAATAATAATAATATTAAACGTGCAAAAGATTTAAGGAAATTTTCTTTTCATAATCAAAGTAATAAATCTTCATTATCATCATCAAATACATTTTCTTCAACTTCAAAATCTTCTGCAACAAGTTCATATGATGATAAATATATACCTTCATCAGCAAATAATGATTTACAACTTATTAACATCCAAAATAATTCAATTGATGAAAATGAAGAAGATTTAAATTGTGATGATGATGATGGTTATTATATTGTTAAAAATGGTGCTCCTTTTGCAAATGGTAGATTTATAATTAAAAAATTATTAGGTCAAGGTACTTTTGGTAAAGTTGTTAAAGCTTATGATCAAAAAACAAATTCTTATGTTGCAATTAAAATAATTAAATCAATTAGAAAATATCGTGAAGCATCAAAAATTGAATTAAGAGTTTTAACTATGTTAAAAAAGCATGATCCAACAAATAAATTTCAATGTATTCATTTAAGAGAATGTTTTGATTATAGAAATCATATTTGTATAGTTACTGATTTGTTAAAAATTTCTCTTTATGATTTTATGGAAAAAAATGAATTTTTACCATTTCCTGGATCTCATATTCAAGCAATGGCAAAACAATTATTAAGATCAGTAGCATTTCTGCATGATTTAAATTTAATTCATACTGATTTAAAACCTGAAAATATATTGATTAAAGACGCATCATATTATAAAAATCCATATCAAAAAATAAATGAAAAACAAGTTTTTTATAGAAAAATTTTAAAAGATCCAAAAATTTATACAATTGATTTTGGATCTGCAATTTTTCAAGATGAATATCATTCTTCAATTATTTCAACGAGACATTATAGAGCTCCTGAAATTATATTAGGTGTTGGATGGTCATTTCCTTGTGATATTTGGTCTGTTGGATCAATTTTAATTGAATTATTAACAGGAGAAGCATTATTTAAAACTCATGAAAATGAACAACATTTAGCAATGATGGAAAAAGTTACAGGTGAAGAAGTTGATTTAAGTATGGTAATGCAATGCCTTAATATGTATAAATCAACCAATAAACAAAATTTTGAAAATAGTAGATTTGATGTTTCAATTGTTAAAGCATTTTCGAAAAAAACTGGTGCTTTATTATTTCCAACTCCTTCAACTGATAAAAAATTAATTAAAGAAGTTGATCAAATGAAATCAATTGAAGAAACAGTAGGTGATATCGTTGGTTTTAAATTCGATATGTCATATTCTTGTAAAGATTCAATAAAAATATTTAAAATTAATTCAAAACAAAAAGATAATTATATTTTTTGGTATTATTATATTGATTTAATAAAACAAATGTTAATTTTTAATCCAAAGCAGAGAATAACTGCAAAGCAAGCATTGAATCATCCTTGGTTTGATTGTGGTATAATAGATGATGGCATTCCAAATTATGATAATTAATTTATTATTATATTATTATTACTTTTATTATTATTTTTTATTATTTTATTTTATTTTATTCCCCTTCTTTTCCATATTTTTTTTACTGGTATTTTAAAATTTCCTCCTTTTTTTTGTTGCTTTTAGAGGGTTGGTTGCTTGGGTTTTTTTTGTTTCTGCAAAATTAAATTTTCTTGGTTTTTTGGTCTTTAATCATTTATTAAATGATAATAATATTTTTTTTTATCTTTGCTTTTCTTGTATTTTAAGTATATGAATTTAAATTTTCAATAATGTACATTGACTTAATTTAAATTGAATAATAGTCATATCTTTTTTTGCTAAATCATATTTATCTATCCTAATTCGTCTTTCTAATTTTATAAAGTTATAAAGGTTCATATTAATAACACAAAAAATAATAACGCAGGTTATACTAGACTGGGTAAATGAAAAATTCAACGCACGTCAAAATTTGAAACCCCTTTTTTTGACACATAATTATTTTTTCATAGTTATTTTTTTCTTCTTTCAAAAAATTATAGTAAGGTTAACATCTTATATAATTTGAAATTTTCAACCTATTGATGATTATAAAATAATGATATCTTAAAATATTTTTGATAGAATTGAAAATCATAAAAGTACTTGATTTTTCAAATCAAATCAATCCATAGCATAAGAAGAGAAGAGTACTCGAAAATCAAGCTTACATTCATTTACCACAGTTTTTCATATTTTTTCAATTTTGTGAGAAATACGGCAGTGTATTTGAACTGAGGGTTTAGGGTTAAGACCTGTTAACTAAAACTTTGAAAGGTTTTTGTTTGTGTTTAACATTTATTTTATGAAGATTTGCATTAGAAATATGTTGTATTTACATATATATTTTTTAAATCATCTTTTTATACTAGTTTTTTAAAAGAAAAGAAAAGAAAAGGAAAGGAAAATAAATAAATAAATAAATAAATAAAATTGCTTTAAAAAACACTGTTTGATTATTAAACTAAAGAAATAGTTAATTTGTAAAATTCAGATAATAGATTCACTAAAAGCAAGTTCATTCTCGGATATTCAAAATGGCTTTCATTTAAAAACTATGGTGTGTAAAAGTGTTGCTTTTGTGCCAATTTAATAAATATGATTAAGTGTGTCAGACAATTGCTTACAGTATGTTAGACGTAGTAAAATTCGTGAGTTTTCTATATCTATATAATACTTTCTGATTTATTAAATTCAAATTATATAAGTTTATTCTTTAATTACCAAAGTAAATACAGTGGTATATAGAAAGATAGGGAATAATTAGTATTTCCGACAGAATGTCAATTGACCTTGTATATTGTAATTCGTGGTAGCTAAATGAATTTTGTATTATACTACCAGTTTAACTCAATTTCGCAGGACCGACTTCAACCAATAAAAACAGCAGATCATAAATTAACGTAAAATGTTCCATAGATCTTGAGTTTTGAATTCCAAAATATATTGGACATTCATTTCAAACTTCGAACATTTAGTTACAGTAGTTACACAATCAATCCACAATCCACAATATGAATTCCAAATACGGTAATCATGAAGATTTACGTTTTTCCCGGCGGTCAATGTTTTCTTTGAACTCTGAGGCTGAGGCTCTAAAGATTTTAGAATTAATATACAGCTAGATATCTGCCAACTTGTTTGATAATATAATAGTTCTGCTGTTTTCTTTTTTTTGGTTTAGAAGCACAATTAGTTTCAATCATCAGCAAAAAATGAGTCATCAAAAGATTGCCGCTTATAATTTTTTTAAAGGTCATCCATCCACTGAACTTTTACCAGCTGATGCAATTTTAAATGCATCACAAAAAGTGTTAACAACTTTTAATAAATCTATGGCATATTATGATGGTCGTAATGATACACATCCATTGAATTACGGTCCTGATTTAGGAAATTTAGAAGTAAGACAATTAATTGCAAATTGGAATGATAGATTATTTAAATTGAAAAATGCAACTGATCCAAATTGTATAAATCTTACAAATGGTGCATCATTTGGTTTAATGAATGCATTATTACAATGTACATATCCATTCGATAATATTACAAAACAAATATTTATGATTTCACCAACATATTTTTTGATTAATTCAGTTTTCATTGATAATGGATTTGCAGGTAAATTATCTGCTATTAAAGAGTTTGATAATGGTTTAATTGATTTAGATTATTTAGAGAAAAAATTGAAAGAAATTGAATTAAAAAATCCATCAATTCCAATTACTAAGGATATGATTTCTAAAACTCATGATCCGAATAAGAAAATGAAAAAAATTTATAATTACGTTTTATATATTGTTCCTACATTTTCTAATCCAAAAGGTGGAACATTATCAACCGAAACAAAATTAAAATTAATTGAAATTGCAAGAAAATATAATATATTAATTATTTGTGATGATGTTTATGAATTACTTGATTTTAATTCAAATAAACCTGATTTTGAATATCATAAAAGAATGGTTTATTTAGATAGAGAAACATTACCAGAAAATGAAGAATATGGAAATGTTATTTCAAATGCAACATTTTCAAAGATTTTAGGACCTGGTTTAAGAACTGGATGGCAAGAAACTGCAACTCCTAAATTAGCAAACCTTTTAGCATCTGGAGGTGCTAATATGTCTGGTGGTACACCTGGTCATTTAAACACTGTTATCATTGGTGAATTGTTAAAATCTGGGGAAGTTGATAAAATTATTTATAATTTAAACAAAATTTACAGTGAAAGAGCAATTGTATTAAAAGAAGCTGTGAAAAATTTTATGCCACAAGGAACAAAAATTTCTCCAGTAGATGGTGGATATTTTTCATGGATTAAATTACCTGATAATTATAATAATCAAGCAATTGCAAAAGAATGCAGTAAACGTGGTGTTATTCTTGCAACTGGTGATAACTTTGAAGTGACGGGTGATGAATTAGGTTGGGGTAAACATGGCGTCCGTGTTTCTATCAGTCATTTAGACTCCAATGCCATTGCAGCTGGTATCAAAATTTGGGGTGATGTCTGTAAAGAACAATTATAGATTATGGTATAAATGAAGTGTATATATACAGTATAAAATATAGAAAAGACATTTAACATTTAACATTTAACGTTTCAGTTAACCAGCACTGTATTTTAGATTTTAGCTTTAGCTAAATAAGAAGAAAAAGAAAAATTGAAATACACGTTTGTGGTGTACTTTTTCTTGATTGGTATTTCATAATACTGTCA
Source organism: Pichia sp. yHKS168 (assembly GCA_030571145.1). Lineage (NCBI taxonomy): Eukaryota > Fungi > Ascomycota > Pichiomycetes > Pichiales > Pichiaceae > Pichia > Pichia sp. yHKS168. The sequence continues at coordinate 314,389 of JAJLXI010000055.1, read as the reverse complement.
CAATATACTAGTTTTCAAGTTATTCATATATTTTTTGTTTAATTGTATATCTTTTTCTTCAGTATAAATCACAAGAATCAATTATGCTGATAGAACTAGCACCATTGTTTTTAGCACTCCCCACATTGCTTGTATCATTATCCCTAACATTCAATACACTGGAAAATGTATTCTCATATTCCTTTTTGGCATTTTTTCAGTCTATGATGCTTGCTTCTTTGACTCTCCTATTTGTCTTATTATCAATACAATATATTGCTGTTCAAGATAAATATATTTCTGATCCTTTAGATGATCCAGAAACTGAAGAAAATAATACAAAACTTGGCGTTTTTAATAGTATTATATATTTATGGATACCTTTAGTATCGCTTTATCTTTCAAACATCTTTATTGGTCCATTAAGGTTGATTTCCCTTTTGGTTATATCTCAATTGCTTACCGTTAGTCATAAGTCATCGCATAGATCTTTTCAAATGGAAAATAATTATAATTTAACTGATAATAGTTATTTCAGGTTATTCTACAGTAAATCACAATTATACATTATTTTTCTTCTATCTATTGTATTTGATATTGTTACTGACATTTATTTAAAAAATCAACAATTAGAGAGACATTTTTTAGGTTATTTATTTTTGATTTTACCTTATTTCTCATCTGTATTAAACAAAAATGGTAATAATAAAATAGTTAATAATAATCAAATCCCTAGAATAAATAAATTTCACTCATTTATAATATTATTCTCATTATTAAAAATTGTTTACACTTATTATGAAACTTATAATTTTAGAATGTTACTGGTTTCAATTGGTTCATTGATTGTTTTAATTTTTAGTCAAATTGAAAATATCAAATTAAATAATTTAAATATTCAAAATTTTTTGAAAAACTTCACTGATGCTAATTTATTTATTGAATATTATAAAATTAATTATTTGATTTTAACTTCAATAATTTTGATGATAATATTTTTACATGAAAGTGTTGCACCAGATTTTGCATTTGTTCATGCACTTACAAAGTTTTTTTCATATAATCTATTTTCAATTATATTTAGTACTTCACTTATATTTTTGGTTCGTATAAATACTTCCAATTTATTATTTAAATCAGAACCACGAAATTTAAATGAAATGAAACCAAATAAAAATACATCGTTTTTCAGTTTATTTTTACAATTAGTTAATTCTGAAGGATCAAAATCAATATTTAATTTTTTACTTTTAAATATTGCATTTATGTTCATTCAATTATTATATTCATTTAGATCCAGATCTTTAAGTTTATTAAGTGATTCATTACATATGTTACTTGATTGTGTTTCATTATTTTTAGGTTTAATGGCATCTGTTATCAGTAAAAATAATATTCAAAACCCTAATAAAAACTATTCATTTGGTTTAACACGAATTGGTACATTATCAGGATTCACCAACGGCTCATTACTTTTGGGTATTGTTTTTGGTATTTTTAATGAATCCATTCAAAGATTCTTTAACCCTGTTATATTAGAAAATACAACAGAATTATTAATTGTGAGTGCATTAGGATTTTTAGTTAATTTAGTTGGAATATTTGCATTTAATCACGGGCATGATCATAGTCATGGTCACAGTCATGGCCACTCACATAGCCATGATCATAGTCATACACATTCCAATCAGGAAACTCACAACGAAAGCAAACACCGTCATACCAAGGATCAAAATAATGAGGATCATAAACATGAACGCAGTCATGATGAAGTTGATAATCATCACCAAATTAATTTAGATCCCAGTGATATAGATTCCAAACATGAGAAGGAAGAATTGATAGAAAACAATAAATTCAATTTTGATCAGCATAACGAAACCGATGATGCAGATAAATGTGATTATGATGATGATAATGATAATGATAATGGTACAAATTCATCATTAAATGAAGATGATAATATGCAAGGTATATTTTTACATATTATGGCCGATACATTAGGATCAGTTGGTGTTATAATTTCTACAATAATTATTAAAATTACCGGATGGAATTTTGTTGATCCATTAGCATCAATTTTGATTGCAACATTAATTCTTTTATCTTCCATTCCATTACTTAAATCATCATCATCAAACCTTTTACTTTCGTTAAATGATGATACAGAGGAAGAACTTAAATATTTATTAAATGAAGTTTTAAAAATATCAGGCGTTAAATCTTATACAACACCAAGATTTTGGCCTCAAGATGGTCCAAATTCTAAATTAGTTGGTTATTTACATGTTCAATATTATCGTACAGAAAATTCATTACATATTAAAACAAAAATTGATCGTTTATTTGATAAAAGTAGTATAATTAAAAACTTTCATTTGCAACTAGAAAATGAAGTTGATGAGTGTTGGTGTCGAAAAGCTGGTGTATTTAGTACCAATTGATTATTAAATTCGAAATTAATTTGAAAAATCAACTTTATTAATAAGAATAAAAATAAATGCAACTCGTCATTTTAAAGTTTGATTGCTAAGTCGATCGACTTAGGTTGAAATTTGTTGTGATACCCTCCCTAATCAGAAGAAATTTAGTAAAGCAATTGTACATAGCAATTGAATCGATAAAGGGATTGGTTCTTACTGATTTATGTTTATTTACTGCTTTCTTTATAATTATAACATTCTAACAAAAGTTTTTGTATTGATTTACTTGTTTGCAGTGAATAATAAATAATAAACAATAAATAACAAAAGAAAAAAAAAGAAAAGAGAAGAAAATACTCCTAAAAGTTTAAATCCGTAAATTGCAGTAAAATCTAAAAACCTTCTCTCTCTCGCTCTCCATATATTTTTTAATGCGGGCGGCTTAATATCGATAATGTATCTCTCCATATTTCCAAAAATTGATAGTATTTTTTTTGTAAACTAGAAGTTTCTTGATTTTACCAATCTTCTCTTATGCAGCTATTTCAGTTTTTAAACAACTGACTATTTAGAGAATAAAGAAAATGCCTTCTCTATTTGCTATAGTCTCTCAATTGACTATTTTACTATCTGCAATTGGGATCGCAATATATTATCCAACTGCTTTTAACTTATCTCCGTTATATAATGGTGTTGAACTGTGTCCATCAACAGATTATACAGAATTAAAAAATCATGATAAAACTCAATATATTTTAAATGATAAGAAGTTTCGTAATATGGCAGTTGAAAGACTTTCACGTGGGATTCAAATCGATACTACAATTGATGAAACAATGACTGATTTTTCAAAATTTGAACGTTTCCATAAATATTTAGAAAGTGAATTTCCATTAGTTTATAAACGTGCATTAGTTTCTAAAATAAATAATTATGGATTAGTCTTTGAATTTTTAGGTGAAAATTCAAATTTAAAACCATTATTGTTAATGGCTCATCAAGATACTGTTCCAATTGGTGAAATTTCAACTTGGGAACATGATCCATTGGGTGGTTATTATGATGATGAATTTATTTATGGTAGAGGTACAAATGATGTTAAAGGATTATTAGTTGGTATTATGAGTGCAATGAATGAAATTTTAATTGATGATCCAAATCATGTATTCCAAAGATCAGTTATTTTTGGTTTTGGTTTTGATGAAGAAATTTCTGGTAATCATGGTGCAAAACATATTGGTGAATATTTATTAAAAAAATATGGGCCAAATTCAATTGATCATATTTTAGATGAAGGTGCACCAATGTGTGTTGATTTTAAAGGTAAAAAATTTGGATTTGTTGTTACAGCTGAAAAGGGATATATGGATTTAGTTATTGAAGTTAATTCACCAGGTGGACATTCATCAAATCCAACAGATACAAGTGCAATTGGTGTTTTATCAAGAATTATTCATGATTATGAATCTGATAAATTTAAAGCAATTTTACCAAATGAAAATCCAATGTTAAATCTATTAGAATGTGTTGCTGAAAAAACCAATGGTTCATTAATTACAACAATTCTTGCAAAATTAGCAAGAGTTAATGAACTAGCAAAGAAAATTTTATTATCTAAATTATCAAAACTTCAATTGTTTGAATATACAGTAAAGACAAGTCAAGCCGTTGATGTTATATCAGGTGGTGATAAATATAATTCATTACCAAGAAATGCAACTACTGTTATCAATCATAGAATTACAATTGGTAATGATTTTAATACAATTTGGGAAAAAGCAATTAAACATGCAAAACCAGCTGCAATTGATGCAAAAATGGGTTTAATTGTAAATAATATAACATTAATTGAACCTACATCTATTGGCGTTGTTAAAATTTATTCAATTGTACAAAATGATATGCCAGTTTCACCAATTACACCAGCATATGATGATAAATGGAATATTTTAACGAGTTATATAAGAACTTTTTATGAAAAGGAAGTTTACCCTGAACTTTTATCAGAAATACCATATATTATAGCACCAGCTACAATGCAAGGAAATACAGATACTAAACATTATTGGAAGTTGACAGATCATATTTATAGAACACAACCTGGTAAAACTAATTTATTTGAGGCTCATATGCATGGTGATAATGAATATCTTCATATTGACTCACATCTTCAAGTTATTGGTTTTTACTATAATTATATTCTTGGTATCTGTTGATTTTTAAATGGATGCATGTCGTTTTAAATTTAACTTTATTCAATCAATAAAACCAAATAAAATTTCAAACCATATAAATCTATTAAATTGTATTAACTATATATCATAGAACAAAATTATTTTGTAGTTAGATTGAATAAAAAAGGAAATAAATAAGAAATAGCAAACTTTGTAGATTAGCGATTAGATTAGCGACTGGTAAGAAAATGAAGGAAGCTAGCTAGTAGTACATGAAAATGAAAACGAGAATGAGAATTGACGTTTTGTTGAATTTTATTGAGGGCGAATTTTTATAAGTATATAAGATTAAAAATATACATGCATTATTATATGAAATATTAATAAGAAAATTAATATTAATATTATTAATCAATTCAGGTAATTAAAGATGCAAAAGACAATTCCAACGACGGAGTATGCAAATGAAATACGTAGTGAACCAATTGAACATAGATTCAATCCATATTCCGATAATGGTGGTACAATTTTAGGTATTGCTGGAGAAAGTTTTGCAGTTTTAGCAGGTGATACAAGACAAACTACAGGATATAGTATTAATTCACGTTATGAACCAAAAGTTTTCAATGTTGGAGATAATTTATTATTATCAGCAAATGGATTTGCAGGTGATGCAACACAATTAGTTAAAGTTTTCGATAATAAAATTAAATGGTATCATTTTAATCATGAAAAGAAGTTAGCTGTTTCAAGTGCAGCTAGATTAATACAGCATATGTTATATGGTAAAAGATTTTTCCCATATTATGTTCATACAATTTTAGCTGGATTAGATGAAGATGGTAAAGGAGCAATTTATTCATTTGATCCAGTTGGATCATATGAAAGGGAACAATGTAGAGCTGGTGGAGCTGCAGCATCATTAATTATGCCATTTTTAGATAATCAAGTTAATTTTAAGAATCAAATGGATCCAGAAAGTAATGGTACAAAGAGAAAAGAATTAAGATATTTATCATTAGATGAAGTTATTAAATTAGTTAGAGATGCATTTTCATCAGCTACTGAAAGACATATTGAAGTTGGTGATGGATTAGAAATATTAATTGTTACAAAAGATGGAGTACGTACTGAATATTTCCCACTTAAAAAGGATTAAATTAAATTATATTATATTAAATTTTTGTTATATAAATAATATAATTATATAAATAATATAATTATATAAATAATATAATCATATAAATAAATAAATTATTGTGGTAATTTTAAACTATTTTTAATAACTTTATTATAATAAACATAAAAGAAATCTGAATAAACTAAAGTTTGAATAATACCAGCAGTTACACTAATTATATCAAATCTTTCTTCAGCAACATATCTATAAATCCAATTTGGTATATAAAGGGCTCTGTATAAACCTAAAGCGAAAATATAATGAATTGTAAGTAAATCACCTTCACCTTGATTTTGTAACATAAATAATTGAGGTAATATACAAACAGCTTCTAACCATAAAGAGAAACTCCAAGTAATTTCTAAAATTGTAAATTTATAATTAAAAATTAATGATAATATTGCACATGGTATAATTAAATAAGATATTGGGAAATTATCAACATATTGAGTAATTTCTTTTGTATATTTTTTAATAATATAAATTGAATAAAAAGTTGAAGAAAGAAAGAATAATTTCATTAAAGTATTATAAATTGAACCAAAATCAAATATTAATAAACTTAAATATCTTGAAATAAACACTAAAGCATATAATATTTGAGTTTTCAAAGATATACCTTTTGCAGATTTTTTTGTTTCAACTGAATGAATCAATATAATAATTGAAACAAGATGAGCAATATCACCAGAAATACGGAAAAAGTTAAGCATGGTTAGAATTTGATGATATGAGATCAATTGCTAATAATAAATATAATTATATATCTATCTATCTTGTATATCTCTATCTCTATTATTATTATTATTATTCAATTCATTTAAAATAATAACAACAACTGTCAAAAATAAAAAAATAAAAACGTGCGTCGATCGACCCATATAAATAAAATTAAGCTTATTAATCTCGAATAGAAATAGAAATAGAAATACAACATAGAACATAGAACCAAACCAAATAGAGCGGGGATAATGGTTAATTAAGTTAATAGTAATAAATAATATATGACAAATTTATCTCACTTCCCAGATCTTGTAATTGTGTTTAAATAGGGACAATTTGCCGCCCATTTTATTCTAATTTATTTTTCTTATAATTTATTAATATAATATATTAATATATTAATTTATTTTGATCAATTCAATTAATATATATATCTATAAACATGGTTAAAGCAGTCGCAGTCCTTAGAGGTGATTCAACCGTTAAAGGTGTTGTTTCTTTTGAACAATCATCAGCTACTGAACCAACTACAATTTCTTGGGAAATTGAAGGTAATGATCCATCTGCTTTAAGAGGTTTCCATATTCATCAATTCGGTGATAATACTAATGGTTGTACTTCTGCTGGTCCACATTTTAATCCTTTTGGTTTAACTCATGGTGCTCCAGAAGATGAAGTTAGACATGTTGGTGATATGGGTAATATTCAAACTGATTCTGCAGGTATTGCAAAAGGTTCAAAAACTGATAAATTAATTACTTTATTCGGTGAAAACTCAATTTTAGGTAGAACAGTTGTCGTTCATGGTGGTCAAGATGATTTAGGTAAAGGTGGTCATCCAGATTCTTTAAAAACTGGTAATGCAGGTGGTAGACCAGCTTGTGGTGTTATTGGTTTTTCTTCTTAAAATTAATTCTTATATAATATATAATATATAATATAATAATTAAATAGTAATAATGATTTATTTGATCTCCGATTATATTCTATTATCCAATTAAAATATTTATCTATATATATATATGTATATATTAAATTTTTATATATCATCACCTCCACCACCGAAAAATAAAAATCCATTGCTTGATCCACTATGTCTACTGAAATAATCAAAATCAATTGAAACTGCATTTGCTAACATAACTGCCTTTTCATCAAGTGTTAAAGATTCATTACTAAATTTACCAAATTCACATTCATCACTTTCATTACTTGATGGATCCATCTTTAAAACATAAACACCTGTATCAGTTAATGCTTCCCTAAATAATCCACTAAAATTTCTACTAATTGATCCATTAATTAATCCATTTTCATTAAAAACTGGAAATTCCCATCTTAAAAATCCTGAATCAATTTTACCAAATTGTTTAAATAATCCATTACCATCATTTATACTTGTAAATAAATTATATCTTCTTCTCCATAAATGCCAACTTTGAACACTTTCACCAACAATTATACCATCTGAATCTAAATCTGCTGCTTTATTAATAAATGAATCATTTAAATCAATTCGTATTGGTAATATTGCCTTTATATGAGAATTTATAAAACTAAATGGTCTTTTAATAGTTAATAATAAATTACCATTTAAATCAATTAAATCAACTGTAAATGGTCTATGTAATCTATAAATTTGTCTCATAATTGCTTTACCTAATCCAAAATCTCTTTCAATTAACCATCCAATTTGATTACCCATTGCATCAAATAATGCATATTTATTTGCTTGTTCAAATCCTAAAAATAAATTCATATATTCAATCCTACGTTCAATAATTAATGTAGGTTGTGATAAAATTGGGAAACAAGCATGTGTTTCATTAATTATACTATTTGATGATTTTTTATATGCATTGTATGAATTATAATATGAATTATTATTACTATTATTATAATCATCTGAATAAATTTCAGATTTAGAAGTATTATTATTATTGAATAAAGGCCTTTTGCTTTTAGGTGCACGATAATTTAATGGTGAATACCATCTTTTATTTGAAAATTCAGCTTTCTTTAATAATGATTTAAACATTCTCTATTATTTTAATTTAATAATCGGCAATTATATTGAAAAAAAGACAAGATAGATTATTAAAATGCATGTATGTAATAATGTTAAATAGTAAATGTTAAGAGCGCAATCAATCAGTCGTCTTACGTAAACGGAAATGAAATAGGAAAGAAAAACCAGAAAATTTCATTACTTTTTCACTCGACGATTTGAATTCGACGACACAATAATTTTCTCTATTATACAAAAAAGAACTCTAAATCGTTCACATTATATTACTGATAAATAAATAAATTAATACTCAAGTTTGTTTTTTAATTAAAATGTTTGGACAGATAGTGAGTAAAAGATGTATTCATTTAGCTCCTAAATTAGCACTTGAAAATTCATTTAGAAAAGAAGGTATTAAAGGTTTAATGTCACCAGCTCAATTTAAAACAGCTTGGGTTGATTATCAAGATTTTTTAACTAAAAATTTAACATTAAAAACCGTTGATACAGAATATGAAACTAGATCTCCAATGGCTATTGCAATGAGTACATCAAAGAGACCACAAGAATCTGATATTTTCCATTATGCATCACAAGCTCATAATAATCATTTATTCTTTCAACAACTAAAACATAATTCATCAAGAATTAAAGCTAATGAAGATGAATTAAAACCACAATTATTAAATTCTATTAAAAATACATTTCAATCATTTGAAAATTTTAAGAATGAATTTTTATTAGCAGCTGATATAATTAGTGGTAATGGATGGGTTTTCCTTATTGAAGATGAAAATAAAGGATTAAAAATTGTTAGTTGTAATAATGATGGTACTCCATATTTTTATGGTAGAAATCAATCATTAGATTTAAATACTACATTTAATTATAATGATTATAAAAAATTATTAAAATATAAAGAAAATATTATAAATAATGTTAAAGATTATTCATTACCATTATTATGTGTTAACGTTTGGGAACATGCATATTTAATTGATTATGGAGTTTCAGGTAAAGCAGATTATTTAGAAAAGTTTTGGGATAATATTGATTGGAATGTTGTTAATTCAAGATTATTTTCAAATATTGAAATGTGAGAAACTAAGGCATTTATTTAAATTATCATTATTATCACCCTTCTTTTTGATTTCACAATCATGTATATAGATTTTTATAAATTCATAAATTCAAAAATAAATTATAAATTATAAATTATAAATTATAAATTATAATTTCCACAATCTAATAACATTTCTAATAATTTTTCATCATTTGATATTGATGTACTATTAATTGAATTAATTAAATCAGTTACAAAATTACTTAGCATTAAATTTTTACCTAATAATTTTTTATGTTTTAATTTAAGAATTTCAACTTCTGATTTATCATCATCATCATTATCATCATCATAATTATCATGATTATTATTTTTTTTATGTTGTTTCAAATCTTTAATTGATTTTATTAATTCAAAAAATTCATCAAATTTCAATTTATTCTCAATTTTCAAAGAATATAATTCCTTTATTATATCTGAATAATTATTTACTAATTCAAGGTTTTGTTTTATTAAATTATTATTAATAAATATTAAATCATCAGGAACTTTTGAATAATCTGTAATTTTTGATTTCCATACATCATTTCGTATTTTAACCATATTTTGTAAATATTTTTCCAAATTATCTAAATCATGATTTAAGGGTATATTTGTCAAATTCAAATTATCTAATTTATTTTGAATTTCTAAATCCAAATCAAGTTCAGTTTCATTATTTAGATATTTATTAATATTTTTCTCATATATTGAATCATAAATTAATTTATCTAATGAATTTATAAATTTATTGTTCAATTCATCATCTTGTATTTGTAAATTAATTAATTCATCGGACATAACAATAATATTCTTTTTTTTTCTTTGGAATAAAATGAATTAGGAAAAGTGGATTTAACTAGTTCATATAATAATCAAATAAACCTGAAATTGTTGTTAACTTACATCAGTGATCAGTAATAATAGATTACTATGTTATCTAAAACCTGTACACCACAATACTTTATTCGATTTACAATCTTCATACATTCAGATCATTCAATGCATTATCGGTGGCTGATCATCAGTTCAACTAACTTACTTACCAACTAATACAATGTAAGATTAAATTGTATATTAATATCAATGATGTAAAAGTTGGAATTTTTTGGGAGATTTTTCATGTTAGTGGATAAACTATTAGAAAAACATTTTATTAGATCTATGATCATAATTTTAAAATTGACTCACAAAGGTTAATCAAGGTGTATTTATTTAAGTAAACCGTAAACGTGCAAAGTTTTTTTTATTAGATATATGAAATCCACATATTCATTATATTAACAGTAATATGCATAATATCTTTAAATACAATGCAAAAAAGGGTATATTAATCTATATAATTGAAGGTGTCTGCTCTTATATTAACAAATTAATATATTTATAGCGCTTTAAAGATTAGATTAATTTGTATTAAGTTAAGTTATATATTATATATTTTCTTCTGTTCTCCATTAAAATATTAGTATACTTTAATAATGAACAAATTTGAATTCCCTAGTATATATAATTTTCCACCATTTTTTACAAAACAACCAAATAAGAATACATATCAAGCCCAACTTGAACAATGGAAAGAAATTATATTAGGATATTGTAAAGCTAATAAAATTTGGATTATTTCATCCAATGGAAATCCATTAAAAGAAGGAGAGGAGCAAGAAGTTGAAGATGGGGAAGAAGTTGATAATGATGATAATTATATTATAGATAATAATATAAGTAATCAAGCAAATGTGTTTAAGAATGAAAAAATTCAAAGAAATTGTAATATTGAATTTATTAAAGAAATTTTTCAATCATTATTAAATGATAAAATGATTGAATATGTGAATTTAAAGAATGATAATGAAGGATATTTTTTATATTGGTATAAAATTGAAGAATGGGCACAAAAAATTTATGATTGGATTGATAATAGTGGACAAAATGGCAATATTTTAACAATTTATGAAATTAGACGTGGTGAATTATCAATTAATCAAGAATTTTATAATATGCCATATAAAATGCTTATAAAAGTTTTAAGAATATTAGAGAATCAAAAAAAAGTTTATTTAATGAAAGATGATGATAATGGTATTATAAGTGGTGTTAAATTTCTATAAAAAACGGTATAAAATAAGTATAATATATATAAACAGAGTAAAACAAACAAAAAAAGGGGGAAAATTAATTATTATTATTAAAGAATTTTTTGTATATTAATTCATTAAGAGTATGACCAGGTTCTCTTTGTACTCTTTTTTCATAAAGGTAATAAGCTGCAACACCCATTGATATTGCTAATATAGGATCCGCCCATTTAGAAACAAGATATGGGTAGTGTTTAAAACTCTGACTAACTTGTTGAGGATTTGGAGTTGTCATAATATGATAAATTGAATAAAGCAATCTGTATAATACCAGCTAATTAATCAATTAATTAATATGCATTATAAAGATTAATTATAAACTTTCATATAGTGAAGCAATTATAGCAAATTTTGAAATTTTCATGTTGAGAAAACCGAAACGATGAGTGAGTTGGTTAAGTGAAGAGTGAAGACAAGAGTGATTATTACTTTTTTTTTTACTTTATTTTATTTCATTCAAAAAGAATACAAATACAAAAGCTTAAGTTAAAGAATTGATTCCAATAATATAATATAATATATAATATTATTATTTATTCCAAGAGATTCTATAAACAATCATATATAAGAATGACGCAATATATTATTAATGACCAAGGTACTAAAACAGGCAATGTTAATGTCCTACCAGTGACGGTGAATTTTAATGGGGAAATACCTAATGGTAGTAAATATTGGGAAAAACAAAATGAAGAAAAAGATGGATGTAATGCAGTAAACTTTCTGCGTGGCAGGGAATTACAAGGTACAAAACATATAATTAACGGACACACTGGAGTTTTGTTTATAGAAGATAGTAAGAATAATTACCAAAGTATATTAAAGAGTGACTCAATGACGTTATATGAGCATCAGAAAATCAGTGAAGTTGGGACTGACCAATTACAAAGAGTTTGTGAATGGGTCGCTGTCGCAGATTTATTGAATGAATAAGGTATTTTTACATTTATTATGGGATAGGAACATATTCATTATTAAGGAAGGGGATAGGTTTACCATTTTGGGAAAGGATATAAAGTTAAATATTAAAAAAAGGTGAAGAAATGATGAATAATAAATGTATATATAAGAGGTACACTCCCCTGTATATCTGACACAATTAATTCAGATTCAGAAAAAGAAAAAGAAAAAGAAAAAGAATATTAAAAATTATCAAAAACAAGAACAAACAAGAATTAAATAATTAACAATATGGCAGACGCAGGTAGAAAAGATTTCAGCACTAAGATCAATGAATCAGTTACTCCAGAATCTCAAAAGAGTACTTATGATAAGGCTAAGGAAGTTGTTACTGATACTTATGATAAGGCAGCTGGTAAAGTTGCACCAGAAGAAAGTAAATCATTTTCTCAAAGACTGGGTGATTCAGTTCAAAGAGGACATGATGATGCGAAGGCAAATACCAAGACATGGGGTGAAAGTGCAAATGAAGCTCTGGAACATGGTAAACAAGCGGTTTCTGATGCTGCAGAATATGTATCTGGTGTAGTTACTGGTGGTAAAGAAGGTGCCCACAAGGGTGGTGAACAAGTTAAGAAGTGAAATTAATTTTTAAATTCTTCTTTTAAATATTTGTTTTACTTTGATTTAATTTATAACTTTGTTATTTATTTAAATACTTGAATAAGAAATGATGATGATATTTTATTTTAATCGATTTGATGTAATTAATATTGTAATGTAATATTCATATGAATAATTAAATAATTAAATGCAAGTAAACAATATTCACATATTCACATGCCCAGCCACTCTGCCACTCTGACAGATTGAAAAATCAAAGAGCGTTTTATTTTATTTTTCATTTTTCCATTTTTCCATTTTTCCATTTTTTATTGATTTTCTTATTTTTTTTATTTTATTGATTTTTCTATTAGTGATTTGGGTTTTACAGTTTTTTTTTTGTATTATCACTATTTATTTTCCATTTTTCGTTTTTGGTTCTTGTTTTCTGCTAATATATATATATATATATATATATATTAAATATATAAATCTAATAGTATAATTCATTTCTACATTAAATATTAACAGCCATGTCAACAGGTGTTAATGAAAACTCCGAAGATACCCAAACAAAAGCAAGAAATATTTTCAATATAACTATTGATGAATCATTCGATGAATCAATTGATCCTGATTATACTGTATCACATACAACAGTACTTAATGATAAAGATGATAGTGATATTAATTCTGATTCTGATCCTGAATTAGATTCTTACTCAGATTTAGAAGATGATGATGAAAATATTTCTCAATTATCATCTGATATAGAATCATCTCAAACAAATCCTCCAACTGATCCAAAATCTTCAACAGTTTCTTTACCAATTCATCAAAAATTTTATTCACTTATACATAAAAATGAAATTCCACGTAAATTATTTCATTTATCAATAGGTTTTATAACATTATATTTACATATTAATAATTATAAAACGAAAGATTTTTGGCCAAAAGTTAGTTATGCAATTTCAATTATTTTTTTACTTGATTTATTAAGATTTAATTGGCCTTATTTTAATAATTTATATTGTTCAACTGTTGGATTTTTAATGAGAGAAAAAGAAATTAATTCAATTAATGGTGTAATTTGGTTTCAATTAGGTTCAATTATTTGCTTTTATTATAATAAACAAGATGTTGCAATTATGGCAATTTTATTATTAAGTTGGTCAGATACAGCTGCTTCAACAATTGGTAGAAAATTTGGTTATTTATCTCCAAAAATTTCAAAAAATAAATCATTAGTTGGTTCAATTGCTGCTTTCTTCACAGGTATTTTCTCTTGTTATTTATTTTATGGTATAATAACTCCATTATATCCAAATCTTAATATAGATTTTGAATATAATCAATCAACAAATCATTTAAATTTATTAACATTATCTTTATTATCTGGTTTTATTGCAGCTTTAAGTGAAGCAATTGATATTGCAGGTTTAGATGATAATTTAACAATACCTGTAATTTCAAGTTTCTTCTTATCTGCAGTTATTAAATTAGGTAAATAAATTAAATAATTGGTTTTTATTTTTTATTATTATTTATTATTATTTTTACGATCATAATTTATATAAAATATATATTAGAATTTACATTTAGAATTTGTGTTTTTTTTTCTGTTTTGTCTGGATTCTTAAAAATCATTAGATCTCTGCTTTAAATCCATTTTTAAAACTTCATCTAATGTACCTGATGCAGCTGCAATTAATCCAAGGAATGGTCTTGATGGATCTAAAACTTTAGAAATATATTCTGGATGATATTGAGTTGCAACAAAAAATGGATGATTATCAAGTTCAAAAATTTCCATTCTTTCACCAGCTTCATCTTTACCAACAAATTTTAATCCATTATCTTCAATATCTTTAACTAATTTTGGATTAACTTCATATCTATGTCTATGTCTTTCAAAAACTTGAATTGATTCACCATAAAGTTTCCTAATAATTGAATTTTCACTACCTTGTTGGAAAACTGTTGGTCTTAAACCTAATCTCATTGTACCACCTAATCTTTCTCGATCAATTTCTGGCATATAAACAACTGCTTGATTTTCTTCACTTAAATTTGAATCAAATTCAATTGATGATGCATTTGAATTACCTAAAACATGTCTAACAAAATCAATAACTGCAACTTGTAAACCTAAACAAACTCCTAAATATGGAACTTTATTTTCTCTTGCCCATTTTGCAGCTGAAATCATACCTTCAATACCTCTTGATCCAAAACCACCTGGAACTAAAATACCATCTGCTTTACAAACTAATTGCCAAGCTGTATGAAAATTTGCTTTATTAATTGTTTCAGTTTCTGGTTCTAAATCTGTTGATTCAACCCAAACAATTTCTAATCTTCTACCACATCTCATTGCTGAATGTTCTAATGATTTAATAACTGATAAATATGAATCATGTAAATTAGTATATTTACCAACAATTGCAATTGTAACTTTTTCAAATGATTTATCATGTTGATTTGTCAATGATGTCCATTTATTATATAATTCAATACCTTTTAATTTCATTTCATTTTTAACATTTAATTCATTTAAATTTAATCTTTTAGTTAAATAATTAATCATTTTTTGTTCTTTTAATAATAATGGAACATGATAAGTTGAATTAACATCTCTAATTGCTAAAACTTGTTCAGGACCAACATGACAAAACATTGCAATTTTTTCAATTGTTGGTAATTCTAATGCATTTGAACATCTACAACCAATCATATCTGGCATTAAACCTAAACTTCTTAAATCTTTAATCGCAGCTTGAGTTGGCTTAGTTTTTTGTTCACCATGAATAACAGGGACTAAAGAAACATGAATTAATGCAAAATTTTCATGACCAACTCTAAATTGAAATTGTCTTAAAGCTTCAACAAATGGAGCAGATTCAATATCACCAACTGTACCACCTAATTCAATAATACAAATATCTGGTTCTAATCCTGAATTATCAACAGGAATTTTAGAAACTCTTTCAATCCAATCTTGAATTGCATTTGTAATATGTGGAACAACTTGAACAGTTTTACCTAAATAATCACCTTTTCTTTCCCTTTCAATAACAGTTGAATAAATTTTACCAGTTGTAATATTATGATCTCTTGTTAATGAAATACCTAAATATCTTTCATAATTACCTAAATCTAAATCAACTTCACCACCATCATCTAAAACAAAACATTCACCATGTTCTAATGGTGACATAGTACCTGCATCAATATTTAAGTAAGGATCAATTTTAATTGATGTAACTCTTAAACCTAATGTTTTAAGTAATAAACCGGTTGATGATGCTAAAACACCTTTACCAATACCTGAAATAACACCACCTGAGACGACAACGTATTTCATAATTAAAAATTTTTTTATTTAAGATTTCTTTTTTGTTTTTAATTTAAATTGCCCCCTGTAAAAATTTAGAAAATTACAACAGACCACTCTGTAGAAGGAAAATAAGAAGAACCAAGGGGAAAGAACGAAAAAAGTTCAAGAAGTGTTGAATTGGATAGTCTTAAGAGAAAAGAATGGTATCATGTTTAAAAAAAGTTTTAAAAAAGTGGAAATGAAGAAAAAAAATTTTCCTTCACCAGTAAAAATAAAAAAAAAAATAAAAAAATAAATAAATAAATTAAAAAAACAAAATCAGGTCTTTCTTTAATCTTTGTAACACTTTGTTTGTTTGTTTGTTTGTTCATTATTTTATGTTTTTTAGATTATTTATATTTTAAAACTACTTAAATATACAA
This sequence comes from Pichia sp. yHKS168, assembly GCA_030571145.1. NCBI lineage: Eukaryota > Fungi > Ascomycota > Pichiomycetes > Pichiales > Pichiaceae > Pichia > Pichia sp. yHKS168. The sequence goes on along the minus strand of JAJLXI010000055.1, from coordinate 297,400 downwards.
TAAATATAGTTATTTATCATTAAACTCTTGGTTCAAGAACGGGCCTCATTTTGGCCTGTACACGTCTTTGTCTACGTGTTGTTTCTTTACGTGTATCCTCTCCAATATCAATAAGATTTCTACCAAAATTATCTAAATCTTTTAATTTGTATATTCTAACTAACCAATTTTCACTTGTAAAAACTTCTTCTAAAACATCTAAATGAATATTTTTAACATATTCTGAACTTAATCTTTGTTGTCTAACTCTATCAATTGCATCCCTACCTTTATAGACATCACCAAATCCATTATATGACATTTTATACATTAAAGAATTTTTCATTGCATCAGTTGCAAGATCATCAACTTTATATTCACCTCTATCAGTGAAAAATGATCTTTCATTAACATCTTCTGGCCAAATTCCTTCAGAAATACGAACCATCCATAAGAATTTATTTAAATCATCACCACTATATCCTAACATACCACCAAAAATAATTAAAACATAATCAACACCTAATCTTCTCATTATAACTTCAGATTTTTCTTCATTAACTGCCATTGCTTTACCAACTGTTGCAATATGAGTATTATTCCAAGTATTATTATCAACAAATGTTGTTCTATCTGCCATACCACCAATTTGATAACCATAATCCCACCATGCCATAATTTTAGAATCTTCTTCACTATTCATTCTTAACCAATAATAAGCTTCTCTAAAATCATCAATAATTGCAGGTGATCCATCTCTATTTTTAGATGCTAAAACAACTGATGGTGATGAATATGCGTTTGAATTAACCCAGATACAATGTTGAACATAAAAAAATAAATAAAATATGAATGTTGAAATAACAACAATTCTTGATAAAATATTTAAAATTTTTTCATTTGATTTAAAACTAGTATTTTTATTATTAAATTCAATAGATTTTTTATTTAAAAATTCTTTAAAATCAAAATAAATTTCAAATAATTTACCAATTGTAATTGATGCACAAACACAAACAACGGGTGCTAATGTTAACATTAAACGAATCATAACACCTGCAAAATATGAACCTAAAACAGAATAAATTATAATAAAAATAGATTCATTTGATAAATCATTAAAACATAAATAAACTCCAACTGGGAATAACCAAATAAGGAAATTCATATCAAAATAAAATGATGACCATGGAGTTGGTTGATGTTCTGAAACTGATGCAATAATTGGTATATGAATTTTTGCATAATTTGTATCCCATAATGAATAAAATCTACCTGTCCATGGTGCAATCCAACCAAATTTAGTTGCAAAAATTAAACCTGAAATTCCAATTAAAAATGTTAAACTACCAAATGCAATAATTAAATTATAAAATCTTTTTGGTGATAAAATTGTTTTAAAATAATTAGCCAAAACAACTAATTGTAATAAACCGAAAACTCCAAATGCTGCCATATGATCATTTGATTTAATTGGTAAAAATCCAACAAATGGAATTTGCATTGACATTAAAGTACCTAATGAATACCAAGTACAATAACTTGTATATAATTTATAATCAAATCTACCCATTAAAATTAAAATAAAAATATGTAATGGAATCATATTTGTAATAAAAACATAACCACCCCAAGCTGAAACCATATAAAAATAAAATAATGCAGTAATTGAAGCATATAAAATTGAACCTAATTTAACTGATTTAATCCAAAAATAAAATGTAACCATTAATAAAGTAATTGCAATTGCTTCATTATCATAAGAACCTGCAACAGATCTTGAAATATAACCTGGAACAATTGAAATAAATGCAGCACTTAATAATGCAGGAGTTTTCTTATTATTAAAAGAATTTAATGAAGTTGTAATTTCATATGTAAATAAATAAGTTGCTAATGCAGTTAATGATGAAAATGCAGGTGCTAACATAACACAAATATTTCTAATATCAATTGGAAATCCAATTCTTTCTAATAAATTAAAAATAATTGATGATGTAACCATTAAACCTGGATATAATGTACCACCTGTAACTCTACCTAAAGGATACCATGTTTTATCATCAAACCAGTTGAGAAATTTATAAAAAGAATGAGTAACTAAATATTTAGTAGCTCTAAAATTAAACCATGGATCAAATTCATGAATAATTGATTCAAATCTAATAACTGAAAATAATCTTGAACCAACAGCTGCTGCTGATATAGAAACAAAAATTGCCATTTGTATGAGCAATTTCAATACTCTCAATACATTAATATCCATACGAATATACCCTTCATCATCAATTGAGGCCAACATATCTTTATAACTATTGGAATGAACACTAAAGAAGATGAAAATAGTAATATTAAAATGAAGAAAGTAAATAAAAAAAACACCTCTCCTTCGAAACGTGTCTTCAATTTTCACTGTGTGTCTGTGTCTCTCTCTAACATTCTTCTATGTGTGTAAATCATACACTAACAACTAACAACACTAATCCATATTATATCGTTTTCTCGCTCATCTATTTTTGGTTTGCCATGCCATACACATTTCTTAATATCATGCATATAATATATGTGTGTATTACACATTATATAGATTGTAATCTAATTATTTATTTAGATATATAAGGTTTCTGTCCCTGAATATACCTTTTTTATTTGTTTTTGCAAACAGCAACTTGCACACAAAGATGACTTCAACTAAGACCAACGGGTCTTTGAATTTGTACCCTATGGATAGTAATAATTATACTGCTGCATATGCAGGTGTGTCTAACTCTGACACTGATAAACATACCCTTTTGGAAAATAATAATGAGCTTGAACATACTAATAATAAAGTTAATAGCAATGGATGCAAAAATGATAAAGATATTGATAATAATGATAATGCAGATGATGCTAAATTTGATAATGAGGACAAGAATGATATTAACCCTAAAGCAAATTCAAAAACTATAAATGGTAATGATAATACAGATAATAATAATAATAATAATAATAATAATAATCAATATATAACAAATAATCAGCTGAACTCTTGTGTTTATGAAGAAGATATGATTCCCCCATATGATAGTGCATTATGCACAAATAATTCATTAATTAATAATAGTGCAGTTATTTTAGCATCTAATAATTTAATAGATTTAAAACCTCAAAAACAAGATTCATCAAAAATAGAAATTTCACATGTTAATATTCATAATGATATAGGAGATCAAATAGTTCCATCTGCAACAGAAATTAAAATTTCTAATTCTATAAATGAACCACTGAATGCTGTACAATCACAATCAACAGAATTGAGCACTGATACTGATAAGACTGAAGGATCTAACAATACCATAAGCACAGAAGAAACTGTCAGAGCTTCTGAAACTAATGATATTGTTCATTTAAGTAATTCCAATGAAGAAACTCGACAATTGTCTAAAACATCTTCCACATCAAGTGAGGCAAAGATGATAAATAATAATGAAAATACTATTGTTGAATCAATAGCTCAAAATACAGCTATTAAGAGAGATACTTTGACGGACCATACACCAATTGAAAAATCATTTTCTCAAATGTCGTTTACACAAAATAATAATTTACAAGGACAAGAAAAACAAAATGAGCAAGTTAAACAAAAATTAAATATTAATGATCGCATAATTCCTAATCAGAGTCAAAGTGATAATCAAAGTGAGAAAGATATATTACAGCTTCAACAACCACAAGCAGTTAATAATTTGGAACATATTCAAAGACAAATTTACGAACAGAAATTAGAACAGAAAAAAATGGAACAATTTAGAAAATTAAATCAACTACCTGAAAAGCAATCGAAAGAGTTTGCTAAAAGTATGTCTCCAATGAGTCCAAGAACAACAACACCTTTTACTCACAAAATTCCACCTAGTCTGTCAAGACCATCGACTCAAACATCATCATTTTCTGAAACATCTTCCGAAAGACAACAACAACAACAACAACAACATTTTAATGATAAACATATTAATAAACCTTTAATAAGCTCGCCTGGTCTAACTAAATCAAGCTCCGGCATTTTCTTGATGAATAAATCTGTGTCTTTGAATAAAAACACAAATGGCATTAACATAAATCAAATGAATAATCATCTATATAACTCAAATAATGAAATTAATAATATTAATAATAGACAACAACAGCAGAATTATAATTCCAATACACAACCAGTATTTTCTCCACCAAAAAGAAATGAATCACCATTTCGTGATCCTTCAAATCCTTATTTGAAACAGATTAATGATCAACAAAGACCACTTTATACACCTGCTGTTTTACGTGTAATGAAAAATACTCCAAGTCAATCATCAGTAATTGAATCTGGATTTGATGTTCATTCAATGCCCTCTGAAAGACCTAATTTATCCAAATCTACATCAAGTGCATCTGTCAGATCAACTGCATCATCAATTGCTGAATATTGGAATTATTTAACTGGTAGAACACCAGGTAAATATATTGAAGGTCCAACTAGGAAACATTGGAAACCTGATGGTTCAAGATTTAATTGTGCACAATGTGGTAAATTATTTAACTATATTACTGAAACTAGAAGAAAACATCATTGTCGTTCATGTGGTGAAATTTTTTGTGGTGATTGTTTAAAAAATTATATTTATTTAGATGATAATGCACAATTTACCTTATTTGGTAGTAATTGGGAAGAAGATCAAGATTCTGAAAATACTTTTGAACCTAATACAAACCCACATTTAATTGATGAAGATTCAGATGGATCTAAAACAAATTTAAGGAATTCAAGAAAAAAGAGTTACATAATTAATGATAAAAAATATCTTTGTAAAGTATGTCATAAATGTTTCCAAAAATATGAAGAATATGTTTTAGATCATACAACAAGAGATCATAATTTTGGCACAAACGGTAAAGATAACACAAATAATGAGCATAAGGATACAGATCATAAGGATGCAATGACAGATAGGCAGAGTATTCCTGTTGATTGGGATTGGAGTTCTTTTTAGTATATATGTATGTATCTATATATATATATATAAAATCGAATATAGTCTTGAACAAACAAATTCTAAACTTAAGAAAAAATAATAAATGGTACATGAAAGATATGGATATTAATTTAAGAAATATTCCTTTAAACAAATTATATAAATCAATTAAATTCTTCTCTTTCTCTTTCTCTATTTTCTTTTATGATTTGATTTCTAATGGTATCTAATGTTTTAAATTTATCTGAAGATGAATTATTATATTCGGAATCTGATGAAGTTGATTCAACGTCACTCATTGACGTGGTTGATAATTCATTACTTGATGATATGTCATCTCCATTTAAAATTGGAGTATCTTGAGTCATCTTAAATTTCTTATCTATATTAGATTCACTTTCTTTCTTCAAAGCCTTCTTTTGAATTCTACGACGTCTTAATTCTTGCGTTTTCAGTTCTTCAAGTTGTTCCTCTTCTGTTAATCCCGAATCAAATATGGTTAAATGTCTCTTTTTTCTTTCCGATTGTAATAATTTCTTTAATTCGAGTTTCTTTTCATATTCTAATAAATTGAAATCTGGGTAAAGTTGTGGACCAAATTCATTGATTGCATCGGTGATTTCAGATGATAATTTATCTCGTTGAACTTTTAAATCTTCAAAACGTTGTTTATTAGTTAACATTAACCATGAAGCTCTATTTTCCTTATAAAGATCCATGCCTTTATCACCAAAAATTAATGCAGAATAAGTAACTAATACTGAAACAAGGTAAAAGATTGAAAATGCAAATAATTTAGATGTTGCCGGATAATAAAGATGAACAATCTTAATTCCAACTAATGAATAAATTGTATATAATATAGGTGCAAATCCCATACTAACTAAAATTTTCCATGTTGCAATAACATCATTACCCCTAATCTTGACAGTTGAACCAGCTAATGCCTCTTTTCTCTTCTTCTCTGAAATTTTTTTAGTTGCAATGAAAACAGGAGAAAATAAAATAATACCAGGCAATGCTAGGATCGTTAAAATTAGAATTTGTGAAGAAGTTTGAAATAACTCCCCTAAAATTGATAACTTGGACTTAATTGGTGTATTTCCAACTAAATGATCTGGAATTCTCATACTTTTCAAATCTTCATTATATTTTAAAATATCGTTTTTAAGTTTTTCAATTTTTGGTTCATTTTTATAATGTAAATAACCATGTAATAAACGTCTATTCATTTCTACAACTGATGCAATTGATAACTTGCTTGAGAAATTGTTAGAATATAATCTTCTTGCTGCTTGAACAACTGAAATACTTGAAAAATCTGGACAAGAAACAGTAACTGCTTTTACACCTTTAGTAATTTCATTTAATAAAATTTTAACAGCTTCACTTGTGGTTTCAGAATTATTATACATATTAACCAACGATTCACTAATTTCAATTGGATCACCGAATTCTAATAATGCTCTAGATCTAAATTTATGAGCATGGAAATAGTTCATACCAACAGGAACAATTTTAACATTCAAGCCAGGAGTTGAATCCATTGCACCAAGTGCCATTAATGCAACACCAGCTTTTAAAGGTAACAAATCTGGTCTATCGTGTGAACCACCTTCTGAAAAAACACCAATACAATTGCCATGAGCCAGATGTTCAAATACTTGTGCATAAACTTCAGATTGATCAATGCTATCAGCAGCTTTAAAAGTTGTTCCAATTTCTAATAGTTTTTTACCTTCTATTTCAGCTGTATCAGATGAAAATTTAATTGGTTTCCTTAAATATAGTTCGGTATCAGATACAACTGAATCAATTATGGAAGTACCTAATGATCTAGGTAGTGCAATCATACCCTTTTTTTGACAATCTTTAAGAAAAAATGTGTTCTTACCAATAATATGAAGTTCATTTTTTGGATCTAATGTAATTGTACCTGTCTTTATTTTTAAATTATCTTGAGCACGTTTAACAGGAATAGATAACTGTGATCTAGAAACTAAACCAATAAATTTCCTTCTATGTGATTTTTCAGCAATTAAACAAGAAACACGTCTACCTGAAGCTTTTTTTACTTGACTCATTAAAATAATTGGATCAACGAATTGATTTGCATGTGGAGCAGCAACAAAAATAATCGAATCATTTTTAGGTACTTTGAAACCACCTCTTGATCTTATTTCTCTGAAAAAACAATCAAAAATAACACAAAATCCCCAAAGAATTAAGTCATAAATGAATAAACGTACTGTAGATGCAGGTTTGTAAAGTTTCCTTAATTTTTCATAATGTTTTTTCATAGCATCATTTCCAGATGCATTTGAATTCCGTTGAATTGGATCAATACCATTAGAGTTCCCCCTTACAGTAGAATCAACCATATATCAATATAGACTTATATATACAATTGGTAAAAAATTTTAGTACGCAATTGTTGTTCAAAAGCAACGGTGTTTCTATGGATAAACTCATTTAAGAAAATATAAACATAAGTACAAACGGTTGAAAAAATCAAAATTTAAAGCTTTTTAGAAAATCATGTGCAATTTCAATTTTCAATTTTAAAGACTGAGCTTTCTTTTCTGGGCTGTATTTTCTTCATGAATCATGTTGTATTAACTTTTATCTGGATTTTTCTGATTTCTTTATTAAGCTTTAAAGTATTACGCTCTTGTAGTAAAACATGGCAGAGGAAATTAGTGCAGCAGAGAAGAGAAGGCTTTTGAGAGAAAAAAGGGCAGCTAAAATGGCTACCGGGGGATCTCGTCTGAACAAAATTCTTGGTTCCAATGAAAATGAAGAAGTTAGTTCTAATAATCAACCAGAACCTGCTCAAAAAATTAATACAACTAGCTCAAATGCAAGAAGTACTAATAATCCTCAATTGAGACCAATTTCAGAAAAGCCAAAGAACAAATCAAACAGAATCAGTGTTATGATTGATCAAGAAAATGAAGATGATGATCCACCAGTTTCAGGATTAGATGATTTAGAAATGTCACTTGAAAGTGATTCACCATTACAAGAATTTGTTTCTAATGAAAAAGCAGAATTTGAACTTGAACAATTTTTGAATAAAATGTTACAGAACTCTGCACATGATGATAAAAATGCACATGGTCATGGTGAACCTACAAACCCACAGGATTTCTTTGGAAAAGAAATGGCATCGATGTTTGCTGGATTGAATGGTAAAGGTGGCAATGATGGTATGCCGCCAATTCCTGGTATGGGTAATTTACCAATTAAGTCAGAGATTGAACTTGCTAAATCTAAGCTATATCAATCAGGATTTGCAGTTTTCAGATTCATTCTTATTTGGATTTTAATTAGCTCTTATAATCCAGACTCTACAATTTCATCATATATAACATTTTCATTTAATACATCATTATGGACTCAATTTTTATATGGTGAAATTGTTTTTGGATTAGTACATTTATTATTAACGTCTTTATCAGTTTTTCCTAACCATACAATTATGTCATTCGATGTGAGTTCCTTTGGATATGCAAACTCTGCATTAACTGCATATTCGTTTGCACGTAATTTTTTTAACGATTTCTGTTGTTTAATCGTTATAATTGGGTTAAGCACTTTCTTTTCTAAATAATGAATTCTCCATCTTTTTGCTATTTCAGCATAATTTATATAATATATATATAATATTACTCTTTTTAATTTAGTCTGTGTTACTTTATCTTTTTTTTTTCTTTTTACTTTATATGCAGAGTGTACATATGGGCATTAAAATGACAGTATCTATTTAAAAAATGAACTAATTAAAAACGCATTTATTTTGGATCATCAGAACCGACGATTTCCATCCAAGTTTTACCTTCTTTCTTTAATTCAGTAGTAATTTCATCTTTAATCTTCCTTGCTAAACCGACACCTTTATAAGCAAAAGCAGTATAAACTTCAACATAAGTTGCACCAGCCTTTGCAAATTCAATTGCATCTTTACCAGAACTAATACCACCACAACCAACAAGGACCAAATCAGAATTCTTAGTATATGTTCTTAAAATTCTGAAAGCCTTCAAAGCAATTGGTTTTAATGGTGGACCTGATAAACCACCAGTTTCTTGAACAACTGCACCTTTAGTAATTAAATCATCAACAGGTCTTTGAATAGTTGTATTTGACAAAATAATACCATCAATTTTAGAATCTTTTGCAGATTGTGCAATAGATTTAATTTCTGGTTCTGTTAAATCTGGTGCAATTTTAACTAAAATTGGAGGTTTTCTTGTAGGATCAATTAAAGTACCATCAAGGTTATCTCTTTCTTTAACAACTTTAGTTAATAAATTAGTTAATTTGGACTCATTTTGTAAATCTCTTAAACCTGGAGTATTTGGAGATGAAACATTAATAACTAAGGCATCAGCATAAGGACCAAAATTTTGAACACCTTTAATATAATCTTCAACTTCATCACCAGTTTTATTTTTACCTAAATTAATTGCTAAAAATTTATTATCTCTAAAAGAATTTAAAGTTGCATTTGGATGTTTAATATGTAATTTTGCAAATCTTTTCTTTAATTCTGCTAAAACTTCTAAATGGCCAACGGAATTAAAACCATATCTATTAATAACAGCTTGATCTTTACTTAATCTGAAAAATCTTGGAGTTGGATTACCAGGTTGAGGTAATGGAGTAACTGAACCAATTTCAACATAACCAAAACCTAAATTAAATAATGGATCCATAACTTGACCATGTTTATCAAAACCTGCAGCCATACCAATTGGATTTGATAAAGTTTTACCGAAAACATTAACTTTTAAAACAGGATCATCAATATCAGAGAATAAACGTGGATATAAACCTGTTCTTAAAACATCAATACCAATATTATGACCTTGTTCTGCAGTTGTAAAAAAACGAATCAACGGACACCAAACATATTCATTAATTGCAGATCTTGCATCAAGAGACCAAATTCCTAAACCGATAGCACAAGCTAAAAGGAATGTTGTACTTGGTAATGGAATGATTTTAGATTGTAATGGAACAAGTGCTTTTTTTGAAGAAAAACATCTCTTAAAACCCAAACGGTTTATTGATGGAGATGCTGCTCTTTTAAGAGCATTAAAAGTAAACATTGTTCTTTGTCTTTTGCTACTAAGAAGAAAGAAACAAAAGGATAATTACAAGAAACTATCAATTGAATTACAAAATCATGTTAAACATTTGATCTTATTGAAAAATTCGGATCCTCGCTTTCCATTGGTTAAAAAAATCATCATCATTATTTTAATTAGTTTACAATCAGTATATAAATAAAACTTCATCTACATCATCTATTTCTTATTATCTCTGATCTTGTCCCAAAAAGATTCCTCGGAAGATATATCAACAGAGTCTATGAGGTGATCATCTGTGGTACGATGACCGAATGGAACTTTGGAATCCACAAATTGTATGTTATCACCAGAGACTGGTAAAGATGGATCTTTAAGTCGAATTGTTTTGTCAATAATAGATTTTTCAAAATATTCAGACCAATAATAAGAATATTCTGCAGGTTCTGGTGTTACTTGTACAACTTTAAAAATTTTAGAATCTTTTCCAACTTTTTGCTCAAGTTCCTTTAACTTGCTCTCATAAATAGTTGGTGTCATGTAACTGAAAACAAATGCTGATAATCCAATACCACCAATCATTGCTAATAAAGGACTTATTTTACGTTTACGACGTGCAAGCCATACCATAGTCAAACCAGCTGATATACCCATAAAGGATTTAGCAACAGTAGTGGTTTTATAAGTTCCCTCAAAGAAGGAATGGAGTTTCATACGTTCATCAGGAGTCAAATCATGTTCTTCTTTGTAAAATGCAATTGCGTCTTTCTTGTCTGTACTAAAGAGCTTATTAATATCAATCATAATGTCGTAAACTTTAAACTCACTCAATTTTAAACACTCAGTAATCAGTTTACAGTTTTAAGAAATTGAAGGTCTTTGGAGTGGTGATAAAAAAAGAATAAAAAAATGAGAATTTCATTTCAGGCGTTGTTGTTTAGTGAACAATGCTGATTAATATTAGATACCGTTCGTTTATTTGATTATGACTTTATGACTTTTACTTCTACGTGTAATATATGTACAGAGGATATATAAACCTATTATATATATGGATATTTTTCAATAATTATAAATAGCTATGACGCTTAAGAACGACCAGATTCACGTCTAATCCGGTCCCAAGCATTTTCCGAAGATTCTTGAGGATGTATTATTGGCTGGTCTTTGTCTAACTTAAATGGATCCGTTTGTAAGTCAGAGTTAGAAGAAAATGGTATAGAAAACGGGTTAGATAAATCATCGATAGTATTAACTTCTGATCCATAGAATTTGGTGGAAGGTTCAGTGGATGTTTCAAATTCAAACAATTTATTATCTAAAATGGATTTTTGTTCTGATTTTTGATCATACATTGAGTCAAATGATGGATTTTGTGACTGACTAAACAATTGCTCTGGTTTCCCATCAATTGATTTTTCAGATTCATTCCAATCTTCTAATGATTTTCTTTGTGGTTGATTAGAATTTATTTTTCCAGGAATACCGTCAAACAAGATATAACTAGATGAATTAGTAATACTTTTTGGATCTCTCATTCGAATATTTGGATTTTCACTGGAAACTTTAAAATAACCTGACCAAAATCCGGCACTGTTTATAGGGTCTGGTGTAACTTTTACAGTTTCAAAAATATTAGATGTTTCACCAACAGTTTCTCTAAATTTCTCTAAATGCTGGTAATATAATCGATTTGTAACGAATCTACTTGACACGGATCCAATCAATAAACCTACAATACTACTTTCAATAAATCTCACTCTTTTTTTAAAAATCAATGGAAGTCCTAAACCTAACATGCCCATGCATGACACTGATGAATAAAGCATTCGATCATATTGTTCACCGAAAAATTCACTCAATTGTTTTCTTTCATTAGATTGTAAAATGTGTTCCTTTTCGTAAAACGCAATTGCTTGACTTTTCACCGTTTCAATCCTTTGGAAACTTATACCCGACATTTTAATAGAATTGCTTATCTACGTTTTGGGCAATACACAAGATATAAAGATAAAGCTTTATGAATAGAAAAACTGAAAAGGAACAAGAAGCCACGCATTTTATACAGCGATATGATTCTCATTTTTCTACTTTTATTGTTCTCTCTTGTTCTCCTGCATTGATTTGATTTCTTTTTTACCAAACAGGAAAAATTATCGATTCCAGGTTTCTAGTATAAAGATTCAAAACAACTGATAACTTTAAAAACAAATGATATTATATTACTGACACATGGATTTTGCGATTGACTGAACAATTATTACCATCTTTTTTATCAGTTGCTTGTCCAGATGTACATTCCTCTAACCCTTTTGCTTGCATTTGGCCAAGTCCTTATTCAATTAAGATGTAACTACATGAGTCAGTGATACTTCTAGGATCTCTTATTGAAATATGTGAATTTTCACTAGAAGCTGATCAAAAAAGGTTCTTTAGTACTGCTAACGCCAATTCCATCATAATCGCATTAGTTGTGGAGACTCTGAAAGATTAAATTACTATCTTTTGTTACGATTTTAGTTTTCTGTTTACTTAAAATTATGATTATAAAGTAAGGATGGTAATTAAAATTGCAACCTATCTAGTAAGAAAATAATGATATATTATCAAACACCGACAATTATAAAAAAGCGGTTGATATAATGTTTATGAACCCCTAATAAATTTGCAAATTTTGTTTTATTTCTATTGGCGGCATTCCTTTTCAACATCCTGTTCGTATTCATGCAGCAATCTAATAACATCTTCAATGTCCATTGCATGGATATCTCGTATATTTCTGATACTTGTACTTGGGAAATCAGCATTTTTAAACTTTATCGGATTAAGATTCAAAGTTATGTGAAATAATTTTCCATTTGTATTGGCAAAACCTGCAAGATACTGGTTATATGGTTCCAGATTGTACGTATCAACAATATTATCATTATCAAGCAGTAAGCTTCGGTTGATTTTAAACTTAGTTTTACATTTTCTTCTTGACACACGAAGATCTTTTGTACGTCAGCACTCTTTTTTTGAGAATCTGCAGTTTTCTCTTGGATTTTTTTAAGCTTACCTAAATTAATTAAATTATTTTTTATCTCAAGAATATTTCTGTTTATGCGTTGTGCCTCTGATAAATGTTGTGCATTTGCAGTTTCTGCTATACTGGCAAGTCTTCTTCGGGTTCACTTTGATGTCTAGCGACATTCAGTGATTCGGCTTTTCTTTTTCGTTAAAGTCAATTGCCTGATTTGCTTGCATTTTAATTCTATATATATGATATTTTATTTCTATCGATTGGTTATTCAGATCTATTACATTCTTCCAAGTCCTTTTCTTGTATTTTGCCAAGTTTTTCTTCAATCAGGATATAATTAGATAAGTCAGTAATACTTCTAGGATCTCTCATTCGAATATTTGGATTTTCACTGGAATCTTTAAAATAATTTGACCAAAATTTTTTGCCCTTAAAATCTGGTGTAACTTGGACTGTTCTAAAAACATTAGATGTCTCACCAACACTTTTTTTAAATTTTTCTAAGCTTTGGCTATATAATTGATTTGTAATTAATTTAAAGGAAATAGTTCCAGTAAGTGTGCCAAAAATAGGATATGAAGAATCTGTAAATTTCATTAGTTCCAAAGCAAATGGTACTCCTGTACATACTGCCATACATGATACATATGAATAAATTTCTACATCAGATTGTCCATTAAAAAATTCACTCAATTGTTTTCTTTCATTAGATTGTAAGATATGTTCTCTTTCGTAAAACGCAATTGCTTGATTTTTCTCCTTTCTAGTAGTTCTTTTACACCATATATATGACATTTTATCTTTTACACTTGATTGTTCAAATCTGTCACATTCTTCTAACCATTTTGCTTCTATTTGGCCAAGTTTTTCTTCGAAAGGGTTATGACTAAAAGAATCTGTAATACGTCTAGGATCTCTCATTCGCATATTTGGATTGTCACTAGAATTTTTAAAATATTTTGACAAAAATCCAGAATTTCTTATAGGATCTGGTGTAACTTTAACAGTTTCAAAAATATTTGATGTTTCCTCAACGTCTCTTCTAAATTTTTCCAAATGCAATTCACACAATTTAGCCAAAAGTGACCAATGTGATGCACATGCCAGTAAAAAGCAAAGAATATAAGATTCAAAACGTTTGTACTCCGTCTTTCTCATTAGCAGTAGTATCCCTGAAGCTATGCCATAACATAATACTAATGAAAAAGAAATTCGGTCATATAGTCCCTTAAAAAATTTATGTAATTGTTTTCTCTCATCAGGTTGTAAAATATGTTCTTTTTCGTAAAAGGCAATTGCTAGGCTTTTTCCCGGTTCATTTCTTTGAGAGTTTATATCTGACATTTTAATGCAATTGCTTATCTAAGTTTTTCACAAAATAGATGAGATATAAAAAAGTGACAAAATTCTATGAATAAAGAAAGCAAAATGGATACAAGAACTAAGAACAAAGAAGCCAAGAAGAGAATATCAAATATTTGCAAACAGCGAATCTCAGTTTTTTACTTTTATTGTTCTCTCTTAGGCTATTACTGCATTGATTAATTCCCTTGTTATGTATATATATAATAGAGGAAATTATTGTTACATTAATATTTCTAATTTAATGATACAACATGGCTGATAACTATTTAAATTGCATATATATTGTTTAAGTTTAAAACAAATGATATTATATTGCCAATTAAATGGATTTTACCGTTGACTGAAAAATGGTTACTATTTCTTAGCACTTGATTGCTCATATCTATTACATTCCTCTTACTCTTTTGCTTGTATTTAGCCGATTTTTTCTTCAATCGGGATAGAATTGGAAGACTTTGTAATACTTCCTATCACTCTTGCTCGAATATTTGGATTGATACTAGTATCTCTATAATAATCTGAAAAAAGGCTAGGAAGATCTGGTGCAAGTTTAATAATTTCGAAAACATTAGATTTTTCACCAACATCTCTTTTAAATTCTTCTAAATGCATTTCACACAATTTATCCGAAAGTAACCTATGTGATGCACATCCCATTAAAAAACCAAAGAGAGCAAACCCAGAACTGTTTTTTTTTCACCATTGATGGTACTCCTAAACCTACACCAAGGCATAATACTAATGAAAAAAAATTTGGTCAAAGTCCTTTATAAAATTTATGTAACTGTTTTCTCTCATAAGGTTGTAAATTCTGGTCTTTTCGCAAAATTCAATTATAGGGTCATTTTCAATTCTATTAGAATTTATATCAGACATTTTGATAAATTGCTAACTTGAGAATGGGATATAAAAAAGTGGCACAATGAATCATATGGAGACCAGCTAGAAGAGGAAAAAAAGATGAGTATCTGAGACCTCAGACATTGTTTCTCAGAGATGAGTATTCCTTTTTATCTTCTCTGGTCTAATTTTCTTTATCAAATACGAAATTGTTGATGCTATGATTCTGGTTTAATGATTCAAGGTATCTAATAAATATTCAAATTCTGTGTATTTCTTAATTTATATATTACTGATGACATTATTAAATTTTCATTAGAATGACACAAATAGAATGAGATAGTTATAAAACAATAAATATATATATAAATGGAAATTAATATCATCATGAGATTCAAGGTTTTGATCCACTTCTTATTTTATCCCAAGAATTTCCTGAACTACCTTGAGTTTGAATCAAATGATCATTATCAAGACTAAATGATCCTTTGGCCTGTTCTGTGTTTCCTGATGGTGTAAATATAGAATCATATGAATCACCTATTGTACGTGGTGCTTCTTTAAAAATATCATTTTCTTGCTCTTGTACTGGTTCTGATTGAATCTGCTGCTGTTGTTGTACCTGCTGTTGTTCCTGCTGTTGTTCTGTCTTTTGCATTCTAACCTTGTCCCAACCTGACAGATATCGCTCATTCATTGTCAATGGACCATTCGGATCATCACTTTTATAATATCCTGGTTTACCGTAAGGTGGGATTTTTGTATTTTCTTCAACAGAGAAGAATTTTGTAGAATTAACAACAGTTCTTGGATCTTTCATTCGAAAATTTGGATCACCACTTGATTTTTTAAAATAAGCTGACCAAAAAACACATTTGGTTAATGGATCTGGTGTAACTTTAATTGTCTTACATATTGGAGAATTTTCACCAAATTTTTGATTAAATTGTTGAATTTGTAATGTATAAATACTATTATTAATTAAACCAGGTACTATTGTACCACCTAAAACAGCTCCAATAACCGGAAATGCCGGATGAACTAATGAACCCTTCTTTCTTACAACAAATGGTGCAGCTGCACCAAGTGCAACACCAAATGAAAATCCAAGTAACATTCTTCGACATTGTTGTTCAAAGAAAACATATAATTGTTTCCTGTCCTCTGAGCTCAATCCATGTTCTTGATCATAAAATGCAATAGCTGCTCGTCTAACTTCGTCAACATTTTGTACATTGTCCATAGGTGTCAATGTCTTACTCATTATTATATTTAAAAAGTCTCAGTAACACCACAGTTGTCAACTATTAATTAATTTAATAAAGCAAACACCTATTTTTACATTTATCAAAAAAAAACTACCAAGAACGTATACAGTTTAAAGACAAAGCCCATAAGTTACCCTATTGGGAAAGCCCGGTGTGTAAGATGAATTTTTCACCCGTGCTGTGTGTACAATTTATTAGTTTCAGCTATGAATCATTTAAATAGTAAAAATAGATAATAAATAATAAATCATCTAATGTGGTTTAACAAAGTAATAAATAGAATAACATCTAATAGTTTCATTAGGACATACAAAGTGTTAGCAATAGAGACATCGTGTGATGATGCTTGTGTAACACTGATAGACAGATTCTCTAAAGATAAAGCTCCAATAATTATAGATGAAAGGAAGGTAACTTTGGATT
This sequence comes from Pichia sp. yHKS168, assembly GCA_030571145.1. Classification (NCBI taxonomy): domain Eukaryota; kingdom Fungi; phylum Ascomycota; class Pichiomycetes; order Pichiales; family Pichiaceae; genus Pichia; species Pichia sp. yHKS168. Next base: position 280,416 of record JAJLXI010000055.1, on the reverse strand, counting down.
CAAAATCAGCAGGTGGTGTTGTTCCTACAGATGCAGCTAATCATAACAGAAAGAATATTTCTGTACTTGTTAATAAAATGATTGTAGAAAATAAATGGAATACATCAGTTTCAAAACCTGATATTATTTGTGCAACTAGAGGACCTGGAATGGTTGGTTCATTAGCGGGTGGATATCAACTTGCACTGGGATTATCAATTGCATGGCAGATACCATTAGTTGGAGTTAATCACATGCTTGGACATTTGTTGGTTGTAAGAATGAAAAGTAATGGACAGGAACCAAAATTCCCATTTTTAAGTCTATTAGTTAGTGGAGGTCACACAATGTGTGTTTTATCGCATAGTTTAACAAAACATGAAATTTTAGTTGATACTGTTGATATTGCTGCAGGAGATGCATTAGATAAATGTGGAAGAGAGTTAGGTATAGTTGGTAATATGATTGGAAAAGAAACAGAAATTTTCATTAATAGATTTAAAGATGAACTTGAAAAACCCGTTGATATAATGATTAAAGAACCAATGTTGAATCAATGGGATAGGAAGGATATTCTTCAATATTCTTTTGCATCTTTTAATTCACAGGTGAAAAATACTTTAAAGAAATTTTATAATTCAAAAATACCAGAGAATGATAACATTAGGGCTAGATTATTATATAATTTCCAAAAAGTTATTTTCCAACATATGATATCCAAAATTAAACTAGCAATGAAACAACATAATTTGAAGGTTACTGATTTTGTTTGTTCCGGTGGCGTAAGTTCCAATTTTTTTTTAAGACAAATGTTAAAGGAACAGTTAGAACCCATGGGTATTAAAAACTTTTATTTCCCAGAACCAAAATTATGTACAGATAATGCAACTATGATTGGTTGGGCGGGTATAGAATTATTTGAAAATGGTTATACTACTGAATTAGGTACAACTATTGTTAGAAAATGGCCAATCAATGAAATTTTAGATTTAGAAGGATGGAATAAAAATTATGAAAAATTGATTGATTAATTAGTTCATGCTTTGTTTTCAAATAGTTATTTAAATCTATATAGACACAACTTTATAAATTTTATAGATCAGAATTATCAAAAAATGGATTTTTTATTTGATACACTTGCACTAATTTTCTCCAAGTATCTTCATCTAAACTAAAAATGATATGACTTTTACCATCATCGTTAGTTTGATACCGTGTTTGTAATTTAACATTTTCACGATTAACAACTTCTAGGTACGGTATATCATTCTCATATGTATTCATAAGCAAAAGACCATTGTTAATCAAAAAACTACAAACAAACATGCATTCAATAGATTTACCAAATGAGGTTGGATTTAAAATAGCTTCAAAAACCGATATTTTTTGACCATAATTTTTTATTCTGGTAAAAAATCGTTCAGCTGCTTTTGATGTATCGTCTTTGACGTCTTTATTAACTACATCATCGGCCTTTTTCAAATTAGCAGTTTTGGTTGCAGTACGTTTGGAATCATCAACTAGTCTTGCTTTTATATTTCGCTTTTTCTTTTCAATACCTAACGGACCAAGTAAAAAATCACAGCCATTAACTTTTTTACTTACGCCATTAAATAATAAACCAGCATTAGCCCAGTTATATTCAGGAATTTCAGTCCTTTCAGATAATTGATTGTGTTGTGTTATAGTTCCAAAACATTTGATCCAACTTGAAGCAAATTCTTCAAATTTGATAACTTTTTCACTTTGTCCAAATTTAACATTTTGAGTTGCAATTTTAGCTTGTTCACCAATTTCTTTTAATGTTGCTGAATCAGTTGCAATCAATACTGTATTTGATGATATTTTAGCACCTTCAAATAATTCGGCTGCTTCATTTAATGTCCTTTTCACAATTGAAACACCTGAATCAGTAGTAAGTTTAGGTCGTTGTTCTTGCAAATTTTTGTTTAATTCACGATATTTGGTTGATAATTGAAATTCTTCATCCTCGTTCAATATTTTCTTGCCATTTGTAAATTCATCACTTTCATCGCTTTCGTCATCATCATCTTCTTCTTCAGCATTTTCATCATCGTCATCTTCTTCATCATCATCTTCTTCTTCTTCTTCACTGTTCTCTGGAAGATCACTCTGTAATTGATTTGCATTTACATTTCTGGATTCTTCAACATGCCGTCTTTTTGTTTGGGATAATTCTGCCGTTTCATCTGCAGCGTACGCTGAGCTAAGTTCTTCAGCACGTTTCCTCTTAACACCGTACATAATTAAAGTGTAACAAATCTTCTTGTCCTATTCATTCGTGTAATAACACAAAGAACAAACCAGGAAATCAATTCAAAATTCAAAACTGGAAATATTTAAATAATCAACACGCGTTTTTGTTTATTCACTATTTTTACATTACTTACAATACATATATACTTTACACTTTAAACTTCATCATACCTTATACACTCCCTTCAATAACGCCAGCTAGTAATTAGAAACCCAGAAAAAAAGAATCATCATCGTTGCCACCGTTATCCTTGTTGGTATCCGTAGTTTTGATCAAATCACTGTTATCTTCAGTATTATTCAGTAAATTACTCTCTGAAGCATTCGCATTCGAAGTAATGTCCATATTCATCAAACCCATGTTCATGTTCATATTCATCGGCATATTCATTGGCATATTCATATTCATAGGCATACCAATAGACATCGGCATATTCATGCCCATTCCCATGTTCACGTTCATATTCATTGGCATATTCATACCCATATTCAAATTCCCGCTTCCATTATCCGTTTCATTATCATTAACGACATCTTCGTGATTAGTTTGACGGAAAAGATCTAAATCAGAAGATCCTAATTTACTGTCACCTGCATCACTGACAGCTGTTCCTGCATTAAACATTCCCTCCATTGCGATACTATTTGATAATATTGATCCATTATACAATGATTTATTTCCTTGTGGACCATTTTTCTTTTGATAATATATCTGTTGTGGTCCTTGCTGTTGCATTGATGTGGGTGTTAAAGCTTGGTGTTTTTGTTTTTCTTGGTGTTGTTGTTGTTGGTGGTGCTGGTGGTGCTGTTGTTGTTGTTGCTGTTGTTGAAACTGTCTTTGAATTTGTTGTTGATTAGAATCACCAGATGCCATGGATCCATTATCTAGATTATATAATAAATCATTCGGCATTATATCATCTTCATTCATATTAAGACTATATGATGAATGTTGAGGAAAGCCGGCATAGTTCTGAATCATATTAATACTTGCTGGTGTGGAATTGTTTGTAGAAGTTTGATTTAAAGGAGAAAATTGATTTTGAGTAGACCTAATTTGAGGATCTAATTTAGAAACTGATAGATTATTACCATTGTTATTATTATTACTGGAAGAATTTGAAGTTGTTTCTAATTTATTCAGTGAAGATATCAGTGTACTCAAGTACTTTAATCTACCTAAATCATCAGATAATATATGCGGTAGATTAGTACCTCCTTCACCAATATAAGCAGTAGCTACTTGTTGACCTTCGCTGAAATCTTCACAGATCGACCATTGATTGGCATTCTCTTCACCAGTGGAGGGATCCCTTGAAAAGAAAACTGCAAATTGAGGCGAAGCACCTAATTCTACTTGCAGTAACGTCTCGGTATAATCGTTATTATAATTCTCAACATTATTCATTGATTGAGTTTGATTTAATAATGAACATTTTAATATATTTACAATTGGATAAAAGATTCTGAATAAAACTTTTTCATTTTGAAAAACACCAGAGAAAAAATAATTTAACTCTTGATCCTTCTTAGATAAAATAACCAATAAATCTGTTGTTGACATTATTTCACTCAACAACCTTGGAGATAGATTATTTAGTTTTTTTAATGATTCGCTTTTAACGTAACCTGACCTTATTCTTTGCCAATTACCAACAGATAAACTCTTACATTCAATTAAATGATATTTACCATTTATTTCAATCGGCAGCGTATTCATTTTAGATAATGCATTCTTCATATTATTTTTAGTTAAATTTAATTCTAAATCTTTAGTATTCCTATCATCTTCATTGTTATTGATATCATTTATCAATGTATTTTCTTTATCAAGCTCATTGATATCTTGAATGTCATTATTATTGCTATCAGGATTATTTGAATCCTTTTGATTCAATTTTTCCATTTTTCTAGCCTTTGCCCTTCTATTTTGAAACCAAATTCTGACTGATCTCTCTGGCATTCCAGTTTTACTTGATATTTCTTTCCTCATAAGTGTTGTAGGATTCGAATTTTTAAGAAATTCATTCATTAAATAATCTAAAATTTCACCAGAAGCACGTGTTCGTTTTTGTGAATTTGCAGTTTCATCTAACGTCAAACTACTGCGTCTTTTATCGAAAGATTTCTTTGGAGATGATTTTGGCCTATAAGATGGCCCTGATATTGAACCGGAAGTGGTTGGTATAGGTACTTCATTGTCACTTCCACTGTTACTCAAGCTAGTATTTTTATCAATAGTATTGTCCAAATAATTTAGCGTCTCCATATTTATATCATTAATATTCATTGCATTATTCTCCACCTTCATATTGATGCCTTCACCAATATCTCTATTTTCACTGTTATTATTATTGGTATCACTGTTGTTATTTTGAAATGATAATTCCTCATGCTTACCTAAATGAGATAAGTTTTGCATATTTGACAAATTATTTAAGTTCATATTTAGGTCCATTGTATTATGAAGATTAGAATTAGTTGTGTTTTTATTCATACTTCCTGGTGCCTGAATATCACTTCCGTTATGAGTATTGGCATTCTCTGATATTAAATCCGATATTCCTTCATTATTACTATGCACAAAATCATTAAAAGTATCACTCTCTGTAGGATCAAAGAAAAATTCAGTAGACAAATGGCTATCCATTTTAAAATGCGTTTTTGAATTAGTTGCTGAGTTTATGAATTATTAGAAAATAACTTAAGTTTTGCAAAAAATAATGTTGGCGTTGTTAAGTCTATCAATAAAATTCAATTGCAATATATATCAATATAGTTAAAGATATATATATATATATATATTCAAATAACACTTAATTATGTTGACTTGACTTCCGTTTCTATAACTAAACTTTTAGTATAAATGAATTGAATATACTGCACACCTTCTTTATTGTTGTGGTTGTTGTTATTGTCGTGATGGTGTGTATTTTCGTAGTTTCTATTTTTTTTCCTACGCAACGCCCTAGTGTATCCCGTACTTCTAATTTCTAAGAAATACTAAAAGTCTTAAGGCTTTATCTGTATTAGAAAGTGGTGTATCCGGTCTATTCAGAATTTTTTTCTACAGCTCTAGAGTGACCACCTCCCCAACCCCTTTTGGAGTGTGTTCATTAGTTAAAACCATACGCTCATCACCACCTGCCTTCTGTCTGCCGTCTGTGTGTATCTCAGCGCAAAGCGTCCATCGCCGTTTCGTGCGCCACCCGCGACACAAAGATTGTTGTGGCTAGCACATGTTTCGTTTTCGATTGCTTTCCACATTAAGTATGTTTTCATCACAAAGTTAACATTAAAGTCTATATTCTACACGTTTATACATATCGGCCACCACAGAAGACGCAGAGTGGAGTAGCCGCTAGCACTGCAGAAAGTACACCATTGTTACTGGCATCTTTGTCTATGGTACCCACCCGAATGCTGTTGCAATGTTTACAATGCATCATAGAAGGTGATAGAATAGGAAGCAAAGTCACATCACAGATGCTCCATGTATGGCCCTGTAAAGAAACTATTTGGCGTTCCTTGAGTATCTTATCAAGATCTGAATGCCCAACGTCGAAGCTTTCTATCAAGTTTGTACCATAAACACGCATTTTACAAATAGATGTATCCGGAATTGGTTGTCCAAGTAGCTTACAATATTGAAAATACATAAACATATCTTGCTCACTTTCTTCATTTGTATCCACATTTTTCTTCATGTTAATCACTTTCAAGGCAATTTTCTTTTGAATCTTTCTTTTAAAAATTTGAAATATAGAATCTTCACTATCATAACCATTGATTGCATTTGAAATACGTTCATTATCTAATTCTTTGTTTAATATCAGTTCGCTAATAATACTATTATCTTTATTATCAATTGCTATACTACTATCTTTGATTTCAAGATTTGATATTTTATTCTCATTATTTTTATCTTTATTCACATCAGTATTTGTAATCATTTTAGCGAAATTCATACATTTCCAATAACCTGGGGATGTAGTTATACTATTGAAAATTGATATATTATTAATATCAAAAGTGCAATCATTTTGTGCTTTTATAACTGCAAATTTCAATATATCTTTTTTAGTATTACCAAAAACAAAATTTGACTTATTATCAACCGGCAAATGCATCAAATAGATAAAGTTGTGAGTTGAATCGATAGTTAAACTGTCAATAATAAATTTTCCTCTTTCATTTAAGTTATTTAATTTTGCAAATAATGGCAACTCATCACAATTGATTTTATTAAAATAATCATATTTGTTGGTACTAATGACTTCAAACATAGTAGTATTAAATTTAACATGTGTAATTTCCCCGAAAGAATTTGATGCAAGTAAATGACTAATTGATAGATCTTTTGAATCTTGAAAACTCACAAAGTTTTCAACTATAACAACATTATTCAACGGAATAACTAATTTTGTCTCATTTGCTTGTTTGATATTATAAAATTCTATAGTTTCAGTAGTAACAACGCATAATATCAATTTTTCATTATCATTTAAAAGCTTATAATTAATAACAGTATTCGTAAACTCTAAAATTTTTTCATCATCTGAAAAAGTAAAACTGTTCTCTATGAGACTAAAAAAGCAATTCTTAATAAAAATCCTATTAGTAGAAGTTACTACAGCAAAAGTGAAAGCTAGTTGATCATTATCTAATTCGATCCATTTGGATTGTTCGCAATGTAACACACATTCATGGAGCTGTTGATTTAAATTCAATTCAAATGAAATGATTCTATAAATTTTTTTGGAAAAGCAATCATACCTATACATCCAAATTTCATTGGACTCATTAAAACAAATAAAACAACTACTAGTAGCAAGTGGCCAAACGGGACTTTTAAAATATTTGAAATCAATTCCATTCAACCATATCATATAATTTATTCGAAGTAATCGCATGTCATGTTCACTTATAATAAGACTTGTATCGATATTTTCTGATTCTGCAATTTCTTCATTAACTAAACAAATTGGATTTAATGATCCATTTTCAAATTCATAAATAATACCATTAAATGCATCTGTAACTATCAAAAATAAGCATTCTAAATTACTACTAACTCCGGAATCTGAAATTGATATGTGGTTTATTCCAATTGAATCAGAGGTATTCATGTTGGTCTTAGTTTCTCCCATTTCAGGTACACCATGATGTGCCACATTTTTAAAAAAATTTTCATATTTACTTAACGATGAAGACAATCTGTAGAAAGTAAAAATATCGGATAAATGATTAGGCTTAGTATTAAACTTTTCCTTAGTTGCTAGGAAAATAATACCATTTCTAACTTGTATCAAAATCTGACCATCTTTAGTGCCTTGAATTCGATTAGATCCAGGGGTTGCTAACTCATTGGTAATAACTAAATCTTCCATTGTTTAAAGTACTTAGAGCAATTGATTCTAAGAAGACATTTCTTGGAAAATAAAAGAAAAAGATAATAACAAAAAAAACTTCAAATTGAAAACAACAAACGATTATATATCTACGCGTGAATGGACTATCATTCTTATACAAAACAACAATTTATTTACCTTAATTTTAATTTGGTGTTATATTTTTCAACTTTTTCTTTATTTTTAAATATTTTACCCTTTAATCTTGTCACTGCTATAAAGCCATGCTTATTGGATTAGAAGGTACACCTGGAAGCGGTGTTGAGGATATTACACGTATTCTTTGCGAAAGAATAGGATTCCAACTGCTCAGTCTTGAGTCTCAAAGAGAAAATACACAGAAAACTGTTGATCATCCAATTTTTAAAACATTCATAGATAGCACTGACTTATTAAATTATGTGACGTCTAATTGGCAAGATAAAATGCTGATATCTAATGTTAGCAGTTTAACAAATATTGAGTTATTTTTGAAGAGACCCTTTTTTTTGTTGATTACGATTGATTCTTCTTTAATAGTGAAGTTCAACAGGTATAAAAAGTCCACAGATGAAACTATCACCCTTGAAAATTTCTGTGAAATAACTGACGGTCACCTTTTGTCTTCTAATAATAGACATTTTAAATATCAAGATCAAGCACAATTGAAATTAATTAATAATTCAACTAACATTGATACACTTCACCTCTCAATCCAGCAACTTGGACTTACAAACCCTGAACGTTTACGTCCTGAATGGGACTCCTATTTTATGCATTTTGCAGATTTAGCAGCAATGCGATCTAATTGTATGAAACGTAGAGTAGGCTGTGTTATTGTTAAGGATAAAAGGGTTGTTGCAACTGGTTATAATGGTACTCCAAGAGGTTTTACGAATTGTAACGAAGGAGGGTGTTATCGTTGTAACAATCCAACTTTTGGAACAAGTGGTGTTGGACTGTCAACTTGTCTTTGTTTACATGCTGAAGAAAATGCATTATTAGAAGCAGGTCGTAGTCGAGTTGAAGAAAATTCTATCCTTTATTGCAACACTTGTCCTTGTCTCACTTGTTCAATTAAAATTGTTCAAGTTGGTATCACAGAAGTTGTTTACTCACAGAGTTATAGTATGGATGAATACAGTGAGAAAGTTTTCAAAGAAGCTGGTGTTAAGTTCAGACAGTTCATCCCACCAACTTATGGTACAGTAATTTTAGACTGATTAATTATTGATTTATCAATTTTTTGATTACATAGACTTTATAGATTTAAAAAAGAAAGAAGTAAATTAAAAAGATGTAGTAGTATTACTAAATGTTTATTAATATATGGGCAATTTTCTAATTGTTATTTTAATTGATTTAAAAAAGAAAGACCTATACCCTACTTATGTTTGTAAAAGAATTCTCTCTTCAGATGTGCTATTTTCTTCAATTTTTTTCGTAACGGGTTTTCCATCAGGAATCTTCAAATCTTTCAATTTATCCTCTATTGCTTCAACTTCTTTATCTTGGACGGTCGACTTTTCTTTCTCTAAGCTAGCCTCAAGCTCTGCAATTTCAATTTCAATTTGATCGTCTTCAAACTTGGGCTCAACAATTTTGGAACCTAATTTATTCGAAATCTCGTCAGTATTTTGAATTTCATCATAAAGAGTATCAAAGACAGAATCCAAATCTTGAGCTTCAGTTTCTTGGTTCAACATCTTCAAAACATTGGAATTTTGCTTCCAAACTTTAGAAATCATTAAGTTGTTTTGAGCCTCTTCAACTTTGATTTTTAAAACTTGCAAATTTTCTAAGTTTTTTAACGTTTTTTGAACTTGTTGTTCCAATATCTTCTTAGATTTCAACTGACTTTTAGAAGATAATAAATTTTTTGCTCTTATAGATTCTCTTATTTTAAAATCCAGTTCATTGATTTCATCAAATTTGGCATTATTATATTTTTGCAGTTTGTAAATAATGAAGTTTAAATCAGAAATATGTCGAAGGTCCTCAATATTACTTTTATCTATCTTAAAATCATCAGTTTCATGCTCTGTTTCTTTTCCTGTTATTATATTATCTTTGATGTATACATCATTTGATCCTTTGGATAAATAAATCAAAGATAATTTTAAATCTTCAACAGAAACAACTATTTTGTTCTCGTTTAGAATGTCATGTAAATGCTCTATATTAATGGCATCATTCTCCAAATTTTGAGATAAAAAATGGCTAATTTTATAACATTTCTCCTTCAAAATTTTATTAGATACCAACACTTCTCCTTTCATGGAGTTATTTCGAACGTCGATTATATTCCGCCTTAAAATGAAATTCTTTAAAGCATTCAAAATTCCAGTATTTTGTTCTACTGGCTCTTCTATTCGTGATCGGAGTAATATAGTCTTATCGTTGTTTATCATATCATTCAAAGCAATGTACAATCCTTCTGGAATAAAATCATTTTTAGCTGTTCTGTAAGTTAATTCTTTTTGCAATTTCTTATATTGAAAGCACAGTAAATTTTCTGTTTCAAATAATGTAATCAAAAATTGCTTCCAAGTGTTTAAATTTGCCATGTAGCCTTCTGGATTTGATTCTTTCAAGGTTATAAAATCTGAAAACAAGGATTTTAGCCTTGACTCTCTAAATTCTGGATTTTGATCATATAGTCTTTTAATATCCTTCATTCCTAACGCTCTTCATTAATAATTTTGGTAAATGAGTTTTATTGTAGTAAGTTATTTTATTTGAGAACATGAATTTTCTTCTCGCCACCAAGAAAATCACCAATTCCTTCTGAAACACTGCCTTTCTTCTTATCAACACAACATGATGAATTCATTATAATTTTCTTCGACAAATACGATAATGACGATTGCTGATCCGGTTATACAGAAATTTTCACATCATTTGATTCAACTTTACAATGATCCATACGAAGAGCCAGATAAAAAATTACTTGCTGATGTAGAAGATTTATTAAGATACGGTAATATTATTAAACAAGATAGCTCAATATTGGGACAGTTTGCCCCTATTGTTTTGCAAATCATTAATTCAAATAATACTACTAGTGCAACTAAAAAGTATGTCATAAGGTTTTTAGAAATAGTATTACCATATTACTCATTCACTGAAGTATCCAATATTTTCAATGAAGAGCTTATGGTTAAAGTATTTCAAGGTCCTGATTACTTGAAAAGGGTACTTGCCAAAGTAATTGAAAAAGCTAATCCATCAAAAATTGTACATGGTCCTTTGTTTCATGAATTGTTTAAAACTTTTGCAAACTCAAATACTGAAATATCCACGGCTAATGCTGTTGAAAAAGCGATTGTTACGTTAACTTTGAAAAGTGATGAAATTAGACAGAAATACTTAAGCGATCCAGATATTTGTAATATTTTGGATGATATGAAGCACGATACTGTTGTTCAATCTAGAGCCATAGATTTGATTTGTGAGATATTACCTGTTATCCCATCGCTTCCAACGTCAGTTTATTTAGTTTCTGAAGAAGAGCTGGCGTTGTCAAATGATCTTTTATTTTACCGTTTTTGCGTTGGTAGTTGGAGGTCTTTATTACATTTAATTGATCAAAACGAATCTCTTAATTTTTTGAAAAAGAAGATGGAACCTCAATTTGATTTCTGTGCTAGAAAATTTGTTGGCAAGCCGACTTTATTAGATGATAAAGATATTTTCATTGACTATGATGATTTTGGAACTGTTTATTTACTTGTGACTGTTTCATTTGTCATTCCTGCATATTTTAAAACACTAGACGATAAATATAGTTTAATAGATTATGCCATTGAAACTTATTCACATTACAACAAATCCAAAGTTTTATTGAGCAGTGTCAATACAATTTTTTTAAGGGAGCGTAATACACTATTTGAAAACTTCAAGTTGTCAAATGCTTATGTGGAACTATTCTGTCACTTATTGGACGATCACATTATTTTACAACAAAAATTAACAGCTGAACATTTTCCTAGTTCCATTTTTGAAAGATTGGTATTTGATGATTTATTTGCAATTTTTGGCACTTTATGCGAAACCAGGGAAAAGATTACTAAGATGGTTGAATCTTGGCCATATGTTATATCAAAAGTCATTAGCAGTAACATTACAAATGATGTTATCATTAAATCACATAGTCTTGAAATTTATTTAAAATCTATTCTCAGTTCGAGTGTGCCATTAGGTAATCTTGAAAGTCCTATTGAGGAAAAATTAAAAAATCTTCAGGGCCACATTAACATAACTGTCGAAGAGCCGTTAACTGAAAGTTTATAAGTGCTGTATATTATTAACCTTTGTACTATAAAAAAAATATAAGCATACTAGTCTAAAATATATAAAAGGGAAGAAAATATACAAGATTACTATAAATACAAAGAGTTGGCTGAAATGATACCCCTGTGAATTAGCTTTTCACATTCTGTCATCTTTTCTTCCAATTCAGTGTTACCGATTGTTTTGGCGGCATCAACAATTTGCTTCAATAGTTCTTCAAGTCTTCTGAAGGTTCTAATAAGAGAACCTTCATAAACATCTGTCATTTGACAAATTTCTGTAAACTTGGCACCTTCACACCAACGGTAAACGACATCCATTAATTCAGAACGGAATGATTCGACATAAGCCTTTTCCGTTATTTCTAATTTTGCTTCTTTAGAAACTTTGGCAATCTTACTTGCCATTTCGGTTAATGCTTTATAAGGTTCATCTAATAGCGGGTTTGGTTTTCTTGTTTCTCTGGATCTCTCTTGGAAAACAAAACAAGACAATACCGCTGCACATTGAGCTGGTGTCAAATCAGTGAACATACCATTAAATATCAACTCTGTAAGTAGAAGTTCATCACCTGTACTAATTTCACAAGCAACCTTACCTTTTAAATCAACAATATCATCTTGTGAAATGAATCCTAAACGTCTTAAAACTCTTTTACGACGTTTTAAATCATCTAATTGAATGTTGGATTGAACAGCAGATATCTTCAACTCAGTCTCTTTAATTTTCTCTCCTAAGCGTTCTTTCTCCGCATATTTTTCATATGATTCATTCAGTTTGCTGAAATGGAATAATGGGTTCGTTTCTAACTTTGTCTCTAGAATTTCAATCTTTTTCAAAAGCATGGAAAAATCGTCATCAGTGATCTTCATTTTTGTAACTGGATCCAGAATAGGCAATCCATCGGGATGTCTTTTAACAATTTCGTTCAATGCTTTATTTAAAGTTTTCCTAGATTGTTTACTATTCAAGTCTTTTGGTAAAATAGACCTACAACTACTGACTTGTTGAATGGCATTCAATGAAACTGGAATTATTTCAGTAGTTGATTCTTCGCCATCTTTTGCAGGTCTAATACCAAGTGGTAAGTTGATATCAAAAGGTTTGATCAACTTAACTGGTGCATCAGCGAACATGGTGTTAACGAAAACCTTAACAATATAGCTATCATGGTCAGAAACATTCTGTACAGCGCCATTAATTCTCTTGTTTTCAAACTTGGAATAACTAATAACAATGCCCCATCCGTAATCTTGGTCACCGACTTTAATTTTAATCATTCTACCACTCTTCAAATGCGGTAAAACGTTACCTGGATGAGTGATAATCTTTCTACAATCTTCTTGGTAATTAAGTAACTGTTTTTTTATATCATAAAACTCTCTAACGGTTTCATAATCATCGATTTCAATGGTATCAATTTTATCATTCATTTCGTCTATTTGTTTTTCTAATAATGGCACTGCAACAGTATTTTGAAAATGGAAAAAGGAATTTTGCAACATAAATTCTGGGGATATACCTTCAACTCTAAGTAAATTAAGGATCATATTGTAACCTAAATGAAATGCAGAATCCAATCTATCAGCAACACCTTTAACCATTCCTTTTGCAATCTGAGGTTCCATTTTTTCATCAATCATCATAATAACAATACCACGATCATCTAAACCTCTACGACCTGCTCTACCAGACATTTGGATATATTCACCACCAGAAACCCAACGGAATCCAACACCATCCCATTTCCTGACGGAAGTAAAAACCACTGTTTTGGCAGGCATATTTAAACCAATAGAGAAAGTTTCAGTCGCAAACAAAACCTTTAAAAAACCTTCTTGAAACAAAATTTCAATAATTTCCTTTAAAATTGGCAATAAACCAGAATGGTGGATACCAATACCTCTTTTTAATAATGGTAGAATATGTTTGATTTGAGGTAATTCTCTATCATCTTCTGGCAACATTTGAATGGCATTTTCATAAATTTTGGTTAACATTGACCTCTCTTCATCTGTATTAAAATCCAATTTTGACATTTTCATTGCTAAAGCTTCGCAATCCTTTTTACTAAACGAAAAAACAATAACAGGATTATATTTTTTAACCCATATCATTTTGACAATTTTATAAATATCAGATTTACCATCTTTAATACCACCTTTCCAAGATTTTCCACCTTTTCTAGAATCAATTGAGTTTGGATCATCACCTAAACCATTACTAATTGAAGACATTGCTTTTTGAAAATTTTCTTCCTTAAAAGTTCCCTTTTCATCAACTACTAAATGAATACCTTCACCACCGGTTGGAAATAAATAATGTTGTAATGGAGTTGGTCTGAAATCAGTATAAACAATATGACATGGTTGATTATGAATTTTACAAATCCATTCAGCAAATTCCATTGCATTAGGAATAGTTGCAGAAAGAAAAACATGGTGAACGTTGTCTGGTAATAAAATAATTGTTTCTTCCCAAACGACACCTCTACTTTTATCTCTCATATAATGAACTTCATCGAAAATGACCCAACCAACTTCCCTCATAATTTCTGAACCTCGATATAACATACTTCTTAAAATTTCAGTTGTCATAACTAAGCAACCAGCATCTGGATTGATGGTAACATCACCGGTCATTAAACCAACATCACCAAATTCTGCTTGTAATTCCCTATATTTTTGATTACTCAATGCTTTGATTGGTGATGTGTAAATAACTCTCTGATGGTTTTTTAAAGATTGAGCGATTGCATATTCAGCAACAACAGTTTTACCAGCTGATGTATGAGCGGAAACCAAAACTGATTCTTCCCTATCAATACATGAAATGGCAGTATCTTGGAAAGGATCTAAAGTAAATGGATAAGTACGAGCTTCTTCTTTACGCTTATGTTGACCAATTGGAATATAATCATAATTTGGTGGAACTGCAACTTGATGACGAACTTGATGTTTTAATTTAACTTTATTTGTTTTTGGTAAAGTGGTTACTGCTTCAACAGCAGTTGCTTCTTCGGTTGATAAACTTGTAGTCGGTTTTGACAATAAACCTAATGATTCATCAACTTCTCGTGATGCTTCGATTTCTAAATCGTCTGCGACAACAGGCGTTAAATCAATATTCTTTTTGGTTTCTTTATTATCAAGCAATTTTGATTCTTTTCTTTTAGATTTCTTTTTGTTTGAATCGTTTTGTACTTCTTCAGTTTCTGCTTGTCTCTTTCGATCTAAATTTTGATCATTTTCAGATTCAGAAATTAAGATCTTTTCATTTTCTAAACCCTCGACATTTGGAACTTCATCAAATACATCAAAAAGGTCATCCATTTTCAAACTAATGTATTCAATTTGTTTTTCCTTTCGTATATCTATGATATACCACTGAATTAATAAAGAAACCACAAACGTTTAAAATAAATTTTCAACTTGAATTAGCATGCAATGATAAAAAAAAATAAAAAAAATAAGAAAAATAAGAAAAAGAGAAAAAAAAATTCTTTGAAAAATTTTAAATGTTTTTACGTAATCAAAAAATCAAAAATGAAGTGAGTACAGTTTAAATGTTGTTTCGAAAAATTAAATATTGGGAATAAAGTGAATTAATTATTAATTGTAAGAACATTTATATATGAGCATAATTTAAAAAATGTAATAGATTATATATTATAAAGAGAGGATAGAAAATTAGGGAAATTTAAAAAAATAAGGAATGAAAAAAATTTAAAGTTTTTGAAACATTAAAATGTATGCAGTTTTATTTATATTTGAACCAAGATTTTGATCAGCTACAGCATCAGATGCCTGTATTTTAGTAATATTGGTATCATCAATTCTAATCCATTCGTTAGACGATGTCAGCACATCAGCAGTGTAATGACCGTTTTCAGTTGATCTACCATGATGATAAACAACACCTAATAATTTATAATTTGGTTCTTCAGAAACCATTGTGGATATACAAGATTTTGGTAATGTTAAACTATGATCATATTTAATAAATTTATGAATTTTTTCTATATGGCCGTCAAAAAGTTTCGCCTTTGATGGTTGTGAAATAATTTTTGATTGTTGTTGTTTTAAATTATTTTGAGATTTTTTATTCTTTTTATTACTTGATACAACTTCATATTCACCATTTTCTGAATCAAATTCATCATTAGCAACAAATGAAAACCTTTTTAAATGAATTAATAAAATTGATGGTAATTTATCTATAAAATTTTGCTTTTTAGCCATTGTTGAACCTAATGAAATTTCTTCATCTTGAGAAAATTTCTCAAATGCACTCGTTAAATCTGTTGTACTTGGATCACTTATATCTAATTGAACTTGCATGAAAGGATCTAAAGTAATTGATGATTTTTTATTTGATGCTTTTAAAACTGATCTAAATTGACCACCAAAAAGATTTACAATTGGTGATAATTTTACTTGGAAAGTTCTTTTACCAATTGTTTTCATATTTGAACCAACTTCATTCCATGAATCATTATCTAAAGCAGATGCATTTTCTTTACTTGCATCCTTAATAAAATCAACATTTTGAATAACTTTTCTGGATGTTTCTTTATTGCTAAAAGCATTTGCAAAATCGTTAACTTCTTTGGTTGATAAAGATTTTATACTTTCAACAAATTCTTCATGTAAACCATCTAATAAAATATTTAATAATTCTTCGGCATCCTCTTGACGGCCCCAAACTAAATGAGAAAATCTTGGTAATGAAGAAATGGTAGAGTAAAATTTATCAGGATTAATTGTATCATATTTACCCGAATTTGAAGCATTTGAAGAGGTTGAAATTTTAAAACTATCTTGTAAATCTAATAAAGCATTTAAAATTGGAGTTTTAATTTTAGTTTCGTCTAATTCTTTGATTGTTGTTTCTCTAATTATATTTAAAATTTGTGAAAAAGGATCACAATAAAATAAAAATTGTAAAATTGAGTTCATATAACAAATATTACCTGAATTTTGTAAACCATGCGGAAAAATCGAAGCAATTTTATTTTCAGGATGATATATTCTATTTATATATTGAGAATCGAACATTATCCTTAATAAAGTTATCCCTAAAGATTTTGACTTTGTAGAAGTTTGAAATTCTGCTGAAACAGTATCAAATGTTGGAGCAGGAGTAGTAGATGGGGATTGAGTTGCGCTTCGTGGAATTGATTTTGAACGTACAGCAGGTGATGCTGTCGAAGATGAAGAAGACGATGATGATTTATTTGATTGAGCACGTTTAATATTTTCAGCATAAGAAAGTGGAGCAGATGGTATAAATGTTGGTTTTGAAATTTCTTGCTTCGGAGTTGATGGTGCTGGAGGAGTAATAGATGGTGATAAAAATGGTTGACTTTCTTGTTTTTTAGTTTCTGTAGTTGGTTTTATAATTTTGTCTTCTTTATCCTTATGTACTTCATTAGAGTTTTGTAATTGAGATGCTAAAGTTGATGTTGTAGTTGGATTCACTGTTGATATTATATTTGGAGTTGTTGATTCAGAAGTGATTGTAGATGAAGTAGTTGAAGTAGCCGAGGTAACTGATGTTTTCGATATAGGAGTTACAACTTCAACCGGGGAGGTTGGAGGTAAAATTGCTGCTGAAGTTGAAATTGGTACAGCAGAAACTTTTTTAATATTTCGTTGATTGTGTAAAGATTTTGAAGTATTATGAGAAGCTTCTTTAACTAATCTTTTCTTACGAAAAGCCATTTTTCTATGTGGAAGTATTTCATCTTCTGTTGTACCGAAATATAATGGGAAATTATGTTCTATTTGTTTGTTTTTAGATTGAGTAACAAGAGCAAAAGCCTTGTTACGTTTCAAGAAATTATTGAAAATAGCTTCTTCCTGTAAAGATAGAATTTTTTCAGGATTTTTTTCGACAGATTGCGTTAAAGAATTTGAAGGTTGAATCATGATATGCTGATAATGATTGATTGGTTGTGGAAATAAGTAAAGCTTTCACTGTAATACTAACACTTATAGTTATAGTTATATAGGGATAGAAAATTATGCTAAGAGCGATTGTTGTTCGAATATATAGGTATTAAGTTTAAAGAATCCTACTCAATCATCAGACAAGGATTTAAATTACTCAAAAAGCTCAGTAACATCTGAGATCTGAGCGAGGAGTGAAATGTGAAAAGTGAAAAGGGAAATCTAATAATTCTAGCTACATAAACTCAGTTAATGTGAACTCTATGTGAAATGTGGTCGGTGGTCTGCGCACCTGCGCACCTGCGTCGACGAACGACGATGGTAACGTTTGCCATTCGAATATTTTCAAACATGATAGTTTTGGGAGCATGTTATTTATTCATGCAACAGACTTACATGACTCCATAATTTAGACGTATCCACAAGTTAATTCTTAATATAGATGCTATTCCTCATTCCACAATTGAACGTTCAATGAGATCCATAAATGTTTCTTCATTTACGGCACGAACTATAGGCGGTGATAGCACCGTTTGCGAGAGATGACAATGTAATAAATGGATACAGCTCTCTTTTAAAGTAGTGAAATGGCCACAAAGACTGCATAGACGTTCAGTTTCGTTAATAATAATTACAGGTTGCGTATTATTTACATCTGCTTTATTTTGTAAAACATATAAGGAAATTCCAGGGTATTTTTGATGTTGATAATTGTAAAAGTTATGTGTTTCTATGTTGTATAACAACAACCATATAGTTTTAGTATGATCAATGTCAATATAGTTGTTGAAAACTGCAGATTGAGTTTTTAAAAATTCATCATCATCACGATTGAACCAAGCACATAATGCAATAACAGATTTTTGATTTAATTGAAATTTTTTAATAGATTTAGTAGAAGAACTTGAATTAAAAAGATTAGATTCTGTTGATTCAAATAATGTAGATAACAACTGATTGAATAATTCATCAATTTGCTTTGAATCAATTATTTGATTTAATTTATCATCAGATGTTGAAATTACTTTGGTTTCAGCAATTTCCATACCTCACAATTATATATTTTCCAATTCTATTGTGGTCGAAGATTTTGAAAGGGGGTAAATTAATACTTCGTTTTAGTTTATAAATTAATAAAACATCTCCTTAAATAAAAGACAAAACGCGATATGAAAAATTGGTATTGATCTAAATCGCGTTGTAAAATATACACTACAGGGACACTTGTTTTACCGATCTGTAAATCAATCACGAAAATTTAAACTTATGGATGCATGTGGACATAAAGATCTCAGATAATTCAAAATAATTAATGCAATGCATGTTTTTAAAAAACGTACAGATCGATAAGATAACAAAGATAAAAAAATGAATATAAAGTTTATAAATTTTAACAATAACCAACTAACCGATTTGTATTTTGTAGTTGTGTTTGTTTTTTTTTGTAAAATATGAAACAGGTTTTTGAAAAAGTCATAAGAAATTTCAAAATAAATACTTGATTTGTGACAATGATTTTGTCGTCATAAAAATATGTCCATTTCAGCAAATAGTAAAATGATCTATTTATAAGTAGACAGATATAAATAAAATTAAAGTAAATTAAACCTTATGGTAAAAGAATCTTACATGTAATTTGCAAAAAAAATTACTTTGTGCTTGCATAATTGTGTTAGGAAGAAGTAATGAATTAAAGAAAAACTATCAATTCAATGCATCCTTTTTTATCTCTCTATTTTTTTTATTAAAAGGTAAAGAAAATTTACGATTGTGTTTTTTATAATTATAAAACTGGTATAGAGGAAATAACAAGCAAAATTAGCCTAGTAACAAAGTTCTATTTCATCTTATTGGACTTATTTTCTACTTGTTTAGTATAATTTATTTATTTTTATTTATTTGATTTAACAATTTAATAATTTAATTAACTAATTGTTTTAAAATTATTTATTTATTAGTTATCTGTATTTACTGTTTTCTTAATTCTCTTTATTTTTTTTAATTATATAATTTACGATTTTTTAAGTTTTATTCATTTTTCTATTTTTCTCATTAAATTTTTTATTAATTAGTACTAAATTAAACTAAATTAAAAAGTTTAATTTTTTTTATTTTTTTACCAATTTAATTAACCAGAAGCGGAGGACTATTTCGTATTAATTCGCATTTCTGGTTTGATTTATAAATTT
>JAJLXI010000055.1:244451-260322 GCA_030571145.1 Pichia sp. yHKS168 | reverse complement strand
TTTTTTTTTTTAATTTTAACTTTAGTAATCAAACTGATAATATTAGAAAAATTCATTTGTTAATAATCCATTAAGAGCTCTATATAGAGCTTGTATATAACGTTATAAGCGCATGATCTTTTGATTAGTCTTTATTAAACAAATTTCTTTTTACTAGCTCAGTTAATTTGTTGCGCTGGTTTTACAATATATATTATATATATGTATGATAGATATGCACACTAGGTTATGCATTGACTAAGAATTAAAACTAAATTAAAGTAAAAGTCTATTATACATACATGTTGGATTTACTTAAAGTCAAAGACTATTTTGATGAAAACAAATGAAGGAATATATATGTATTAACTTATAAAATAAAATTTTAATACACGATAATACTGATGTAATACATTAACAGAAAACTGCTTGCTACATTTTAATTTATACATAAATATGGATCAATACAAAATTGAAAAAAATTTAATCTCTAAAATTTTCTTTTATCGGAGCTATAGTAATTTTGTAAGTCTATTTTTGGTAAAATTTTAGTCATATTAAGCAATTCTTATGTCAATATTGCTTATAATAGAAATAAATACGCACAAGATGCATCCATAAATTTAAAAATAGCCAATCAGTCATTAAAGAAAGACAATTAGTTAATTGAGTTTATAAAAAAAAAAAAAGATACGGCGGTGGCGGGCAGTGTTTTAAAAGACAGGCTGTGTCACTTGCACTTCTATTATTAGTAGCTTAAAATATATTATTATTTACTTTTTGCCTTTTTGGGCGTGTCGGGCGCGTTGGTTGGTTGTATTTTTTTGATTGTTTTTTGCTGAAATTACAGGTTTACATTGTTGCAATCCCTTTTTGGGATCGATACGGTTGTTGTTGTTATTTTTCTTGTTTTTGTAGCTTTTTTTTGTTGTCTCTTTTTTTTTTTAACATGGAATTTGGTTATACAATACATCCGCCTTCCTCCAGGCTAATAAATTTAATTATAAATACAAGCCTGTTTCCCACTTTTATTTTCATCTCTTCTTCCACCTTACAGTTATCTCTTTTTTTTTAAGAGTTTAATTTAATTCTTCTTTTTACAACTTTATTGTTCTAGTCTTTCGCTTAAATACAAAACAATTAATTAAAAATGCAATTCAAATTATTAGCTCCATTAGCTTTAGCAGGTTCCGCTGTTGCAGGTTTCTCCAATGTCACTGACACTACTTTCACTGAAGTTGTCACTGCTTACACTACTTACTGCCCAGAATCCACCACCTTCACCTTCAACGGTAAGACTTACACTGTTACTAAGGCAACCACTTTAACCATTACTGATTGTCCATGTACCATCACTCACACTCCAACTGTTGCTCCAACTGTTAAGCCAACCGCTTCTTCATCTATTCAATCTACTTTCACTGGTGCTGCTGGTAAGGTCGGTGTTGCAGGTTTAGCTGCTGCTGCAGGTGCTGCTGTCTACTTATTATAAGTATGATAGTAACATTTATATGCGAACCTTAACTACTTTTTTAAATCATTAAATTTTTTTAGAATTAAATAGAATTAAATTATTTTATACTTATTATTAATTAATTTTGTTTAGATTTTATTATTAAGAATAAATTAATTGGGATACCAAAATTTTATTAAAAGTAATATAAGTTTAAAAAATTGTAGCTTTGCTATAAATATAAGGTCGTATGATATTATATATTAATTTATACAAGGAAGTTGCTAATAATATATATGTTTGCTTCTCTATAAACAATTTTTTCATTAATTTGCTTTTGTAAAAAATATTGCAAGTTCCAATTTTGGTGCACAGGTTTTATTTTTATCTATCAAAGAGTGAGGATATATACTCATCATATGCAAGACGCAAGACACATAGATAATAATAATAACTATCTATAATCTTATTAATACAAAGATTCTTAAAAGTATATATGATAAAACAAATTTGCCAGTTTTCCTATATCTAATTACATTATGGTTTCTTTACTTTCTGATCAATCTCACCTCAACAAAAAATTAAATAGGCTTGCCCATATTTACAATTTACCAACGATTCTCAATGAAGATGTTATTGTCGCAAATTCTTCTACAAATTTAGATGCTTATAAAAGCCTTATTTTGCCAGCTCATGTAATTAATAATAACAATAATACTAATATTAACTTAACACCTTTGGGGGTAGAAAACTATGATATTAATCATGAAGAATCGAATCCTGATTTATTGAATTTAAATAATATAGAAAATATAAATACTGATTCGAATTTTTCTTCAAAAAATAGTAATCGAACAGTCATTATTGGTCATTGCATTATTCGTAATGGTGGTATACCGATTAATAATTTATCAAAAATACCAAGCTACCAATGGGGTTTTAAACATGAAGATGATACTTTACAACCTCAAAATAATTTAAATAATAATTTGACTAATAATATTTCAAATAATTTATCAAACAACAATGAAATACCAAGCGGTTTAGGCCCTTTACAAGGTAGTAGTATATCTACAATAGCTGGTAATTTGACTACAGCTAATTCAACTGGTTTAAATTCAAGAATGATTAGATTACCAATTAAAAATGCAAATTCTTCAAATGTTAATATTTATGATTTAAACAACTGTATGAATTTAAAAAATAATATTAAACAAGGTGGTGATGCAAGATCTTTAATGAATGGTTTACCTTATTATTATCATCATAAAGTCGAACAGCAAATTAGAAATTTAAATTTAACAAAAAAATTAAATTTTAAAGCTTCAAATACAAATACTTCTTGGTTTTCTGAATCTACAAATGAAACAATCGATGATGTTGAATATTTACATGGTGAAGTCATACTTAATCAGTTCGTTAATAATAAAAGGGTAATAAGGAATTATGGTTGGTTATTATATTGGGATAAAAATATTAACCATATAAATTTGATTGATAATCAAAATGAAAATGAAATTAATTTAAATAGTAATTTCATGACTTTTCGAAAATTTAAAGAATTAATAAACCTAAGAAAAAAGAAATTCAATGAATTACAAACGGAAAAGACAATGTTAAAACAGCAATTGGCTAATTTGAACCTTTTAAAGGAACAAAAAAGGAATCAATACAGGTTGAATAATGGTAACCTTCCTGCAAATATTGATGATATAGTAAATGATCAACGACCTCCTTTGGCTTATGAAATTTATGGTTCTGACTTAATTAAAGATGAAGATAACTTAATTAAAAGGTTGAAAGCTTTACCCGAATATGAAGAAGAATTAGAATTAATTGAAGAGCCACTTCATGATAATAAAAATGAGAGTGGTGTAAATATTGAAAATCTTGAAAATTTTGAATCAAATAGTAATATTGTTCAAACCATAAGATTTAGTTCTAATCCAGAATATAACGAAACTCAAGAAATTGTAATTGAGAAGGAATTACCAATTAATGATCCACTTTTGATCAATTATCAAAATGCTTTGTATGGAGCTCAGAAAAGTCAGAAGTTACAACTGGATGCGAGGAACAAAAATGGAATAATAAAATCTAAAATTGTAAAACTTAAAAGGACACCGAACCCAAATTCACTCGGGTTCTCAAATATTAGAAGTCGTAAACCTTCATTCCTATAAAACAAATGAAAATAACTGTACACAGAAAAAAATATATATAGATATATATAGCATTAAAATAGTTGAATCAGTAAATAATATTGTATTTATAAATCTATTAATAGCAGAAAATAATTGATCTATTTTTATTATAGAACTTTTGCATGTTTAATATCGTTTCTTAATCTATGAACCCATAAAACCACTAATATAAGTAATGCTACTACTGGTAAAAAAATCATGTATAGTAAGGATTTTAATTTTCCATATGATTCATCACTTGTTGAATCATTATCTCTTTGATTAATTGAATTTGAATAGTATGATGAAATCGTCGACAATTTGCTTTCTAAATTCCCTGAAGTTGTTAATTGATTTTGTAAAACTTTATCAAATGAACGTAATGTTGAGTCATAATTATCTAACAAATCAAATTGTCTTTTAAACATATTGGATAATTCAGTATATTTAACATTCAATGTAGTAAATTGTTCATGAAGACTTGAAAAACTAGAAGATAATCTGTCAATTGATTTTGAAAGTCCAAAAACTTGTTGTTGTAAAACTGATTGATCATTACTTTGAATAATTGAAATTACTGCCTTTAAACCGTCTCTTATATCCTGTAACTCTTTTCCGATTGGATCATTAGATTTACTATTCATATTTGTCGATTCTGATAATAATTGACCTCTTAATTTTTCTTGCTGTTTTAAAAATTTTTCTAAATTTGGCTTTTCTTGAGCTAAGTCTCCTTGATGTCTAGCAACTAAGCTTTCATCATTATTTTCAAGCATTTCCTTAGTAGTTGAATCATATGTTGTTAATCTTAAAACTTCAAATTGTTCATGATATTGGTAATTTTTTTTGGATTTAGCGGTTAATCCTAATGCAAGTTTAGATGATGATAATAATTGGCTTAAATTAATTTGATCTGTTTCAAATAATAATTTATTGTCGCATGTAATTTTGAAAAATTTGTTAGAATATGATAGTTTAATAGTAATTGGAACATTTGAGCTTTGATATTCATATTTATATGCGCCTAAATAATCGGTAGCAAAATTAAGTTTTTTGCCATCATTTAAATAAGCTTTAATAACAGGACCCAATTGATTATCCATACTTAAAGTAATTTGTAAACCTTTAAAAACTGAAGGGCCACCATTGTTATCAATTTGCCTATAATCTGCTGATAATTGATCAATCAAGAACAATGAAAAACCGGCTTCTGTATAACCAAAACTTCCTAGAGAACGAATAGTTAATTCCGTTGTGAATGCATTTAAATTTGGTGAATCCTTAGTAGACCATATTGATCCAAATTGAATTCCTGATTCATCATTGGCAACATGATCCGGTTTAGGTGTTAAAATAATTCTACCTTCATTATACACCGTATCCCCTAGTACAATCCAATTTGAACTTATATCGTTGATTGAGCTTATCGTAACTAAATTTTTCAAAGATAATTCAGGAATTTCACTAATTGCATTAACGTGTATTAAAAATAATGAAAATATTAAAACACCAGTGATCCTAATACTTAACTCAAACATTGAAAAATGCATATATAAATAAAAGTGTTATTTATATTCAAGACAAACGCCAATTGATTGTTAAAGTGTTTCTATATTGTAGAAGGGAGGGAAACAAAATATCAAAGAGTGTCTTCTACTCCTCTAAATAGCTAGATCTACTATTACTTGAAAACAATGCGTGTCATTGACATGATCTGATTACGACATATTTTATGTCGTGAAATAAAAAATATATGCATAATGACGCGGGCTGCGTAACCAATGCTACAAAAACATTTTCGACGTTGCGCCTGTATGTATGGGATTTTCCAGAATTTGAAGCATCAAGCTGAGCCCGATGGCGATTTGTTTAAAATATACAACAAAAAATAGTTTAAGAAACAAATTAATTGTTTATAAATCTTTATTCTTCTGTAACATTTGCATTTATATTTTGATTGATCAAACAAAAATTAGTTTCTATTATCCTTTCTCATTCAAAGGCCGGATAATCTACACTTCTAACTAATTTTCATCATTTTTTTTACAATTTCGTTTTGACTTTTGCACAAATAAGTAAAAACACAAAGGCGGATTCGCCTGAATCAATCAATAATCAATTAAAACATATCAGTCCATTATCAGAAGATCTTTCAAGAGCTGTTTTATCACAATTATCAATTTTAATTACGAAATTAGATCAAAACAATTGCTTTGAAGTTATACGCCAAATTCATAATATTTTAGATAAACATCAAGAAATCTTCCCAATATTTATTAGAAGATTAATCAATCAAGCATCAACTGAAATTATAGATTCAGATACCCTTAATTCCTCAAATTCTTATACTTTAAAAGTTTTACGTCACGAAATCCATTATTTAACATTAATTGAACTACATAAAGTAAATTATATTTCTCAAGCTTTATTAGTTCCAGAATCTCAATTTTTATTATTTTCAATTGACAAATTTTTATCATTTTTTGATCTTACTGAATTTCAGTGTTTATTAATTGCATTATCAATTGAACAATTTATTTATAAAAATAATTTAAAGGATAAACATCAATCTTTACTAAAAGACCTACCAACCGCATACGTTAAATATTCTTCAGGCGTCGTTCAGTGGTTAGATTTATTGGAAAACTCAGATAGTAAAATCAGATATAATTTATCAACTTTTCTAACACTATTTTTAAATTCTGAGATATTTTCAGTACCACATAAATTTATTGTTTTATCGCACATTTCAGCAAGCTTTAAAAGTTCTAAGACAAAGCTTACTCAGGCGTTGCCATATCAAACTAAGTACGAAGACGTTAACATAATTATCAATCAATTTTTAAATAAATTACAAAAAATGAATTTCAAAGAATTAATATTAGACTTTTGTAACACAAAATCTAATCCTGATAAACTATTATCAGATCTATTATCAATCCAACCGGAAGGCAATTTATCTGAATCAGTGTTAGTTTTATTATTAGAGACTCTTAACCCTGGTTCTCAGCAAAAACCAGATAATCAAGGAAAAGAAAAAAATCCTAATAATTTATTAACCGCTTCAAATTTACCAGAAGCAACTGCAAGAGGTGCAAGAATGTTGCAGGTCTTACTTAAAATTAAAGATAAGATTGACTGGGATTTTGTTTTTGATAATATAATTCAATCATTTATTGAATCACCATACTCCATTGAAATTACGGGTTTCTCACAATTTTTAGCATCCATTCAAACTGACAAACTGGCAGACAAATTTTTAAGTAAAGTTTGCGCTTCTAGTCATATTCAATTATTGAGGATTATTTTATTATTATTAAATGATTTAGATCCAAATGCTGGTGCCGTTGATATTTTTTCATTTAATTTAACACCAATATTACAAACAGAAACAAATGTAAAACATTTGCTACTTTATTATAAATATATTGTTATGCTTGAAGTTAAAACTGTTGCTATATTAACCAGTTCAAGGATGAATGATAGTATTGTATCTTCAATCTTTAATAAGGATTTAAGAAATGCACCTGAATATATGATATTAGCATGTCTACACCTTCTACATACTGACCCAAGAGCTGCTGAAAACGAAATTATTGTTAATATTATGCAAAACTTTTTCATCAATTTATTAGATATCAACTCACCGTATTTAAATGCTATTTTTGCTTTATTTGAAGAATACAATGCTACTGAGTTAGGCAAATTGTTGTTAAAATATTTAGAATTAAGAAAAAACCAAGAAACGATTCATCAAGTTGCTAGCTTAATCGCTTCATTTAAAGATGATACTGTCGTGAAGGCGATTTTGCAAAATTGTAAAGACTTTACGGAGAATTTTACAATTGCTGTCATTTTCACCCAATATGGCTGGAAACATTTAAAAGATTTTATTAGCATTCAATTAGAAATAAATCGTAATTTGGTTTTAGCTACAGTTTTAGACTTTTTGGAAAAGCAAGCTAAGTTAGAATATGAAAATTCTCAACAAGGAAAGAGACCAATCAAATCTTTAGGTCTTGAAACGGTTTACTTTTTAATGACTTTATTATCTTCAGAACAATTACCAAAAGAATTATTTGAAAGGTCGAGAAACCTACAAGCTCTATGTTTGCAGGCTTATCCGAGATTAATTAATTTTGGCCAAGGCCATGATTCTTCAATCTTAATGAATAGTTATACCAATTCATTCTCTGTTGACGTTGAAAAGGAAATGAAGTTATATTATCAAAAAATGTATAAAAAAGAAATTGAAATCAAAGATGTTGTTAATATGTTACAAAGACTGAAGCATTCGGATAATCCACATGAGCAAGATGTTTTTGCCTGTATGATTCATTCCTTATTAGATGAATATAGGTTTTTTCCTGAATATCCTGTTGATGCACTAGCGACCACTTCTGTTTTGTTTGGTAATACAATTGTTTTTAAATTATTAGAAGGTCCAGCTCTTTCAATTGCTTTACGGTATATCCTAGAATCCGCTAGAGAACCAATTCAAAGTAAGATGTTCAAATTTGCTGTTCAATCATTATATTCTTTTATGAAAAGATTACCAGAATTCCCCAAGTTTTGTTCGATGCTATGTGAAATTCCATCTTTGAAAAGTCAACCTGAATTATATGAAATATGTCAGAATATTGCATCTGGCAAAATTTTACCAAATCCTGAGCCAGAAGAATTACAGGCTGCTGAAAAATCTTTAAAGAATAATATTTTAGAAGATGATATGGAATTGATTTCAAAATATGTATCAATTGCAATCCCCGAGCTTTCATATAATGTCGTTACTCAAGAGATCCCTGCTGCAGAAGTTTCTGATAGAATTTTATTTATGATTAACAACGTTAGTGAAACTAATTTATCAGCTAGAATTGAAGAAATGAAAGCTTTATTGAAACCAAATCATTATAAATGGTTTTCAAAATACTTGGTTAATCAAAGAGCCAAACTAGAATTGAATAATCAAGAAATTTATTCTGAATTTGTTGAAAGAATAAAATCTCATGATTTTTACACATATGTGATGATTGTCACTATTAGACAAATTATTACACTTTTAAATAAGACTTATGATTCTGATTTAACAACTACCGAGAAAACACATTTGAAAAATTTAGGTTCTTGGTTAGGAAAAATTTCATTAGCTAATGATCATCCAATCTTACGTAAAGACATGTCATTTAAATATTTATTAGTTGAGGGTTATCATTTAAGAAAATTAGAATATATTACGCCATTGGTTTGTAAAGTTTTAGATCAAACCAAAAGATCTAGCGTTTTCAAATATCCAAATCCTTGGTTACTAGGTATTTTACAAGTGTTAAAAGAATTATATGAGGTTGCTGATTTGAAATTAACGTTAAAGTTTGAAATTGAAGTTTTATGCAATGATTTGAATGTTAAGTTAGAATCTATCGAATCCTCAAATATTGTTAGAACATCAAAACCAGATGAAATTGAATCAATAATTCATTCTCAAAAAGTAATTTTAAATATGGCCAAAATGTCGTTAAATGAGAAGAGAGGCATTCCCCCTATTACAGCAAATCCAGAGCTTGCAATAGCCAGTACATTGGCTCAACAACAACAGCAACAACAACAATTGTCTGCTCTTCAACAAATACAACAGCAACGTTTGCTTGCACGTGCTGGAATTCAAAATTCACCAGCTATCTCTAATGTAACACCATTAGCCCAACAAGCCACGTTAATGAATGTTCAACAGCAGCAGCAACAACAACAGCAATCCTCCATGGCGTTTGAAATTTTAAATGGTGAAACTATATTTGTTACTCATCCTGCATTAAAAAGAATTCTACAGTTATCAATTACCAAGGCAGTTAAAGACCTTTTGCCACCTTTGGTTCATAGAACTAATACTGTATGTCTAGTTACTACGAAGGCTTTAATTCTAAAGGATTTTGCATTTGAAGTTGATGAAATAAAGATTAGAAAAGCTTATATTAATACCGTCAGATATTTTGCAGAATCATTGATTATTGCTTCGTCGTCTACTTTAATTCGTGAGACAATTCAATCTAACGTTCAACAATATTTACAAACTTACATGAATTCACTAAATTGCCCAGTTGATCCAACATTCCTTGAACAAATTCCACTTGCTGTTAATGACAATCTTCAACTGGCATTGTCGATTATTCAAAAGGCAGCCGTCGAAAAGGCTGTTCATGACTTAGATGAAACAATGCTGCCTGCACTTGCGTTGCGTAGACAGTTCAAGACTACTTCTCCAAACCAATTGTTTTGTGATACTCAAAATGCTTCCAAATATGCCATGACATTGCCTGAACCATTGGGTATTAAACCTGGAGGAGTCACTCTTGAACAATTTCATATATATGATGACTTTGGCAAAAAACCAACTGGTGCTACTTCTCAATTCGAAAATAATGCTTTAAGTCTTGGTAGTGGATCCTATAATCCTGTTATTGGTACCAACGGTGAAGATATAAAACAGAGGCTCCAACAACAACTTCTATTACAACAACAGCAGCAGGTAAATAAATTTCAAGGTCAAATCCCAGCTAATGTTCTTGAACAAACCATGATTTTTATTAATCAACATCTTGAAACTATTATGAAAACCATTGAAAGTATTGAAGATAAGAAGATCATTTTATCCGATAATGTACCAGAAACTGAGCTAATTAAGAATTTGTTAGTTGAAATTATTCAAGCATTAACAAGACTTGGTCAACAAGAGTTATATATGAAATATGCGCAAATTACAATCAATACATTACTTGGGGTTAAAGATGCATCTCAATTGTTCATTGATGCCTTTGTTTTCTTATTAAGCAATATTTGTGATCTTTCTTCTTTTGTTGTTAGATATGTTACTACTTGGTTGTTTAACTCAGATGATGAACGTAAGTTTGATGTAAGAATCTTAACTACTTTTGTTTTAGAAGGTTTCATTACATTAAATGATTTATCATATTCATTAGCAAAACGAATTGAAGCTACAAAAGATGCTAGATTGATTTCATTCACTTGTGCTTTAATTGATGACTTAATTTTTGGCAATAACCCAATTGCTTTAAGATCTGATTTTATCAAGGTATTTTTATCATTAGAGCAATGTTACGAGTCAATTAAGGATATTGACAAAGTTCAAGAATTATTCAAGAAATTAGAAACCTCGGAAGATGACGCAGTTACGAGATTAAAAAATGGATTATTAAAGACCGATAATATAAAAGATTATATGGCATATATGTTTGCTGAATGGGTTAAATTATATAAATTTTCTGGCGATTCTAAATTGCAAATTGCTTTCATTAGTCAATTAGTTGATGTTGGAATTATTAATAAACCCGAATTATTCACGCAGTTTTTCACAGTTGCCGTTGAAGTTTCTGTTGCCGCTTTTATTAAAGAAAATGACAATTTCAAAAAATCATCAATTGAATCATATACTGCAGTTGATGCTTTAGCAAAATTAATAATTGTTTTAATAGCGATTCAATCTGGCGATAATTCTAATAGGGTAAAATTTTTATCACAATTTTGTTCAGTATTGATTTTGTCATTCGCAAATGATCATGAAGTAAATAAAGGTAATTTTAATGAAAGACCATATTTCAGATTTTTTTCAACACTTTTATGTGAATTATCATTATTGAAGCAAAACCAATTTAAACCATATGCCAGTAGTGAAGATGATGTTAAAACATTTAATGAACTATTTATTAATATTTATCAAGTTTTAGGGGATATTTTCTTGTGCTTACAACCAGCTGCATTCCCGGGATTTACTTATGCATGGGTTTGTTTAATTTCACATCGGATGTTCATGCCAACCATGATTGAATTGGATAATGAGGAAAACAAATGTTGTGAAAAATTATGTTCATTATTAGTTGCGCTGTTAAGATTTGAAAGTGGTTATGTTAAAGGTAAGATAATTCCTGAATCAATTACTGTTATCTATAAAGGTACCTTAAGAATTTTCTTAGTTTTATTGCATGATTTTCCTGAATTTTTGGTTCAATGGTTTAACCCATTGGTCAATGCAACATCATTAACATTTATTCAATTGCGTAATATTATTTTATCAGCTGTTCCATTTGATATGAACGTTCCAGATCCATTTCAACAAGGATTAAAGGTTGACAGATTAAAGGAAATTGTCATTGCACCAATTGTTTCATCTGATCCAAGTCAATTATTGATTAAGAAGAATATCAAAAAGACTGTTGATAATTATTTAAGAATTCCATCAAATTCATTATTAAGACAAATTTTACATAGTTTAGAGTTAAATGAATTTTCAAACCAAAGCGGAGTTGGTTTCGCCAAAGTCAGATATAATATTGAATTAATTAGTTCGCTAATATTATATTCTGGTATTTCTTATGTCGAGGAGAGATCGAAGAATAGTTTAAGTTTTAATTCCAAATCATCTCAAGTTTCATTAATAACATCATTAATGCAAGAAGGAGATACTGAATTACAATTTTTATTACTTGAAGCTGTTGCAAATAATTTAAGATATCCAAATGCTCATACTCATTGGTTTAGTTGTGTTGTTTTACATTTCTTCGGATCCAGAAGCTTATGGGGTGATAAACGAGAAGATATTCAACAATTAATTACTAGAGTATTGTTAGAAAGAATTCTTTGTAACAAACCACATCCATGGGGATTATTAGTTACATTTATTGAATTACTTAAGAATAAGGATTATGAATTTGCTAGCTTACCGTTTACCAAAGTATCTCCAGAAATTGAAAGCGTGTTAACCAGCTTGATTATACATGCCCAAAACTCTAGCTCTACGGCACATTCTTCTAATGTTGCTTCTACTGCATAAATATGTGTATAGTTTATAATTTAAGTGTATATTACGTGTGTTAATTAGTATTTAACTGTTTATCAAAAAATTTAATCTATAAAAAAGAAATAGAACTAGAATAGCCGCCTAACCCCTAACCCCTAACCCCCACATGCACTCATGCAGCGAGCAAGGCAGGTATTTTTTCCTTAATTTCATCGCCTCAGTAACATTATCATTTCAGATGAGGCGTTGAAAGTTGGATACTATAACATACAGGATCTGCTTTGCTGGGAATAGACAAGCTGCATTGGCAGGAGAATTTATATTTAAATCACAATGTTTACTGGTTTGCGTAGACGACTAGGGTGGAAGTCACATGATGAAGACTTGGATGAAGATGACGAATTTCGTGAAAGGGTTGCAAAGAAGATTCACTCAAGAAGGCCACCGAACACAGCATTTAGGCAACAAAGACTTAAATCCTGGCAACCAGTGCTTACTGCCAGGGTGGTCATACCGTTGTTATTATTGGTTGCAATAATATTCATCCCTATTGGTATTGGAATTTTTTTAGCAACATACAAGGTGGAATTAATTCAGATTAATTATAGTAATTGTGATACATTAGCAACATCTGATTTAAGTGATATTTCATCAAAAAACTTTAATTATCATTTTAAAAACTCTAAAAAATTAAATGCACAATGGTCTTATAGCAAAGATTCACAAACTTGTACTATTGAATTTGAAATACCTAATGATATTCAGGGAAATATTTTCATGTATTATAAATTAACCAATTTTTATCAAAACCATCGTAAGTATGTTGAATCTTATGATTGGGAACAGCTACGTGGTGAAGCTGTTCCATGGGATACTATATCAAAAAAATGTGAACCAATGAGATATAGAGATGATAAAATAATTTACCCAGCTGGATTGGTTGCAAATTCAATGTTCAATGATACATTTTCTAATTTAACAAATATTGATGATGTAAATAGTAATTATGATTTTTCATATAATGGAATAGCATGGAAATCTGATTTGAATGTTTATAAAACAAGTCAATATAATGTTACAGAAATTGTTCCACCAATTAATTGGATTGAACGTTATCCAAATGGTTACACGGAAGAAGATCTTGTGGCAATTGCACAAGACCAACATTTTATGAATTGGATGAAAACTGCTGCATTACCAAGTTTTATGAAACTTTATGGGCAAAATAAAGAAAAAAACGATATTTTGCATGCTGGTAAATATCAGGTTGAAATTGGAATGAATTATCCAGTTAGTATTTTTGGTGGTACAAAATCGTTAATAATTACTACATCTAGTGTTGTTGGTGGCAGACACATGGCATTAGGAATATGCTATCTAGTAGCTGGAGGATTATCATTACTCTTCATGCTTTTGTTCCTTGTCAAACAGCTACTTACAAGAAACAAAAGAGAGCATGCTTTTTTTGACAATCTCAACGACGGTCATCCCCTAAATGGAGGTTTTGGTGATGATACCGGCATTAGACAAGTCTTATAGATCTGATGTGTAATACAATGTATAGTATAATCCCATGAATATTAGTTTAATCTTAGAAAATATGAACCATCACCATCACCGCAATGCGCATTACAACAATTCATGTATAGCTGGCGAGGCCGCTTCTGTTTTTCAACGGATTTGTGATAAATAGAATGGGCATTTTAATGTCACTTGAATCCTGAACCATCAAGATTCATGTCAATAATATTGAGTTTTTTCTTTTTTTAATTTTCAAAAATAATCAATAAACATTGAACATGAGTAGAGCCAAAAGAATTACAAAAGAACTTGAAGATGTCAGAAAGGATAAATTATCTGGCGTCACTTTAGAAATGGCGGAAGATGATGATCTTTCACATTTAAAAGGAACTTTTCTTGGGCCACCAGGAACACCTTATGAAGGTGGATTATTCGAAGTTGATATTAAAATCCCTGATGAATACCCATTTAAACCTCCTATTATGAAATTTGATACAAGAGTTTATCATCCAAATATTTCTTCTCAAACAGGTGCAATTTGTTTAGATATTTTAAAAGATGCTTGGACTCCAATTTTAACTTTAAAAAGTTCATTAATTTCTTTGCAAAGTCTGTTGCAAAGTCCTGAACCAACAGATCCTCAGGATGCACAGGTTGCAAAATTATATTTAACTGATCCAAAAAAGTTTGCAGAAACTGCTGCTAACTGGACGAAAATATATGCTCCAAATGATAATTATAAACCTACTGGTAATGAAGATTACACTGATTTTACTAAACTTGCAGAAAGTCAAAGGCTTGTTAATCAAGAACTTGATGAATGTGAAAAATATGGTATCGATAAGAATACTGTTAAAATCTTTGAAGATATGGGATTCCCAAGAGATAAAATTATTTTTGCCTTGAGGAAATTGAACTTAAAATCAGTTAGAGTCGATGATGATTTGACCCAACAAAAAGTTCTTGATGAAATACTTAGCTAATAAATAGTTCCCAAACGTGTATATACTGTATCTTTGCTTATTTAAATACATTATATTTACAACTAATTAGCTTTTTTACAATTATAAAACTCAATCTAAGAATTATTTCATAAATTTAACTATTGAAAATTTTACATATTTATTATACTTTTATTTATGAAAATGATTAGTAATTAATGATGAATTACGGAGATTTAATAATTAAAAATTAATAATTTGTTGACATGATAACTATATGATTATTTTGCTATTGTTTTTATTATTTTTTTTGTTTTTTCGTGTTTTTGTATGATTTTTTTTTTTTTTTAATCTTCAGTAATTTTTGAATTTATACAACTTAAAGATTGAAATATCAATCAATTCCAAATTTAAACTAATTTTTTCTATCGTTGTTAACATTGTTATTGTTATTGTTATTTCTATAGTTATTATTATAACCATTAGTATTATTTTTCTTTTTATTTGCAGTCTTCTTATCCCTTCTATCAATTCCAAAAGGAATGCCCTCAAAAATAATTCTGCTTTTGGAGAGAGCTTTTTCTTGATCTTTTTGTGTATAAAACCCGATGACAGCATTCTTTCTTGTCATATTAACAAGTTCAAATTGTTTAAAATTATTTTTAGTAAAGGCGGTTCTTAGTTGAACTTCTGTAACATCTGGATTGTTTTTGAAATTTACAAAAACTTGAAATAGTTGTTGGGAATTAGCTTGATTTCCAATTGCACTTGTACCTGCTGGTGTAGAAGATGTATTTTGCGACGTGGCTGGTGATGAGGTTAATGATGATGCAAGTTTTGGTGATGATTGAGATGGTGATGATGTTGATCTATTTGATGATGCTGATGTTTGTGATCCATTTGCTGGTGTATTTATTGCTGAAGTGGATGCTGGAGTGTTATTTGCAGATGATGCATTGGAGCTTTTGAGTGCATTTGCCCAACTACT
>JAJLXI010000055.1:228125-244318 GCA_030571145.1 Pichia sp. yHKS168 | reverse complement strand
CCTTTTCAGATGTGGTTGTCTCATGGAGTTTTGAAGTAGCAATTGAGGTTGAGATTGCAGTTGCAGGTGCAGTTGTAGTTGCAGGTGCAGTTGTAGTTGCAGGTGCAGTTGTAGTTGCAGGTGCAGTTGTAGTTGCAGTTGTAGTTGCAGTTGTAGTTGCACGTCCGTTTGCAGTTGCCAGATCAGGAGCGGATGATTTTCGTTCAGGAGATTGTGAAGGTTCTGAAACCAAATTTGCTGTCTTATTTGCAGTCGTATCACAGGTTGAAGTGGGAACTGGAACTACCGTGTTAGTTTTGTGATCTTCATTAGTAGGTTGAACACTTTTGGTCTGTGATGATGATTTTATTTTTGATTTTGTTGGTTCTGATGCAGACGGGGTATTAGATGAAGATTTCGTAAATGTTTTAGATCCATTAACGTTGGGTGATAATTTGGCTTCAGATCCATTAGCTGCTTTATTGTTCGGTATCGAAGTAGTATGCTGTTGGGTTGATAAAGGGTCTAATTCTTTAGTGCTAATTGTTTTTTTAGAATCCTTTTCCAATTTTTCAACAACCTCTTGTTGAATATTTTCATCCGCTATACTGACTAATTCATTATCCTTTAAATTACAGTTCGCTTCCGAATTAAATTCTTTCGGTTGGGATTCCTTTGTAAATTCGACTAATTCAACAGTGCTGATATTATCATTATCGCCAAATAATTCATCATTCACATAATCAGTATCAGGAATAAATATTAAAATATCACTTTTGATAGAAAAGATATCTTTTGTTGGATGTGGTTCAAGGATAAAAGTTTGAGTAAAAGTTCTAGTTGGCAGAATTTCATTATTTGCATGATTATCATCACAATAATCTTCTTGCAATAACAGTTCACCGACAATTGTTGCAACCAATGAATTATCAGAATTTTGAATTGTATTCACAGTTAAAATTATAAATTTTGCATTTGCCAATGAAGGTGAAGATTTCCAATATTTTTTAATATTGTCAATATTTTGATAGTCATTAGAAACTGCCTTGAAAGGGTCGGATTTGCTATCCATATGTTTCAGGACTGCATCATTTGTATAAAGTTGGAAGAGTTTTGAACAGTCTAAACTGAGTTTACTATAATAATATTTTATGAAACTATTTGTAATGTGATTTGGGTCTTTTTCATAATCTGCAAGAGTCATATTGGCATAAGAAAATGTATGCAATAAATAAGCCAATAAATATTCTGCTGTAGTTGTTGTCTTTGTTACAGATCAAGGGCGAATAAAGTAACACAATCCAAAGATGTCTTAGCAAAATGTTAAACGAAAAACCATCGCCTCCTTAAATTTCCCTCAATTTTACATGGCTCTCTTCAGTCAATTTTCCCTTTCTTTTTTTATCTTGAAGACTTGAAGATCATTCTCGAAAATTAGAAAATTTGGAAATTGAAAAAATAATAAATTGGAGTTTAACGGTTATTTAATATTTAATATTTAATAGTTTATTGTTTATAATTCATAGTTTATAGTTTACACAAACAGAAATTGATATACATCTATAGATCTGTAGAAAAACAAAAATTGATCAGCGATTCATGAACATCATTCTGGAAGACATGTTGTTCTTGGCATCACCAGTCAAACCGGGTGGACCATTAGCTGCATTAATTATTCCATTTACATTATTTATACTACCCATATTTGGAATATTTGCCATGTTGGCTAAGCTTGGAAGATTCTGCATATTCTGCATATTCTGAATATTTGGAATATTATTCATATTTTGCATATTTTGCATATTTATACCATTCATATTTTGAATATTTGGCATATTATTCATATTTTGAATATTTTGCATATTCATATTACTAATACCACCAATGTTATTCAAATTATTTAAGTTATTCATGTTGTTCTGCATACCACCACTGACATTTTGCATATTCATACCATTCATTGCCCCAATATTCATACCATTAACATTAACGTTTTGTATATTACTATTCATACCATTCATAGTATTGATAGCGTTCATTGCGTTCATCGGATTCATTGAATTCATAGGATTCATATGATTCATTGCATTCATTTGATTAATATTCATAGCATTATTCATTGGATTCATGTTATTCATTGGATTTACTTGATTCATACCATTCATATTAGAATTATTCAAGTTCATACCATTATTAAAAAATTGCTGTTGTGGTTGTGGTTGCTGTTGTTGTAGATTCATAGTATTAATGTTAACAGATGCGTTTAAACTTGGGCTATTATCATTATTATCGCTTGGACTAACTGCACCATTTGGAATAGAGCTGGTATCATTAACTGCATCATTAGAAATAGATCCATCAGCTTTTATAATCGGTTTCTCATTTTGCATTTGTTGTAAATGTTGTTGTTGCTGAAACAATAATTGTAATGGTTGTGATAAATGTTGATTACCTTGTCCTTGTTGTTGATTTTGTAAAAATTCTTGATCAGTTGTAATTAATGGACCATCTGGTGATGAGTTGTTTGCAGTAGATATATTAACTGAATTACCAATCGATGCTTGTTTGTTAAACTTGCCTTCATCATTCAATCCAAAGATTTGATTTTTAAGTGCTTTAAATTCATTTACCCCACATAATCTTTTCAATTCCCAGAAACATAGATATGTTAACAATGATTGGCCTCCAACTTGTGTTAAATTACCCATATTTAACAGCCTACTAAAGCCTAAGTCATCGCTTAATGTTTCTAATGTAACACCACCTTTATAATTAATTAATGAACTTAAAGTGGATAATAGTTTTATATCATAAAAATTTGAAAAATATTTTAAAAGTGAATTATCAAATTCAATTTCACTTGATGACATCTCTTTATTAATCATAAGCGAAATTAAAAATCCAAAATCATAA
Organism: Pichia sp. yHKS168; assembly: GCA_030571145.1. Taxonomy (NCBI): domain Eukaryota; kingdom Fungi; phylum Ascomycota; class Pichiomycetes; order Pichiales; family Pichiaceae; genus Pichia; species Pichia sp. yHKS168. The sequence goes on along the minus strand of JAJLXI010000055.1, from coordinate 241,426 downwards.
CCTGCATGAAAACTAACCCATGTAGTATTATCTAATAAACATAAACCACTATCAATTAAACATTGTGCAAATTCAAATCTATCAATACCGCTCTCTTTTAATTTATTAAAGCTAACACCTGTATTCGTCAATAATTCAATTGATTCTTTATTATACATTTCTTCTTCCAAATCAAAAGAAAAATTAAATTGCCAAGTAGATGGTACACCTTCAGGTCTTTTGCCATCTTTATCACATAAAGTTATACCAATTTGAATCAAACTTAATAAATCTGCATTAGATCTCATAGTTTGATAATGATAGTCCTTGGTAGATCTAAAAGAGCCTATTGGTCTTGCAATTATACCTGCAAATTCCGTTGATATAAAAATATGATTAAATCTTTCAGCTAATTGTCTAATCACAACTAGTTCATTTTCTAAATTATCTTTCCAAACTTCTCTCACCATCAGCTGAGATTGATATTTTTGAGAATCATCTTGAAGATGTGGAGGCAGTGGAAGTGCAACGTTACTTTGCTGTTGTTGCTGTTGCTGTTGTTGCTGTTGCTGTTGCTGTAACTGTTGTAATTGTTGTAATTGTTGAAGTTGAGAAACAGCAAAATCTTTTCCTTGTGGGAAGGTATTTACAGTATTTGCTGAAGATGAATTGGCAGACAAATTTGATGCAGATGACGGATTCTGACCAGGCACTTGAGATTGAACTCTTCGTTCTTGTTGAAGTTGTAGTTGCTGTAATAAATTGGCTTGTGCTTGTGATTGAGCCTGACCTTGTCTTGGCTGTTGTTGTTGTACAGATTGTTGTAAGGTATTAAGTGCTTGTTGCGGTAAATTTCTATTCTGCAGCTGTGGCGAATTCATCATTGACAATGGAATTTGTTGGTTTAAACCAATGGAACCCTTCTGCAATTGAGATTGTACATTTATACTATTATTTAAATTGTTGGCATTTGTGTTATTTTGGCCCTGATTGGCATTTACACCTTGATTTGAATTTAAAAAAAGATTGTGGCCCTGGCCTGGATTTGTATTTGGGTTTTGTTGTTGATTCTGGTTTAGCTGCTGTTGTTGCTGTAATAAAGATAACAATCGCAGTTGTTGCTGTTGTGCAGACATAGCTGACTGCTGCTGTTGTTGCTGTGTTTGCATAGCTTTACTCTGTAACAACCTGGGATGAACTGATAAAAAAAATGGCTAACACTATAAGTTGCATGAAAGTTGCTTAAATAATTCATTTTCTTCAAGTGCCACTCGTTGTTGGAGGTTGATTTCTCATCTCCTTTTCAATTCCCTCTGGTTTTTTCGTTTTTTAGTTTCTCAATTATTGATTTCAACGATTTTTGTATCGGTGCGTCGATCGACCTGTCAACTTCTGCGTCGACCGACTATAAGATGAATTTGATCGAATTTTCAAAGTTTTGGGAAGTTTTTATTCTACTCCTTGTATCAATTAAGATTAGTTTTAAGTTCATTTTAATTTTTAAAGATTAGCAAAAAGGACGGGATATATATAATTATAAAATAAGCGGAAATAAAAATTCGAAAAAAGCATAAATTGAAAAAACTAAACTTTTTGTTTCTTAGCCGAACGTTCTTCTCCAGTATCTTCATTTTCAATTTGTCCATCTAATTCTTCAGCTTCTTCATTGTAATCATCTTGCTCAGCAGCTAAAACGGCAGCTTCCCTTTCGGCTCTCTTTCTTTTATAATGAGCCTTTTTATCTTCACCTGTTCTTTCCTCAGAATCTTCTGGTGGTGGAACAAACCATGGAATTTTACCACGATTAAAATCTTGAATAACCTGTCTGGCAACACCAGTTTCATCTGGTTCTGCACCTCTTAAAAGTTTACCTGTTTTTCTAGCTAATAGCTCAATAAATTCTTCAGAATCTTTCCATCCGCTAATTTCATATGTTCTTTCTAAATGTTTTCGTTGACATTTTGACAATAAATCTGGTATATATTGTTCAGGATGTGAAACATGTTCAATTCTAACAACACCTCTAAATAAAATGTCGGATTCAGTATCTTTGGTTGAAGGTGGGACAATACCTGGACAATCAATTAAAAATATTCTCTTCATTAAAGTAATATATTGCCAAACTTTTGTTTCACCAGGAATTGGTGCAACTTGACAAACTTTCTTACGTCTTAATGTATTGATAATACTCGATTTACCAGTATTTGGATATCCAATAAAACCAACGGAAATTTGTTTTCTATCTTTATGTAACACTGAAAATTGTCTTAAAAGTTGAATTAATGAACCCTTACCAAAGGAGTTAGTAATAGAAGCATGGAAAGCTAATGTTGGATAATCTTTAGATAAATGTTTAACCCAAGCAGCCTATAACAAATATTAAAAAAATAAAAAAAGAAAAACTTGATGTTAGTATTTTGTGTAAAAAAAATGTTTTTTAAGCCAATTGAGTTCATTAATATCTTTTTATTTCATTTTTCAAAAAATCTGGATAATTTTCATTTTTATTATTGCTTTACTGAGATTGAATGTGTGATTTCTTACTACGAACATGAGCATGGTAACTTTTGATAAAAGGATTCATCAATTGCTTAAGTTCAACTCATAGAATTCACGAGATATCTAAAGTGACATTTCAAAACGAAAAATCGTTGATCATGACATCTCAAAACGAGAATTATAATCCAGCGATATCCTTGTTCTTCCAAAGATGTAACAGACAAACTATATGAATAGGAAATAGTTAAAAAAACTAGATCAATAGAGTATCCTGACAAAATCTTTGGTTCATAGTTGAAAAAATAACCCAGTATATTTTTGCAAAATTCCATTGAAAGATAATAAATAAACTATATTGCAAAAAAAATTCATTTGGATCAATAATAATAGTATACTTACAGCAACCCAAGTTGGAACTAAATCACATTTATTCAAAACAAAAATTAAATGTTTATGTGGACATTCTTTTTTGATATACTGTTCAACAGATGTACATCTGGTTCCCAAAGGATCTCTTGCATCTAAAACATGAATGACAACATCTGAAGAATCAATAACTTTATATAATTCATTCCAAATTCTCTTTGATTGACCCTTCGAGAAAATATATTCCTTTGCTTCTGTTGTAAATTCATCGGTATCAATACCACCCATCAAACCCAAAGTTGGTTTTAATACTTGTTTCTCTTCATAATCTTCATTATCCTTGTTGGTTAAGCTGGCTAATTCCTCTAAGGAAGAAACTGCAACATTTGCTTTCTTTCTTTTAGCCTTGGGACCAAAAGTATTTGCGTAAGATTCAGTTTCCAAAATTTTGGCACTTGGAGAATCAGTAGTATCTTTTTCATCCAATAGAGACATTGGCAATTTATTTCTCTTTAATAAAACTGAATAAGTATCATGTTGTTTATCAGCCATTGCATCTCTGAAATGCGATAATGCATCTTGAGCAATAACTCTTGTATTTCCGAACCATCTTCTATTTGGATCTACTCTAGCAGTTGGCACCTTTGTATCTTGTAAATATGCAGCCCTTGTAACTTCACCCTTAGCATTACGAATTGGACCACCTGTTTTATACATGCTTAAATGTTTAACCTTTTTAGCATCCCTGTAAAAATTTTCACCTTTAACACGAAGATTACCATCTCTGAGATCCCCTTGTCTTTGACGACGTGCCTTCTCCGTCTTTCCTGTAGCCATTGTTATACCTGAAAAGTTTGTGATGTAAAATAATTGCTTTTTTTTAAACTTAAACACAAGAAAAATAAATGATATTACCAAAGAAAAAAAAAATTTTCAGCTCAAAAAAAAATAATAACCAAGCATTTCCGAAAAAGGAAATTTGCAAAATCTGAAAAATATCACAAGCTTTTACCCGGCAACCAAGAGATCAACATGAATTGAATATATATTATCAAATAAGGGTTATTGTGAACACATTATTTAACTCGTTCATTTTATTTATATGTATATATTTAACTGGCCGCATGGAGCACCCGCATAACAATTACATAAATACCTCTTCACCTAAAAAGATTGAAAAAAGGATCCGCTTGGGACGCTCTCTGCGTTTAGTTGATTTAGAAAAGGAAAACAAAAACAAAGTCAATATAGATTTGAGTAATTTCAGTTCAGAAGATGAAGAAGTGTACAATTCCACAATAATGTCCCCTGTAAGAATAGAGGAGCCCGTTCATGCGGGAAAAGTTGGTGAATTTGGGAAAGCAGTGGAGATAAATGAAGTAAAAATATATGATAATGATAGTAACAATAATAATAATCCTGATATTGAAATGGAAGTTCAAGCTAATAGCACTATCCAATCCGTTCAATCAAATCATTCAGAAGCAGAGAAGACTATAAAACGCGTGAAGGATTTCATAGAAATCAAACGTAAAGGGCTCAATGAAACAAAAAGAATCGTACGGGAAAGCAATAAAAATGGGGTTAATAAAAGTACTGAAGATAGTTTACATAAAGAAAAGAAAATATTAGATACCCATCAAAAAAATCTACGTCGATTGATTCATAGAATTCACAAACAGCCATATGACGAAAAATGGGGTATTACTGAATGGAGGTTATTTCAAGAATATTTAAATGAATGGAAGCTTAGTGATGATGATAGTATGTTTCAACCGATTATTTTACAAAATCTTTTTAATTGTTACATAGATGAGCTGGAAATACGTGTACGCAGTTTGAAAAAACTTAAAAAGTGGAAAAAAGTAAGAAAATAAACTTCTCTAAGAAATTTTGTACAGTAGGAAATTGGAAATTGTATAGTGTTATAAATATTTATGTAATTAAATTGTTACAAAAAATGATGTTTAAATTACAAACAAAAAAAAAATAAAACCGTAAAAAACCTAAATGAAAAGAAAACATGTAAGTGTGTATAAAATAGAAAAGAAAAGTTGCTATGTAGTTGAAAATTTTATAATAATTTATAATTTATAACATTTGGTAATAATTTTTAGCGGTATTGAGTACCAATTTAATTCATCTATATTAATTAAAAACTTATTATATTATATTCCTTGAACAATCTGTTGGTCAGTTATGTAAGGAATATTAATTCTAAGTCGATGACTAGATGGCAACTTAGGGATAACAACTACTAAACAAGCAATCACGTTAATAATAAAAAGAGTTAAATCATAATTTGAATAATGTGTTGATATTAAAAATAATGCAATTGGAACACCTAATAAAAATTTCTTTACTGGTGTGAATTGAGCACCATTATCAATTTGCTCCCACATATTTAAATTATCAAATGCACCATTGTTAAAATCAAAAGGAGTACCTTTAACTTGATGAAACATGATATAAGAACCAATAACATAGGTAACATTAGTTAAAGTCCAACTGACCTCATTACTAAATATTGGCATTAAATCGTAAAAAGCTTTAAGCAGCATGATGATAACAATATGAATAATCCAAGCACCCTTAAAATGAACCCAATTGGCATTCATATTATCTTGAATATCCTGATCTTGTTTAGTTTCAAAGGTTTCAGGTTCAACTTTTGAAATCAATGAAGATGATCTTCTACGTCTGTGACCTTTATCTTGTGGATGGGAGTTAGTAGGAGAAAGATTCAATTTCTCAGGACTTGAAGGGGGAATAGGAAATGGTTCTGCCCTTAATTTAGGAGAGGTGGTAGACATTATTGAAAGTAATTTTAATTTTTCTTAATTGAACTATAAGACACTGAAGGAAATCTGGAATGAAAATTTTAATTAAATTGATTGAATTGGAAATCAAAGAATAATAATTCAGGTATACTGATGTCGATATATATAAAGGGGCGATAGTTAAGAGTGACTGTAAGAAGTTAATAATGTATATTTATAAAGCGTGACTGAATATTGTTGCCACTGAAAACTACAGAACCAAAGAAGAAATGAAACGTAAAACAGAAACAACGAAATATGCGCGAGATTTCACAGTTAGTGATTACTCTTTATCGTTTAATTTCTACGTCCCTCCCTCAATAATAATAAATAGTCTTAGTCTTCGAGTTACGCTTTACATAGCCATGTGGCAGCTACGGAGAATGAATATATAAATAGATAGATATAAATAGATGAAGTTCTGTTTGTAAATGTAGATAATAGTATAAAGATTTTTCTTTTTTGTTTGTTTTTCTTTTTTCGGAAACAAATTAGGAGGTAACTAATTTATTTGGCAAATTATTTTTCCAAACTTGATTGTTTCACCTTCAACTTAGCTAACTTGTCATACTCACCTGAAAGAATTCTTTCTACAATGACATCGTCGTTTTTGTCAAAAGCAGCTAAATCAAATTTGTAACTGGTTGGATCTTCACCATATTTGTTAAAAGTATCTAAAACGGCAGTATCATTTTCTTCTTGAGCCTTAGCCTTGACTCTATATAATAATTCTCTTTTTGCCCATTCGGTAACATCCATATCATCTCTCCAAAATATGGTAACTGCAAGGAAACAAAATGCTGGAACGAACAAAATATGTGCAATATTTTCCCATCCTTCCTTTTCTTCACCATCTCTGACAATCTTCCATTTGATTTCACCAGTAGCAGTATCTTCGTATGGAATTTTATCAATAATTAAACCTGATGATGCTTTTAATTTATATAAATCTTGATCATTTTCTAAATATAAATCTTCATATTTTTTTGGGAAAGTAAATAATTGTTCAACGAGTGATAATTTTCTTTCATTAGAATAGGTGTTTAAATATGCAATAGTCTTTAATTCTGCTTCAGAAGGTGTTCTTTTGGAACCATCTTCGTTTTGGAATAAATATTCTAATGTTGGAAGTTTGTCAAGTAATTCACGACATTTAATCTCAGCATCAATATCAACTTTTGCTGGTGCAGTCTTATGGAAAGCTCTTGCACTGAGGTTTGTTCTAACGCCTCTTTGTGCGGTTCTAAGAAAGGATCTGGCCAACATGTGTGTATGTGCGGTTAATTCTGCCTAACTGACAAAATAATGACAATAAAACCCCTAAATCTATCAATCAGTCCTATAATACTATTGATGCTATATACAAACCAAAACTTTTCTCTTCCCCACCCAGCGAACGAGACTAATTGTGGATTCTGGACCATATTTTTGAATTAATTTAGTTAATATATTTGTGGTGTACAGGTTTTAAATTAATTTCGGACATGTTTTTTTTTTACTGATCTCTACATGTTTATTTATTTCTAAAAAGTAAAATTTAAGATTCATGATCAAGTGTTTTTGAACTTCGACTTCGCAGAAAATGAAATGGCTGCTGTAATTGTTGAATCAGAGGATTCTTGCGGTGATTCTGCATGTATAGGAACGCTTTCTGTATCATTGTTGGAAAAACGAGAGACTCAATTATGCGCATTCTATCCATATTGTGTCCAAATTTTTAGCATTATTGGTACCAAACTAGCTTCTTTCAACACTTCTAATCGTATTATAGCATTTAATTCAGTTTTATCAATTGGTTCAGATATACATTGGTTATTAATTCTTACTGAATTGAATGATCTCTATGTTTTATCTTTGAAGAAAACGATCTCTAACACAAATCAGATTGATATTTTAATTATCAAGCATTTCAAATTTAGTGATATTTTACTAAAGAAAAAAGAATCACTTGATTCAGAAAATTTGAAAAAAATCGTTGTTACACAAAAATGTTTCATAAAAGTTGATCCTTCGTCTAGATTCATAATTATTCATTCAACTCGTGGCTTTCTCATCATTATAGAATTAAAGCCCTCGAAACGAGAATTATTTAAACTTGCATCGATAAATCAACCTCCTAAAGAAATTAAAAAAACACCAGCTTTATTGAAAATTGATAAATACAAAGTTTTTGAAAAACCAGAAGTTTTCTGGATAAATAATGATGTTGTTTTTGATTTACAAATATTGCAATCTGAGAATATATGGTGGATATCAATTCTTTCTAGAAATATTGAATTGGATTATAATTTGAAATTTTATAGGCTTCAAAAGATATCAGCAATTGATTTTAAGCTATTTAAAACTATTACTTCGATTGAAACCATTCCTAATTTTGTTATTCCATTGAAATATTGTCTTTTCTATATATTTTTTAATTATCATGTGATCTACCCGTTACCCATGATAACTTTAAAATGTAATGATAAATCAACTAATTTAGATTATGAAGAGGATTCTGGATATGTTAAACACGAACTTTCATTTAATAGTGGATTAAATAAAATTGTCAAATCTTATTCTAAAATAGATAATAATACAATACTTCTATTCGCCACTGATTCAGGCTATTACAAAATTGATTTATTATTTAATTATGAGTCAGATGCTGATTCAATAGAATTATCAAATCGAACGAGAAGCAATTATTCTGCAAAAAAAGATGCCGTACTAAATCTAATAAAATGGGAACAAGTTAAATTGAAAACTAATTTAAGCTATTCATTTATACATGATTATCAAATATTTAATGAATCAACTAAATTTTATTCATTTAATAAATACTCACAATTTTATATGTTTGAAATTACAAACGAAATAGTTTCGAATGATAAAATGATATCTGATGGTTATTCAAAGAAACCTCTACCAGTTACTGCTTTAAAAACAAATAAAGGATTACTGACTTATACTTCTGGAAATATGCAGTATTCTCATTTTGAGTCTCCTGATTTCCAATTAGACTCTGAAGATGAAATGTTTAAAGATCATATTAATCTTGAAGAATATACTGTTATTCTTTCTGAATTTCACACAAATAATTATAAAGTGCCGAATGAAAATATTACTAATGAAAAAATTGATGTTTATTCACAAACTGGAGAGAACATTGCTTCCTATGCTTTAGAGGAAAACGTAAAAGTTTTAAGTTTGCTATCATTGGATTCTTTTAAAGCTTATCTTCCTAACGGAAATGATTTTTTAGTGTCTGAAGTTAAAGATATCGAAATGTTATTTGATAACTCATTTATTGTTACAACTTCAAGCGGTAATCGTTATGATTATGAGAATGATGAGGATTTTATTTATAGAAAAAGAACAGAAATTTTATTATTTATAATTGATAATGAAAGAAACCTTCAATTGAAAACAATATCTGTTCTTAAAATCAAAATTGACTCAATCAGTCAGCTAGATTCCAGAACCTTACTTTTTTGGGGACCTCAATACTGTGCGTTGTTAGGTTTGGAGCTATACAGAGAGGAGGAAGGGTTAAAACAGTTACAATTAAAGTTTAAAAAGATCAACGAAAGAAGTTTAAATATGACAACAATATCTATAATAAAACGATTAAACTTTCAATTCTGGTTATTAATAGATCCTTTTATTGGTATGAATATTCTTCGTATAGATCCTGATACCAGGGAAATTTTTAAGAACAGAATGATTTTTGAATGGAATTTGATAACTGCATTGGATGTATTTTCGGAAGATTTAGTTGTGTTAGGTGACGTTCTAGGTAATATATTTATGTTGAACATCAACTACAAAAATCCTAGGTTACCAGTTTGTGAAATATTTAGTAAATTTAATGTGCAATATGGATCAGTTGCTTGTATTTCATGCTACCAGAAAAATGAATTTAATGATGAAAATTCAATTAAAATTTGTTCAGCAGGAACATCTGATGGCTTAATAATAACAATTCATGCGTATGAAAAGTTAACCCCTTTAATAAAAAGAGAAATTAATAATCAGAATAAACTAATTTTAAAAAATAGTTTACTAAAGATTGAAAATATTGATAAAACTTCATCGACCATTCTGAAGGATTTAAAATCAATTAAAGTTGAGACTGAACTTTATTTTGAGTTAATCCCTTTACTGCAAGAACGGTTTGTAAAAACAACCTCAATTACAGATCAAACTCTAGAGAGTAAAAATGATGATGTTTATATAATTTTTAAATAAAAAAAAAATCATTTATGTAATATATTAAAAAAATTACTTGGACGAGACCGGAGTCGAACCGATGACCTTTCGCTTGCAAGGCGAACGCGCTACCAACTACGCCACACGCCCTAAAATTGAATGATCCCTAGCAGGATCGAACTGCTGATCTTGGCGTTATTAGCACCACGCCTTAACCAACTGGGCCAAGGGATCATTTGTTAAAAAAAATTTCTACAACATATTAATGACACTTATATTTATATCACGTGACAAGAAAATTTCCCATTTTTATTAGTAAATTCAAAGAAAATTAAGTTTCGTTTTACTAACTTAAAAAAGATTTTTATAAACAAATAAATGATAAGAAATTTGATTACGTAAGCTTACCTTTTGATATAGGCTAAATGATGTTTTAAATTATTGTGACGTCATAAAGCAGACATTTCTACTACAGACCCTATCGATACATGTATTAACAATCTGTATTTAGTGAATTAATACAGATTATAATGCTATTTTAAAAGCTAAATGTTTTTTTATGTAATCCCCTTTAATAAATCAGTATTTTATATGTTCTTTTTAAGTTATAAACAACTGCTTCTTGGCTGTTAGCATTAGAATAGTTACGACCCACTCTTGCATACTGAGAACATTCTTACAACGTTTTTAAGTAAACCACTTATTGAACAATATAAGAAGAGAGTGTGCGGTTTAAAAAAAAGATCCTGGTTTACTCTCTTGTTATATCTTTACGCCCGTAGTTATGACATTCTTTTTGTGGATTAATAGTCAATGTGAATTAACCTCAATATTAGGTGCCTCGTTTTTATTGAAGATATGATGAGTTCTCCTTCCTTTTCCACATATTTGTTTATTTAGAATTTTCTGATTTTTTTGTCTACAATGCATTACCTCGGAGATCGAGAGTTAAATAAACTGCATCCATTGACAAACAAGTAAGTATGTCTCCACTCAGCTTGGTGACGTAGCTATCATAACATCGTACAACATAGCTCAAAATTCCAGGAATTAGAGAACTGTTTAATTTCTTTCAAATGAGAAAGATGGCTTAAGGACCTATACAACTAGAATATATAGGAAAAAAAAAAATTAACTCCCATCAAAAATTCCTTGGGAAAGCGATGCTCAAGTATTCAAATGGAATTCAATATATTATAAACCCAGTTTAATAATATAATATTATTTACAGCTCAATTAACTTATTAAATATTTTTTTTTCAAAAGATCTGTTGATTCTATACACCATAAAAATATAAGAGCAAGAAACTACTTGAACGATGTTGGTCTATTTAGAGATAGACATATTACTTTATTTTTGTGTTTGAAATAGCAAATGAAATAGCAGTAATTCTGATATTATCATTCTCTGAACGGAATTTTACCATTTATATTTGAATTTTGTTAAGCTTAGAAACACTTTTCTAGCAATCAATTCTTCTGATAAGGTAGATTGCGATACCATTTCATCTTTTTTACGTATTCTGTTTTAGCTGATCCGTCAGTCTAAATTAATTAATAATAATCTCCTAACTGTAGTTAAAAATACAAGGTATTCCAAAGGATGGTAAATTAATGGAACACGAAGAGTGAATTTAATGATATGACATTTCTTCAAATTTGACAATAATGGAGGCTTTGGAGTCCTTAAAAAAAAATTGAGTAAACGTGTTTTTTTTATTTTAGATGTATTTTGACGAAAGATTTAAATGTGAGAACTTAATTTGTTTGCGTAAAGCTATACCATAGCTCGGTCAAAATTTGGAAAAAATCATACTTATAATAATACCGTGTTGCTCCTCATTCCAATAAGATTAAGGACAAAAGAAAGCCCCGTCATTTTCAGTCAAAAATATCTTTCATAAATGTGTAAAGCAGCAGAAAATTTATATGATTCTGTGCTTCAAACTTAGGGGAAAACATCTGCAATCTATCGAGATAATAAATAAGTATTTTTCATTAGAAATTGATGCATGATTGGTTCGAGACTTTAATAGATGTGAAGCTGATAGCATAAAGTGTAAATTTTAATTTAGACTTGTGTTCAGATTATAAGCTTGAAACATCGGTTTTTGTGTAAAAACATTAGTATGAGTTAGCTTAATTCTAAGCAGGACTTTCGGATTAATTACAATGAATTAATCAAAAAAAGTTTTATACTTACTATTAGTTCTTGATAGGGAGTATCCATTAAATATATTTAAGTGTTGATCAACGAGTAATTATTTTGAAAATCGCTTTGTGAGCTTGATTATTAATTATTTTTTTCTTTCTGACGTTTCTTCATTATTGAGAAGTAACACGTTCTCTGATGTTTTCTAATACAACAGGAACACACATATATATAGCTCTAGTTTTATTGAATAATTTTATTGGTTTTTTTAAAACAATCTTCCAATACAACAATTCAAACAGTATCAGTAACAAAATTGGAAATGAAAACGTCATCATTTCTTTTAAATATTTTTTTTTCACTATGTTTCTTAACTAGTGAAAAATTCAGCATTCTCCAAAAAGCAAAAAAACATGAAGACTAAAATATATTACAAATTCAAAAAGATATTTCTGCTACAGCTACAATATACAATTTATTTGATCCAGTAAATAAACTTTATGAATAAAATTGTAATACAAGTAGAAAGAAAGAGATGCAAAAAATTCTAACTTATCAGCAAGCACATAATAATAATTTCGTATGCATAGCCTATAAGTTGAACTAAGATATGTCAAAAAAAAACGAAAGCATTTATTAAGACTTAACTAATTTTGATGTAATCAAGAAATATCAACCAAAAAATATTAATACATTGCTTCAATTATTACTGAATAGTTAATTAAAAGTGCATTCCGAAGTGCAACAGAAAATAGCAAGAAATTTGATCTAAGTGATTTTATAAACATTTCAAAATCCACTCAAAAAATAACTTTCTACCCTATAAAATTGGTTGAAATTTCCATTATAATCTATTTTACAAGGTTTTATTTCACTATACAATATAAATTCATTTATAAAACTGCAAATTATTGTAACCTTCTTAATGAATATTGTATTGAAACACAGAAATTTCAATTATCCTTATAAGAAAAAGACACAATTAACCCGTGCACCACCATGAGCGAGGTATCGAATATCAAATATTGAATACAAAATGTGAGAGAAGTAGAAAGCGAGCAGTGGAAATTATTTTGAAACGAATTGCACATAGAAACACCAACAAAGTGCCCTTAGTGAGTTAATATTTATTGAATAATTTCTTTCTTAACAAGACAATCGATTATACAATCTGTTATTTTGGATATTTTTTTGATATTGAAATATTGTCCCAAATTTAGAGGTTATTTTTTGTTTCATAGAATTGAAAAATAGTACAAGATATTTCATTTTTTGATTCATAGTTTTTTTTTTTT
>JAJLXI010000055.1:88427-228107 GCA_030571145.1 Pichia sp. yHKS168 | reverse complement strand
TTTTGAAATTGATTACAATCGAATCAACCAGTTTATTAATTAATTTGTTTGATTGGATAATATACGAATATATACAACAATGAGTACAGCACCAGTCAAACAGTATGGTGTTACACCACCAATTTCTACAGAAGGTCCAACTAGAGAAGAAATTTCATTAAATGATTCAATGATTGAAGAATTACGGACTCAAAACTCGTTTGAAAGTGAAAACGAAACTGAAAAGAGAAGAAAAGTTTTAGCCGTTTTACAGCAATTAACTCAAAAATTTGTTTATACTGTTTCAAGACGAAAAAATATGAGTGAAGGAATGGCAAAAGATGCTGGAGGTAAAATTTTCACATTTGGTTCATATAGATTAGGCGTTTATGGTCCTGGTTCTGATATTGATACATTAGTAGTTGTACCAAAGCATGTTACTAGAGAAGATTTTTTTACTGTTTTTATTGAATTATTAAAAGAAAGACCGGAATTACAAAAACTTCAGCCCGTTCCTGATGCATTTGTTCCAATCATTAAAACAATTTTTGATGGTGTTGATATTGATTTAATTTGTGGTAGATTAGATATACCTCAAGTTCCATTAGATTTAACTTTAGAAGATAATAATTTATTAAGAAATATCGATGATAGAGATTTAAGATCTTTAAATGGTACAAGAGTTACTGATCAAATATTACAACTAGTCCCTCAAAAGACAGTTTTTAGACATGCTTTAAGAACTATTAAATTATGGGCTCAAAGAAGGGCAATATATGCTAATATGTTTGGATTTCCAGGTGGTGTTGCATGGGCAATGTTAGTCGCAAGAATTTGCCAACTTTATCCGAACGCTGTTGGTGCAGTTATTGTATCAAAATTTTTCCATATTTATTTACAATGGAAATGGCCACAACCTGTTTTATTAAAACCAATTGAAGATGGTCCATTACCTGTTAGAATTTGGAATCCAAAATTATATGGTCAAGATAAAGGACATAGAATGCCCGTTATTACACCTGCTTATCCATCAATGTGTGCAACTCATAATATAACTGCATCAACTCAAAAAATTATATTACAAGAAATGAATAGAGCATTAATAATAATGAACGAGATCCAAATAGGTCAAAAATCTTGGAAAGATTTATTTGTTAAACATGATTATTTTTATCGTTATAAATATTATTTAACAATTATTGGATTTTCAAAAGGTAAATATGAAGATCATATCAAGTGGTGTGGTATGGTTGAATCAAAATTGAGATTATTAGTTTTAAAAATTGAAAATGTTTCAGGAGTTGTTTTAGCCCATCCTTATGTAAAGCCATTTACGATTTCATATATTTGTAAAACAGAAGAACAAGCAGGAATTATAAATCAATTATATGGTACATTAGAAGGTGAAAAATATGCTAAAGATCATCTTGAAGAAATTAAAATTGATGAAGATACAGATACACAAAAATTAGAAGAAGATGTTGCAAAGGAAGGGAAGTTTTTAGTCCATCTTATGAAACTTTATATAGGATTAGAATTAGATCTTAAAGGTAAAGAAAAGAAAATGAATATTCAAGTACCATGTACTGAATTTGATCAAATATGCAAAAGTTGGGTTAGTTATAAACCAGATATTTATTCATTAAGTATAAGATATGTCAAACTTTGGGATTTACCTAATGACGTTTATGATGAAAACGAAACTCGTCCTGTAAAGACAAAGAAACGGAAAACAGATAAAAACTGTCAAATAAATAAGAAAATGAAAATGGTGGAAAGTGGGACGGAAAGTGCCAGCACTACACCTAACAGTTCTTCTAATATTTTCAAAAAAGACGAACCAACATCATCTACAGGTGCTGTAACAATGTCCATGTCTACTTAGACTAAGCTTCAATTTTATAGCTGGAAACCTATTCATTTTACACTGTGTAATTTTGTGCGTTAAAAATCAATTCTCAAGTATTATAGTAAACCGCGTCGATCGTCTCATGTATTTTTTATATTTTCCGCTTTTGTAAATAGTTGTGGCTGGATGTAGTTGTAGGTTTAAAGTTGATATACATGGTGGTTGCAAAGAGACTAAATGTTCCCCATAAAGTTCATTTATTTAAAACTTCATTGTATCACAAGAAAACACAATGCACTCATTTAAATCAAAGCTGCTAGGTATGTATAGTTAGAATTAAAATTGCATTCAGTGAATGCTGTTTCTTCCTTTAATGATAATTAATATTACCACAACTGATAACAAAAATCTGTTTGATAATCTTTTTTTTTTAATATCTCTCTTTTGTCTTGATACAATTCTCATTGGATTTGAATACTAACATGATCGTTTTTCGCTATTTGATACAGGAAAATCAGCATCAAATGAAAGTTCATCGAAAGTATCGCTTTCATCCAATTCTCCGGTTAATGTTGAAGACATTGACGAAGTTGATGATCAAGGTCAATCAATTTTGATGGGAATCATTTCCCAGTTAAGACCTGGTTGCGACTTATCAAGAATTACGTTACCGACCTTTATTCTAGAAAGAAAATCAATGTTAGAAAGAATTACTAACCAGCTTCAACAACCTGATATTTTAATCCAAGCTGCAAATACAAAGGATAAAGTTGAAAGATTTATATTAGTTGTTAAATGGTATATGTCATGCTGGCATATTACTCCAAAGGCAGTTAAAAAACCTTTAAATCCAATTTTAGGTGAATATTTTACATGTTATTGGGATTTAGCAGATGGCACTCAGGCATTTTATGTCGCAGAACAAACTTCCCATCATCCACCAAAATCTTCTTATTTTTACATTATTCCTGAACATGGTATCAGGGTTGATGGCTTAGTTGCACCAAAATCAAGATTTTTAGGTAATTCGACAGCTGCAATGATGGAAGGTTTAACCAAATTAACATTTAATAACATTATTGACAAAAAAACAGGAAAGCCAGAAGTTTATACATTATCACAACCAAATATGTATGCAAGAGGTATTTTATTTGGTGGTTTAAAATATGAATTAGGTGATCATCTGATAATTAAAGTTTCAACAAGCAGTTTATATTCCGATATTGAATTTAAAACTAAAGGTTTTATTTCAGGAACTTATAATGCCATTCAAGGTACAATTGAAGACGATAATGATAGAATTTATGAAATTGAAGGTAAGTGGAACGAAATTATAACAATCAAGGACTTAAAGTCTAAGAAAACAACTACTCTATTTGATTGCTTTAAAGCAAATCCATTGAAGCCAAAAGTCAGAGAATTATCTGAACAAGGTGATTTCGAAAGTAGAAAATTATGGATCAAAGTTACTGATGCATTGGCCGTAAGAGATCATACTGTTGCTACTGATGAGAAATTCAAGATTGAAGAGAGTCAGAGAGAAGCTACTAAAAAAAGAGCTGAAGATGGGGTAGATTTTCAACCTAAATTATTTAGACCTTTAACAATAGAGGAAACTGCTGATTTTGGCAATGAAAATCTTGAGTTCATTATTTACAAAGATCATGCATTAAATAATGATGTGATAAAGCATGATTCCAAAAAGCTGAAGGAACACATATTTGAAATCGCTCCCTTTCTTCCAGGCCAACCTTTTAATGATAAATTTGAAATACCTGCGTATGAAAAAATAAAGAACTCTACATAAAATATCAACTAAAAAAATTCATATTTGATATCCTTTGATTTTCTTTTATATCCTTCCGTATTTTACATTTTCATATTTTCATTCAAATATTATATATACGCTTTTTATCTTTTATATCCATCATTAACATTTGTCGTGTTATAAAATTCCTTTTATATACTCCTTTTTTCTGAAAGTTTTATAACTTTTTTTATGTTACATGCATTATGGAATTCATCCCGTAGAAGCAAATTATCTGTAAAAGCTGTTTTATTATCCAATGGGTCCTGACCTTGTAGGCATTTTTTCTTATAATCAATTTCACCATAAATTTGTTCAAAATTGTCCACTTTTTCATTAATCTCATTCTCCCAATTATCATCTACAGACAAGAATTTGTGTAATCTATAAGAAGCTAGCATTGCACCATACGAACAAACATTAAAACCTAAATATTTAATCCTTTGGTAAATTTCAACAAACAATTCAAGTTTAAACTCCTTCAATTTACTAATCGTTCCAGTATATCTATTCCATTCATCTCGATACCAATTTAACTGACCAGTTTTGACATCTATTATTGAATCACATAAAAGATTCCATAAGCTGAGATCATCACATTCACGTTCAAGAAAATCAAGGATAACATTGAAAATGGATAAATCGTGAGTATTTGCAATGAAAAATCGTAATGCATTTGAAGCATAGTAATTACGTGGATGTATCATAATCGACCTTAAACAAGTTCTTATTGCAAAAACCAACAGCAAATAATCAGATCCTGAATCCATCCATTTTTCAACATCCATTGCATCCAAGTTTATGCACGTTGTTGTCTGAGTTTTCAGTTTAACATAACCACTGACAATTATTTTTACATGCAATTTCTTAAAATAAACCCATAAACATGACGATTTATTAGTTTTGTCATAATTGGATGTCAAATATCCCGCTAATAAAAAGTAAGTTGTAAATGAATTTTCAATATTCAAATTTCCATTCAAAATGCTCCAACTGAGCCGCATTGCAGTAGTATCTATTGGGGTTGCAAAAAGGATCCCTAAAGTTGCTACTAGTAAGTCTTTTGACTCGAGTGTATCTGGATTATTTTTGTAAATATGTTGATAAGATTCTAAAAAGATTCTTTGAAAAGCAGACTTGGAGACAATAATTTCTTGAATACCAGCAACAGTATCATTGTAACAAATAATTTTGCCATCGGTGTTTTCTAGGACAGCTTGAAGTTCAGGCGTCTCGTTTACAATTTGATCAGGTAATATTTGTATTCGTTTAATACATCTTCCAGATACATCAATAAGCTTGCTAATAAATTCTTTAGTAAGTTCTAAACCAAGTTGTAACCCCGAATCTCTTTCGGTTGAAAGTTCCATCTATGCACCAATGAAAGTTTTTCTGTTCACTAAAGAAAAAATATTTGTCAGAATAACAGATTAAAATATTTTTGTACGTGTTGAATTTCGTGAGGTTAACCGAAAACTGAAAATCATGAAGAATGCCTAAGTAAAGCCGATCTTCTCTTCGCCTTCTTTTCTCAAATATTGAAAGAATATACAATTGAAGCATGCCTGATATTCACATTGCAGGTGCCTCAAGACCATTCACTGCAGAAAATGCACCAGTTGCAAAATGTAAGCAAAGAAACCCTATATTATTTTTTTCATTAACAATCAAATACTAACAATATTTAATTTGTTCCATAGCTATTGAAGGATATGTTCTGATCGTTACAAATTTACATCCTGAAACTACAGAAGACCATTTATATGATGTTTTTGAAGAATATTCCCGAGTAACAAATTTACATTTAAATCATGACAAACTCTCAGGATTTGTCAAGGGGTATGCATTCATTGAATTTGCTGATGCTGAAGATGCAAAAGAAATCATGGATCAACATAAAAAAAAAAAATTTGACGTCCTAGGACGAACAGTTGAAATAGACTATGCATTTGTTAAACCCCCTAATCACACAATATCAGCATCATTATTTAAACGAGTAGACTCAAGAACAGTGAATCGCCGACTTGAAGGAAGTAACAGGGATCATAGTCCGTCACGTCCTTAATTAAAAAATGTTTCACAGTTTGTTATTTTGACATTATAAAAAATAAGCTACTATTTATAATTATGTATTACTATTTAAAAACCGCAGGTCTAATCTTCCATTTCAGAAGGTTTTAATAAACCACCGATTCTACTTGCCTTTTCCCTATGCAATCTTTCTTTTTCTTGTATTTCTGCTTCTTTATCATCAGCAAACAAATAATCAGTTGGATCTCCACCATATTCTTTGATTTGAACTAGGAAATCTCTTAAAATGCCTGCGAATTTTGTTTCGTTGTCAAAATTACTAAATAAAACTTGTAAAAAGTTTGAAACTTGTTCTTTCTGTAATTGGCTAAAAGCATTCATCAACATATTACCTAAATATTCCTTTAAAAATAATGCATTTGGAGTTCCAGATGGCGCAGAATCAGGTGGATAAATAGGTTCGTTTATTTTTTCTCTAACAACTAATTCTAACAGTTTGGACAATAACTTTGTTTGAAGTTTGAAACCAGCTTTATGGTCTGAGTCTGTCAACACATAGAAAACATCACTTATTATTGGGAAATAATAGTGTCTATAGAAACCAATGGCAAATTGGTTTTGTGGTCCAAGTTTTTCAATATTTAATAATAATTCATAACATAATGTTAGACCTGAATTTTCAACATCCCTGTTATTGTGTTTAAAGGCCCAAAGAATTGCATCAATGAAAGATTGGAAGGATTCTGGTGGAAATTGTAATAATGCATTGAAACCTTTCAAATCAATTTCCCTTAATAAATTATAAAATTCAACCCTATGTTCAGGATATTCTGTAAAATCTTTATTAATCATTGAAAGGGTACATTCAAAGACATTACCTAAAATCAAAACAATTTCATTTGGGATCATCGGACCAACTTTGTCCACTAAAGTAGATAAACAATTTAGTACTTCTGCATCTCTAGCATCTGGAACATTTGTTTTATAATCTTCAAGAATTGCAGCCAGCAAATTAGGAACTAAATCTCTAACAATCTCATGCTCATTGTCAGCTTTTGCAATATAAGTTTCCAATAAAATTAAAATTTCTTTCTTGATTGTTCTCCATCCTCTAACCTTTGGCGTCTTTGTAGCAATTAAGCCATCACTTGCAACAGCAGCTGAAATTAACGAAGAAACCGCTTTATAAAGTGATAACATATCCACATAAATTAAACCTAATTGGGGATAAAAATTTGGACCTAAAGATTTACAAACAGAAACATTTGTTTTAAGAATATTTGCAATAATTTTAACAATTTCTGGGTTCGATAAAAGTTGTGGATCTTCACCGGCTTGCTGAACAACCGTTGACCATGCAATATTTGGTAGTTTCATTAAATCACTTAACAACTTTTCCCTAACAGCAGCTGAATTCTGAGCAGAAATGATAGTACCACAGGCCTCATAAAATGTATGGACCTGTTGAGGTTGTAAATCAGATGTGGTCTCTTGAATATTTTCAATTATTTCTTCAATAAACGGTTTACTTTCACCAGATTGTTGAATAACGAAATGTCTTTTACATTTTTGAGTAATTTTTATAAATGTATCGCATGCCATATCTTGGACACCTTCATGAGTTTCATGCATGAATTCAAATAATTTATTGACAACTGTTTTCAAAAATTTCCAGTGAGCTCTTAAAAACCTTGGATATTGACCAACGATATACATTATATTTGATGCAACAACTGCTTTATTATCTTTACCTCTTTTCATTTCAGTCAAGGCCAAAAGATCTTTAATAACTAAAACTAAAAATCTCTTTTCTCTTTCTTCATCCATCGAACCTGAAATTGAACCTATTGCCCAACATAATGTATTAATATTATGCCAAGACCATTCCGTGCCATCAATTTGACTTGCCAACTTGGCAGACATAATTTGTTCAGTATCGTTAACATCCAAATGAGTTAAATAAACTAAAACTTCTCTGATGGATTTATACAATTGAATTGTATCACTTTCTTTAACAAATTCTCTAACAATTTCACCTTCATCATTTTCAACAATTAAAACTTCTTCTGGTCTAACGATATTTTCAATCATAACAACTCTTAATTTTGATAAAATTTCAGTATAAATATCTTTACGTAGATTTTTGTTTTTTAATAGTTCAGGATTTGGCGCACCACCTCTTGCACTGTATTGTAATTGTAATAAGGCAGATGAGTTTTGTATAGGTAGATTTTGAATTTCAAGATATAAACCATTTACCATTTTAATCCAATAATCAAGACAAGTTTTGAATAATTCCCTTTCTTCAATTCTTGATAATTGAATTAGATATTTATGAGCAGCTAAAAGTAAATCCCTAAAGTTTAAGTTTTGCTCCAAAGCAGTTAAATGATTGGATAAGAAAGTGACTAAAAACATGGCTAAATCTTGCATAAATTCTTGATCTGCAGAAGTTGAAAATTTGTAAGTTTTCTTTAAATCTAAATCAAGCGGAATAATATTTAAAATACTTTTCATTGCTAGACTAAACATATTCACAAATTTTGCATCATATTGAGGTGCAATTAGTTGAGACACTTCCGTTAAACATTTGATAGTGATACACCTGAAGGAGTCAACAGGTAAAAACTTATTTGTTAACAAAGGTAATAATTCAGTTTCGAAATTATAACCAGCAGGTATCCAGTGAATATATTTCAGTAAACAATTCAAAGTAGCAATAATCAAGGAATTTTTATTTGCCTTATCTAAAACTTCGAAACACAATTGAAAAATTTGTTGGAATTCATTGCTCATGCTAGTTTTTAAATTTCTTGCCTTTGCTTGGGTCATTTGATCTGCTGAAAAATCTATAATTTCTTCAGATAGCAATTTCAAAATAATCATGTTATTTTCACAAACATTGAATCCTGCTTTACTGGATTGAACAATCTCAGGTATAAAATTTGGCCAATTTTGAGGCCATTCTTGTTTGACAATTTGAACTAAAGTTAAATCACACTTGTTGATTAAAGCTCTTTGATTCTGAAACTGATTATCATCAGAACACATTGAAATGACCATTGAAGCAATGAAGTTTCTAATACCTAATCTTTGATCATCAGGTAATGCTTTCCATTTAGTTTTAATTAAATTATTTAAGATTGATAAACCAATATATTTGGTCTCTGTATCTCTTGCAAACTGTAAAATTTTATCGGCTCTTGTCCAAGCATCTGGATGATCTTGAAATTTGGTAAGTACTATTTGTGCTTGTTTTTGATCTTCACCTTTTCCACGATAGAAAGTTTCAACAACTGTATCTAAAGCTGAGATATCAAGGTCTTTAGAGAAATCTAAAATTGAGTCCATATTAGAAAAAATAAAATGAAATTGAAGTTAAGATTTTGATGCAAAAGTTGAATTAGAATTAATTCAAAAGAAATATAGCCAGGGATTATTTATTTAACGGATTTGATTTCTTATTAGTCTAAAAATTATGAAATAGTTTTAGTTGAATTTAAAAAAATAGTTAATTTAGCCTTTTCAAAATATTTGAAAATCTAAAACGGTATAAAAATTGTAGCTGTGATATATCAATTCAGTTGTAAGATACTGAAAATGGTCAAAGAGAGCTTCGATTGAGAATAGCAATAGATTAATACTGTTAAACCTCCAAACGCATCATAGGGTAAATATAAAAACATCTTTGATTGGTGGCAAACACCGTTTCACATAAAAACAAAACTAGGAAAAATTTTATGCACTTCTGTACACCAATTTATTAACATGAATTTTGGATTGTTATTTTGCGATTCTATACAATATTTTATATTTACACAGACATATATATACCTAAAATCAATCATTATCTATTATTATTTACAAGAAAAGTTGATTGCTTTGACGAAATTCTCGTTCTCTACGTTTTTGTATACTATTTTTGTTCTTTTTGGAATCCGAAGACTTTTCTGATTCAATTTCTCCAATGTTAAGTTTAGTGTCCATGTTCTCCAGACGTTCTTTCTCCTGTTCGATTCGTTGATTGAATTGGTCTGCATTTTCTTTTTTGACTACAGCTTCATCAAGACACCATTTACCAAGCGATCCACGTTGAAATAATTTCACTAGTTCTAATGCACATCCAGTATAATTTGTTGTCATTCTACCGTGGACTGAACTAAAACTTTTATTTTTCGTAACCCTTCCAACACCATCTAGCAATTCATAAACATCATTCGTTGGAAATTTAGAATATTTTTTATATGCTTTGCCTGATGAATCTTTCAAATTCATTATATAAAGTAAATAATCAATTGCAATAACTGGATCAATTCCGTTTGGAGTTACAGTACCAACTAAGTAAAGGCTCAACATTGTTTTAATATCATTAACTTGCGGCAATAAAACACCTGGGGTATCATATAATAAAATTTCAGGTTCTGAGCAAATTCTAATAATTTCTGATGTATTTCTTGTAACACCTGCATGATTACCAGTTTGAGCAACTTTTCGAAATCTTTCAATTGCTAAACCATTTTTGCGTAATCCATTAACTAATGTAGATTTGCCAACATTTGGCATCCCAGCTACCATTAATCGCAAACCTAACGGTGGAGGCGGAAACATTTCACTATGCTTCTTCTTTAAAAGTTTTAGAACCTTTGTTATATCACCTGTTTTCCTACAGTCAATTCTCAAAAACTTTTCATTTCTTTTATCATGCCACTTTTGAAGTAACTCACTGGTTATAGGTGAAGCATCTGTTTTAGTATAGAGTATTATTTTGGATTTATTTTTAAAAATCTTATCAATAAGCACGTTTGAAGTAGATAATGGAGCCCTTGCATCTCTTAGTTCAAGAACAAGATTAATCTGTGGTGCTAGCTGTTGCATGTGATGTAATGCCTTCGTCTGATGTCCCTTTAGTTGAGCAAGGAGTACATTATAATCTGGAAATTCAGTTCTAGGTTTAAATGCTAATCTGGCAGCTTGAACGGCTTCAGCCAACAACTGTTGTTTGCTCATTATATTGTAATATTTTAAGATAAGATTAAAAAATAAAAAAAAATGAATAGAATGAATAAACAAATGCAAAATGGAATCTTATTATTACAAAATCAGAAAAATATTTTAAACCTAAATATAAAGTGAAAAAAAATAGACAAATAAAACAAAAGATGAAAATAGTTTTTCAAAATTTTCCTCTTTCCTCTTTCCTCTTTTTTTAGTTATTTTCCATGCTTCATGGATAATACATATTTTACCTCTTCTTTTTCTTATAAAGACCATTAGCCATCATTAATTATGCCCTTAATCTTATTTTCTGGGTTTCCATCTTCAGGTAAATCTAAGTGGTCACACAAACTCGTTGAAGAGTTAGAAAGGAAAATTTCCTCATTGGAACCTTATCAAGAAGGTGC
The DNA here is from genome assembly GCA_030571145.1 of Pichia sp. yHKS168. Taxonomy (NCBI): domain Eukaryota; kingdom Fungi; phylum Ascomycota; class Pichiomycetes; order Pichiales; family Pichiaceae; genus Pichia; species Pichia sp. yHKS168. The sequence goes on along the minus strand of JAJLXI010000055.1, from coordinate 217,039 downwards.
AAATTTTAAGGTTATTTTACACACAGATGAATCACTAGGAATTAAGCATGAAATGTATCAAGAATCTAATACTGAAAAGTCAGCTAGAGCAACACAAATGTCAGCAGTTAAAAGAGATATTTCGAAAAATAATATTGTTATTTTAGATACAATGTCATATAATAAAGGGTTTAGATATCAATTATTTTGTGAAGCAAAATCTGCATATACAAGTAATTGTTTAATTCAAGTTATTTGTCCTACAAATATATGCTTTGAGTTAAATTCGAAGAGAAAAAATGATGATAAATGGGATGATGATTTATTAAAACAAATGATCGCTAGATTCGAGGAACCTGATGGAACGAAACGTTGGGATTCACCATTAATTTCTATTGCATATGATGATGAAAAATTGCCATTTGAAGAAATTTGGGAAATAATTGCTTTAAGAAAAGGTCCAAAACCTAATCTTGCTACAGTTCTTAAACCTGCTGTTGGAACCAATTATTTACAAGAACTTGATAGACTTACTAATCAAGTTGTTAGTGATATCGTTGGATACCAACAGATTGATTCCTTTGGAACATTAAAAATTAAAAATTTTGATGGAAGTGAATGTACAGTGGAAATACCAAGTTTGCAGATATCGACCGCCACATTACAGAGAATTAAACGTTCATTTGTAAATCTGAATCGTGTAAGGACAATAAATAGTGTGCGTATTATCCCCTTGTTTGCTGAATACTTGACCAATCACTTGAATTCAATGTAATAGTTATATATTATATTGTATAAGTAAATTTATAATATAGAATAATAGGCAAACAGTAAAGTGAAACATAGAAAATACCTAGTAAACGGAAAAAACCCGAGGTATTAGGTATTAGGTATTAGGCAAGTCTCTTAGATTTGTTCAGTGCGCAGTCTTCGAGTATGGGCTTATGGACTATGGATCTCCCTTTTCTTCCGTTGTTTGTCTTGTCTTTTTGGTTGATGCTCAGCTCTCCTCATGTGGCACTGCTCTTCCAAATTTTAATTCTCTTTATAATTAATACAACAACATACATAAGGCTAGAGAAACCGTTCTACAGAGGTTATCTCATCTAACATCTATTATATCCTATCATATCCCCCATACTCACTTCCTATTTATTAATCAAAGAATTGATCATTAAGATTAATAATAAACACCTCAATTTAAATCCTTTTTATTTACTAGATACATATTTATATATTCACATAACTTGAATATTTCAATTAAATATAGATAGTCTTTTTCTCCTTAAGCTTAAACTAGTTTAATCAAATCAGGATAACAATACGATTACAAATAATAAATATAATTAGTAATATCATTTGGATATAAAACATCAAGAAAAAAAATTGTCTACAAAACAAGGAAAAAAAACTTTTTTCCATTTGTTTTTTCTTAATTTATTTTTTTGTGTTTCTAACTATCTCACTAAGATTTATTTGTCAATTAATCAATAGGATATCGATAATTAATTTCATCTTATGGTAAATTCATCACATTTGTGTTTTTCCTGTCTGTTTAAATTCAAATGCATATACAGAATCAACAATCAAATAATCTTGATATTAATTACTCAAAAAACACTAGTTTAAACGGTTCAACTACTAGTCCAGTTACTACAACTATTAATTTAACATCAAATACAAATTTAAACTTAAATTCAAACAAAAGAAATAAATTACACGAGTCTTTATCTGCAACTCCTCTAATCCATCCCAAAAGACAAAGTTCTCAATCCTCAATTAATACTACTAACCAACCGCTAAATAAAAGAGGACCTCATTTTTATACATCTAATTCAAATAATCTTATTGTTAATAAGAATTCAAATAACTTACAAACAAATCCCGTTATTGCATCCCAGTATCCATTTTTAGCAAGCTATAGCCAAAAAACTTTAAATTCTTTAAAACCAGTTTTTTATAACCATAGTAATACTCCAACTGCTGCAACAAATTTTTCAAATAACAATTACAATCCTTCCGCTTATAATTTCGGTTTTACTTCGACTACTAATCAAATAAATCCTAAGCTAAATTATAATTTATTACAATCATCATTAAAAAAAGTTTCAAATAACAATAAATTATTATATCAATTTTCTGATCCACTTACTTCTTCATTAAATCAGCTTTCAAATAATTGTTACTCAAAACAATATCCTTTACAACAACAATATCAAGTGAATAAAGATCAATTTCAATTTCCAGAATCAATTGAACAAAGGCGCAGTTTAACTAATCAGAATATGAATAATCAAGAAAATCTTTTGAACGCCAACACCCTGTCTCAACAAGCTGCACAGCAACAACAACAACAACAGCAGCAGCAACAATCACGGATAATACTGACAGAAGAAGAGCAAATACTTATTTCAAACTTACAAGAAACTTATAAAGCAATATTAAAGTTGGAAGTTGAAACACAACAAGGTTGTGCTGATGTGAATCAAAAATTATTAGAAAACAATACAGGATCGGAATTAAATAATGAGCTTTGGTCAGTTTATAAAAATGTCGTACAATTATTAGATCATTACTATGATTTTTTACTTTATGCTTTATCTCCAACGTCAACTAGGACAGGTAAACCACTTGTTTCCAATTATAGAATATTGAAAAGAATGTGGGTTTACGGCATTGTTGCTTTTTTGGAAGTTTTAAAAAATGTCGTTTCAATTTCAGCAGAGCATGAAGTTTGTGCTTGTTTTGTTTCTTATTCTTTTAATATAATAAGTTGTCTAACAGATCCTGAATTAGGTATTGAATGTTGGTGGGCTGAAAAATTGGGTGATTTAAGTAGAATGGCAATTGCTCTATATCCTGCAAGATATATGGATTGGAAAATGTCATCTGTTCATTGGTATCAAGAATCGATTAAAACTCAATTTGGTCATGGCAAAATTTATTATCACATGTGCTCAGTTGAAAATGATAATTTAGAAGCTTTGATGTTAATAGGTAAAGGGGTTAATTGTAGAGATCCATTTGTACCAACGCAACAATATTTAAGGATGATTGTTGATAATGTTTGTTCTCAAAGAAATATGTTAACATCTGTTGAAATGGCAATGATTGATTTTGTTAAAATTCATAAAATTTTATTATTACCAACTTATAGTGTGAATGAAGAAATGATTAATATTGTATCTCATTATTCATCAAATTTTGGTGTTGATAATACAAACATTGATTTTTTTCAAGTTAGACCTGATTGTACTACTTCTGATATAAATGATAAAGTCACATTTTGGTTTCAGAAAGGTGCGAATTTTGCATTATCCAATATTTATCATTTAATGGGATTTGGAATTTGTTCAAATCCATTTGCCAAAATTTTTGATTTGCCGGATGCATTAAAAGAAAGAAAAGAGAAGAAAGATAGAAGAGAGCAAAGGAGAAGATCAAGAAGTGATTCTGCAAGTATACAAGCAATTTCAAATGATAATTCAACATCAATTGATCCAACTGATCCTGAATTTTCCGTAATTTCAACAGCAAATAACTTAGACGAAAAATATTGGTTTTTATTATTAGAACATATTAATAAAGGTGTAATTGAGCTATCGATGAAAATGTTGAAACAATATTTATCAGGGCCTGTTCAAACATCTACACCTCATACAATTATTTGGTTATACTTTTTAATCAGTATATGTGAATCAGTCAAAATATATCCAACTTCAAAGCCAATGTTTTATAGACTTTTACAAGCAGTTTTTCCATGGAAAGTCTTAGTATTATACTTAAATGATATTCTTTGTATTGTCAGATCTGTCCCAGAGTTAAGATCAAGATATAAAACTTTATTAAAAAGAATTAATTCAACCGAAAATCCGAATACAACCTTTTTTCAATTATTTGGTAGTAATGAAACCCTTTGGGAAGTCTGGAAATGTTGGGGTTCATTATGGTTTGATAGAGTTTGCCCAAAGGGTGATTATATTAATGTTTTTGAAACCGGTATAAAAAATAATATCTTTGATACTCCGTTGTCAGGGGAAATTTATAATTCTCATGAAGATGGTGAACGCTATATTAGAATTTTATTGTTGGCAGGTTATATTTGTGATTATTTTCCTGAGTTTGGATTGGAAAGATCCAATAATATTTTTAAATTTGCATTTCAACCAGATTCGTTCAATATTGATTCAAATAATTTAACATGTTTCACTTATTTCATTGGAGATTCAAGATTACAAGCATTATTAAAATTTTCAGGATACCAGTCATCATCCAAATCTAATAAAGAAACCTCGACAACCAAAAATAATGAATATGAAGTTGAAAATGAAATCGAAAATAAAGAGGAAGAAGAAAGAATAAAAGATAATGATACTTATTCAAAAACTGACAACATTGAAGAAAATGAAGTATATGATTTTAATAAGTGGACTGGTGAAAATGATTTGCCAAAATTACCCATGTGGGATCATAATTCATATGGATTCATGACAGATTTTATCAATAATCAATATCCAGCAGTTTTGGCGCATAGGTCAGGACTGGAATTAATTTCATTTGGAAACAATGATGAAGATAATGAGTATGAAGAAGATTCTGTTGATGAATATGACGAGAATGATACTGATGAACAATATCAAACGCACGATAACGAAACATATGAAGTTACTTCAGAAGGTGGATCTGTCAGTGCGAAAGCGCCTTTATCAACTGGATTAGGTACATCGTCAGATGCAGGAAATGACAATTTACAAATGTCCTCAATTAAACCACCAACAATTAAAGGTGATATTGGAGATTTCATGGATGCTTCAATTACATTTATTTCTTTAGATACAAATGTTTGGTTAAAACATTGTGGTAGGATATTTAAATGTGTTAGATCGAGGATTTTCAAACTAGCAATTCCATTAACAGTTTTTCAAGAACTTCGATCGTTAAGAAAATCTAATGACAGTTTAGTTGCTGAAAGTGCGACAAGAGCGGTCATAATTGCAAGACAATTATACTCAGAAAATGTTGTTTTAGCAATAAGATCTGATGGTACGACTGCATCGCATATCAATGAAACAAGAGAATTTGAGCAAAATGAAAATTGGAGACTAAATTCAGATGAATTAATTTTACAAAGTATTAAACTCAATGATGCATTTGGTAAAAGTTTATGTCTAGGTTATGGATATTCAGTAGGCGAATTACCTAAGTTACCAATTTTTGAGGAGCCAGGTAAAATTGCAGGTGTTTATAATGGTGCATATCATGGCGGATATTCTGTTTCTCATTTTCCAACATCATTAAATCCTAACATACCAAACAACCAATCCGCAACAAAAATATGTCCCAATAGTAATTCAGTTATTGGATCAAATAATAATATAATTTCAAATTCGACATTAAATAATGAATGTTCCAATTTGCCAGGATATTTGGCACCTACTATTGATACAACCGGTACGAGAGGTGAATCGTTGCGACCAATTTTTATATCGTCGAAGACAACAACCTTATCTAAGAGTGATGCAAGTAAATTCCGATACAATATTTTAATTACTGATGATCATGAGATGTGTTTACGTTCGGAAACTATCGGTTTAAAACAACTCAGAAGTTCCGAGTGGTTTAAAATTGTTGACAAACTTTCATTTGGTCGCTGTTATGACTAGGAAATATATTGTTTACTATACAGATAAAATTAGCACTAATTAATGCCATGTATAATAATATCGTAATAATCATAATATCATATTAATAGATAATATATTGAGTCGAAATTGTTGAGTTTATATAGATCGCCAACTGATTTTGGAAATCTCGGGTGAGTTCGCTCGAGAAATGAGTTTCCTGTTTTGGAAGGTGATGTAGCAGAAAAAAGCTCTAGTTTTGATAAGGCATGCTGAAGATAAGACAATAGCAGATAAAAGATGAAAGAAAAGATACATTGAAGGGATAAATAATAATATTCTATATAAAGAGGGCAGTGTCTTTTTGAAGACATAAATGATTAACTTTAGATTTTTAAAACGAAGTTGGGATTAAATATACTAATACATTTTTTCAATCAACTAATCAAACTTAACATACAATTTATACTCTAATAATGACTGTCAGCATACAAACATTATATCCAACTCCGCTTAAAAGTAACGGTTTACTAGAAAACTACAAAGAACATGTACCTGAATATAAAATTCCACAAAAGACAATTGAGAATGAAATTGCAATGTTTTTATCAAAGATTGAAAATACACCTGGATTTGACCCAAAGTTGAAATTTGATCCAAAAAAGCATATTATTTTTAACCAAGAATCTTATAAAACAACAAAAATTTTCACATTAGATGAATTAAAAATTACTAAAACTCATGTTCAACCTTTGACTAACTTTGGTGCCGCATTCCCATTTAAATTATTATCACAAGAAGCTGTTAATATGTTACTTTGGGAAGCATTTCAACCAGAAGTTATTCAAAAGTATGCAAGATTACCTAATTTAGCAACCAATGCAACCAGATTAGATTTTCATATTGGTAATCATTTTAAATTATCACCATTTACTACTGCATTAGCTAAATGTGATGAATTAGAGGAAATTGTTTCAACTTTTTTTGGTCATAAAGTAAAACATATTTGGGATATGGATTTAGTTCAACTTAATGTATCATTAGCAACAAATGATTTTGAAGAACAATTAAAAATTTTTCCTCAAACTCAAGAAGAGATTGATATTGAATTAAAAAGACAAGATGCAAGTGATGGCCAAGGTATTCCATCAAGTTTAGGTGTTCATTATGATTCAATTTCAATTCCGTTAGTTATAATGTTAGATTTACCAAAAGAAGCTCAAGGTGGTCAAACAACAATTATCACAGGTGATAATAAAGCAACTAGAGTTCCTGAACCACCAACTGGTTCAGGTACTTTAATTCAAGGTAGAGTTCTAAGACATTTAGCATCGAAACCAGTTACAAATCATAACAGGATCAGTTTTGTGATTTCATATGCAACAGGTGTTGAAGGTGAATTAGATAATTGTGTTTTAACATCAGTCAAACCATCAGTTTTACCAAAGAATGAATATAATCAATTTTATAGAGATTGGGTTGATTATAAATTTACAAAACTGGAAAATCATTTAAATAAAATTAAGAATCAAGTTATTGATGATTATGAAAGTGGTAATGGTTTTAAGCAAGAAGAATTCGTGGAAAAATGTATTAACATTGAAAATTATATTAATGGTATTTATAAAGAAATGGAATGTGTTAACAATGAGCCTTATCCACCACCATTATTTAACACTGCTTATGATGAACTTTGATAAATTATCTTTTCTTTTTGGTAATTTTTTAATACTCCCAATCTTTTTTGTTTTTTTAAAAATAATTAAATAATAATTTTTAAATGATTAAATAAATGATTAAATAAATAAATAAAAAAATCAATTCACCAAGGTTAATTCAGACATTAAAACGTTATCGAATTGGCAAAAAAGGCTTGGCCTGAAGCCCGGAGTCTGGATCACAAATTTGGAATTTTCTGTGATGGTGTCGAAATCAATTAAATCGTCTAAAACAACAGATTAAGAAGGTTGAATATCTGTGGCAATATGATTGCAATTAATAAAATCATCAAAACTTATGATATATTTTTATAAGAGGCTTATAATTACAAACTATAAGAAAATTAATAACCAGTATAACAGGTTCATAAAATTATAAAACACAAAAAAAATTAAATTAAGTTTGAAAATAAAGTAAAAAAAAAATGTCAAAACCTACAGATTACGTTAATCAGCAGCAATTTTCTGATCTGTTCGAAGTAATAATGAAAAAGTTTGAAGACTAAAAACAAGACAAAAATATTCATAATGAAGATATTTTAGAGGTGAATGAAAATATTGTTGAAAACTCCGAGCACTCTTAAACATGAAGAAAATAATTCATGGCATTGAAACTTGATTAATTTTTGATGATTTTATTAATTGTAATCATATTCCCACAGATATTCAACCTTCCCAACCTGTTGTTTTAGACGATTTAATTAATTTCGACACCATCAAAGAAAATTCCAAAAGAATCTAAACCAAGCGATAGGCGATAGCGGAACAGAAGTTTTTCGGAACTCCAAGCATCCATTAAAGACCCAAATCTAAAACCTTCTTTTCTCCCCGATAAATTTGGTAGCATTTATCCTAGCACTACACCCACATGTGGTGATAGTGGATAAAACCTGGATTTTTGCCACCCAGAAAATAATTTATCAAACACTCCCCAAAAAAAACAAAAAAAAAACCAAATGTCATCTCCATCCATTAAAATCTTGACTACATCAGAGTTCGCAAAAATCAATGGCTTCTGCAAGTCCAATTCAAGCCTTAAGAAATAATCCCATACTACTTCTGCTTCAAATGCAGCTGAACAAAAATTACTGAAGACTTTCAAGTTACTTGCAAAATCTTATATTCCAAATTTTTACAGATTCAGATTTCGCCCAGGAACCTCAGACCAGAAAATCTACGAACGACTACTTTGTCAAGTTATTTGGAAATACAATTTATTGATCATCTTCAATCATTAACGAATTTGAAAATTCAGATATACATATTAAATTCATCTGTGAAACAGAAAATGATATTAAATTTTTCAAAATTCTCCTACCTTCTATTCTATTATCCCAAAATAACTTTGATAAAATTCATCAATTAGTTGAACAAATTCTTCCCAACTGCTTTTAAAATTTGCAGTGGGAAAACATTTCTTTAAATATCAAATATATCTTATTTTTGACTCTTAATCTACTGATATCTCAGATATTTCTGAATAATAATTGTACTGCGATGTATTTATTGATAAGTCGTAATCAAAAAATCTATTATATTTACAATATCTGCTTGTTGTGGATGGATTTTATGAAAGTTTTGTAGGAGTAATGAAATATCATGTTGTTAGTTGCAGTTTTCTGATATGGAATGTTTTCGATTGAATGAATTGAGAGTATTCTGATGAAGTATGACTTGTCTTTAATTTTTTTTTTTGTTTTTTTTTTACGTCTTTTCGAATACAAAATTTAATACTTTATTATTTAGGTAAAAAAATAAGCAGTTTCGGCCATTAGGAATGTTTTAGGCTGAGGTGCTAATTTGATAAATGGTTTCAAATTGATCGGGATAATAAGAGGGTTTTATATTTGAGTCTTTCTGCGTTAATCGTTCTGTAATCATAAAAAGGACAGTCTATAATCTATAGTCGAATGACGAAAGAAGGGTGATGAGCAAAGTATTTGATGTTGTAAAATTTATGCATGCAATGAATGACGATGCTGTAGACATTAGCAATGGGATTAGAAATTGTATGTTGAATTTCATAATTTTTATACTTTAAAACAAAAACATTTTGAATATGGTCCACGTACAATTTCCTGAGATATGTAAAGAATGAAGTATATAGAATAAAGAATATACAATGTGAACGTAAGAAAAAAGGAAAAGCAACTCTAGTTATTAACTCTTGATTCCATAAAACTTTACTTTGGATTCCGCATTCCGCAATTCCACATTCCACACATGGATTAAAGAATTGATACCAAGATTTAGATTTAAGCCTCCATTCCAACATCGAGTATTATTAACAACTATCATATCATAAAGTGATTTCACTTTCCTGATTCTTTATTCATTATTTAATTAACTATAATCTCATTACGAATGTCACAAAAGGAACAAGAAGCTCAAACAAATTTAGATCAGGATTTAAAAGCATCAAGAGTATCTAAATATAACAATCCTAAATTACAAAAAGATGTTAAAGAATGGATTTTAAAAATTTTAAATACAGAAATTAAAAATCATGAAGAATTTTTAAGTACTGATTTATTAAAAAATTTAAAAGATGGAACATTATTATGTTTATTAATAAATAAAACATTTGGTGAAAATACTATTATATTTAAATATAGTAAAATGGCATTTGTACAAATGGAAAATATTGAAAAATTTTTAAATTTTTGTAAATTTCAAGGTGTTGCTCAAGATGAGCTTTTTCAAACAGTTGATTTATATGAAGAAAAAGATCCATATCAAGTTATAATGTCATTACAATCATTTTCAAGAATGTTAAATAATAAATTTCCAAATAAATTTCCATTGATTGGTCCAGCGATTTCTAAAAAACATGAAAGACCAAAAATACCTATAAAGCCAAAACATTTAGTTATGGGCCAAGGTGGAGTTCCATGGAGTTCAATTGAATATGGTTATATGAATGGAAGTAATCAAAAAACAGAGGGAGTTGTTTTTGGTAGTCGTAGAGACATTGTTGGTAATAATAATAATAATAATAATAATAATACATTTAATTAGTTATAAAATAGTAGGAAAGGTTAATTGGAGATCATAAAGTTTATCAGCCATTATAAGGTTACATAAATTAAAGAGATTATGATAAAAAATGTAGAAAAGAAAGATTGAAGATTATATTATCTTAACAAATCATTAATTTATAAAATTTTATATATAATTTGTAAATAGATTATTATCTAAATCAATAACATTTGATAGAATATTATTTAATCTAAATTGAGATTCAATTTTTTCTTTTGAAATTTTAAAATCATTTAAATTTAATAAATTAATATCATTTTTTAACTGTTTTAATAAATGGAAAATACTTTCTTCAATACTTGTTTGTAAAATTCTGTTTTTAAAATTTTCATTTATTTCAAAGTATGATTCAATATCATTTAAGTTTAATTCAGGATATAAAATAATTACTAAATTTGGATAAAAATTTAAATATGATTGAATATCAATTCCATCTTCATTTAATTCATTATAATTATCAATTAAATTTAAAACTGATTTTGTAATAACTAAAGATATTGTAGTATTTTTATTTTGTTTAAATTTTAAATTATTATTAATATTATTATCAGTAATTATTAAATTTTCATTTTTTATTCCTATAGTTTTATTACCAAACAAATATTTATAAGATCCATATGCTAAACCAGCCAATGCAATTGATGCTGTTATTATTTTTAATTTTGGGTTTGTAGTTATTGATGATTGATTATTTTTACTATTATGACTCATGATTATGTTGATATATTCACATTAAAGAAAAGAAAAAGAATATTCGTTAATAACTAATAATTAGTTATTAAAAAATGAAAATTACAGCCATTTATTATTTCGATCAATGAGATCGCATATCGCATATCGCATATCGCATATCAGATATTGGATATCGCATATCGCATCGCACTACTAGAAATAAAATTATATGCAGTATTTAATCTAAACTGTGTAATGTGTAATGTATTTATTATTCATGTACGGAATGGATTATATAAATTATACAATATATTATCATTATTATCGTTAGATAATCTATTCATTTATATATTTTGTTCAACTAAATTACCCCTTAATTCTTGATCTTTCTCTAAAGCTTCAAATAAACCTTTAAAATTACCAGCACCAAAACCATTATGATTATTCCTTTGAATAATTTCTAAAAAGAAAGTTGGTCTTTCAAAAATTGGTTTTGTAAATAATTGTAATAAATAACCATTTTCATCAAAATCTATTAAAATACCTAATTTTTTAATAATTTTCAAATTTTCTTTAATTTTTGGATGTTTATTAAATTTAATTTTTTTTTCTAAATTTTTATAATATTCATCAGGAATTCTAATAAATTCAGCACCAGAATTTTTTAATTTTTTAATTGTATCAATTATATTATCAACTTTAATTGCAATATGTTGAATACCTGAACCATTATTAAATTCAATAAATTCTTCAATTTGAGATTTTTTTAAACCAATTGCAGGTTCATTAATTGGTAATTTAATAATTTCATTTTCTGATGTCATAACAGTTGATTTTAAAGCAGAATATTTTGTATGAATTTGATTTTCATCAACTGACCAAAATACATGAAAATTAAGATAATCTTTATAAAAATTACAATTATTTAACATTTCATTCCAATTACTATTTTGAACACAATGATCAATTGAATTAAATTTAATTGAAGAAGAAGAAGTAGTAATAGTAGTATTAGTTGAAAAGGAAGGAAATGGAAATAAAGAATTATTATTATTATTATTATTATTATTATTTATTAATTTATAACCTGGTAAAAAACCTTTATAATTTGATCTATCAATTATTGTATGAATTAAATCATTATTAGTATTAATTGTTAAAAATTTAATTGTACCAAATTCATCATTAATTATAATTGGTTCAATTGAATTCAATAAATTTAAAGAATTTTTTAATTTTAAATTATTAATTAATAATTCCAAATTTTTTGATTTAAAAGCTACATCTTTAACACTATCACCATGAATTGAAATATGATTATGAATATTATCAACTAAATTATTATTATTATTATTATTATTATTTGAATTTTTATTTAAAGGACGAATTGCACCTAAAAAGACGAAAATTACATTACCATTTTTAATAACAGTTGAAGAAATATCTCTTGAACCAGTTTCTAAACCTTTATAAGCATAAAGATGGAAACCGAAAGTTTTAATCATATATTGAGCCACTAATTTAGGTGAACTTACATAAAATACTACATGATCAAAATCATAACAGATTATATTTTCAAAATTATTATTATTATTATTATTATTAATTAAGGGAGAAAATTCAATTGTCATTCTTACGGGTAAATTTAAACTATATTTAGTACGTAGCAATATATATATATTTTTGATTATTATAATAATAATAATAAAACTGAAATGATTAAATAAAATAATAATTAAACAGGATAAAATAAAATCATTAACAACAGATCGATCTAATCATTTATCTAAAAAGAGGAAAGAGGGGGCTCTGAAAGGGAAACAGAAAAAGAAAAAAAAAATAATGAAATTTTCATGAATTGTGAATTGTGGAGAAGAAGGAGATAAGAGAAGGGCAAGAGGCAAGAGGCAGACGCAGACTGGAGATAAAATGACAGAATGGAACGGCGCAAGACAAACTGATTGATGAAGGGCTATGTTTTTACTCCACCTTTAATTGATTATGTTTATATTAGATGGGTGATTGTTGTGTATTCTGTTTGTTTGTCATATACTTATATATATATGATTATTTGTTCCGTTATACGTTTTACGGGTTTATGCCGATATTAAACAAGTAATTAATTAACTACATTTAATTAAATATAAATATAGATTGAAAGAACTTTTTTTTATCTTTCTTTTTTTTTTATTAACTATGTATGTATTGTATTGTATATCTTCGATTTTGCTACTTTAAGCCTTTTGTTCTCTACCGTTTCCTCTTTTATTAACTTTTAAAGAATTCATATATATATATAAATAAATATATTTATATATATTCATTTGCTCAATTCATTTTGCTCGATTCGTTTATTGTGGGATTTTTTTTGTTGAATAATTTATTATTATTATTATTTTTATTTTTATTGTTATTGTTTATTGTTTATTGTTTAAACGATTATATCTCACCATTTTTTTTTTTTCATTTTTAAATTTTAATTTTTTGGGTCTTATTTACAATTTTATTTTGACTTGAAAAATTTTGACATATATTTTGTTGGTTTCCCAAATATTTTTTTCAATTCATCATCATCATCATCACGATTACAATTATAATTACAATTCATTTTTTTTTCAATTGAATCAATTTTCATTTTAAAATTTTAAAATTTTTTAATAATTGATAATAATTATGAGTAGTGCAATTGCTCAATTGATTAAATTACAAACTAATAATGCCGCTGATGGTACAGGTATTGTTAAATTAGTTGATATTACAAAAACATTCTTACATCTTGAAAGTGCTCAACAAATTCCTCAATCATTAATTAATTATGTTCAAAATCAACAACAAGCAATTTTTGGTTCTTATCCTAATCATAATGATATTGCACCATCTTCAATCTTTTTGGGAATTTTCATTGTAATTTCAATTGCTCATGGTACTTTATTTACAATTAATTACATTAGAGGTCATAAATTTTGGTTATCTTTTGCTTTTTGCTTTTATGCAACTATGAGATGGATTGGATTTGCTTTAAGAATTGTTTGGGCAAAAGATATTTTAAAATTACATATTGGTATTGCATCTGAAGTTTTATTAGTTTTACCAATTGTTTTTTTAGCTTCTTTTAATTTAGTTTTAGCTCAAAGAATTTTCACTTGGAGACATCCAATTTTTGGTAATAATAAATGGTTTTGGTCAATTATGCTTATTTTATATGCTGTTGTTATTGCTGTTGTTGTTATGACAATTGTTGCAGGTGTTATTCCTTATTTATATTTTTTATCACGTTCTCATTATGATATGTGTCGTAATGTTGTTAAAGTTACTTCAATTTTAGTTACCCTTTATTCATTATTATCAATTGCTTTTGTTATTTTTACTTATATTTGTCCATTAACTGAAAAAAATAAAAATGCTTTAATTTATCAACCATTTTGGATTAAATCTTTTCATCCATTTTATTTCCCTCCAAAAAATTCTCAAAAAGAAGGTGAAAGATTATTTCTTGAAAAATATTCAAATGATGAAAGAACTCCTGTAAGAACAATTGTTGGTGGTGGTTTGGATATAATTAATAATGAAGATGTTGATGAAGCTGAAGAATTAGATGAATATGAAAAAGCTGCCGAACAAAAATTTACTTTAAAACATAATTTCTCAATTTGTATAATTACAATTACTTCAATTTTTGTTTTCATTGGTTCATTATTTAGATGTATTGGTACTTTTATGGATGATGTTTATGCAACTCAAAGTTGGATTTATGATCCCGTTGTTATGTATGTATTATGGGGTGCATTAGAAACAATTTGTAATGCACTTTATTTATTTGGTAGAATTGATTTAAGATTTTACAGACCTGATGGTTTTTCAAAAGAAAATAAAAAGATTTATTTATCATCATCTAATACAAATTCATCTCAAACTGGTGAAAATAAAGATGTTTCTGATAACACATCATCATCTCCTCAGAGTTCACTCACAAGAGTTTAAAAAGGGGTAAAAATGAAAAAATTATTACAAATATCTTTTAAACTCCCTTTGCAAAAGCATTTAATAAAAATACAACTATAAATACAAAACAAAACAAAATAAAAATAAAAAAAAAAATGTTTTAATATCTTTTTCCTTCTTTTAATTTTTGATTAGCTTCTAATTTGTTCACTATCTTTTAATTTAATTTACTCTAATTTTTAATATCTAATCTTTTAACGTCAGTTGTATCATTGATAAATTTTAACCTATTTTTATAAACAGTTTTCAATTTAATTTATATAAACTTGTTCTAATATTATAATGACTATAAAATATTTTTCTTTTTAAAACACAACACAATAGAACAACAGTCAATACTAAGAAAGAAAAACCGTTTTTCGCTTAGAGCTTAGAATACTTCGCATAAAATTTAATGATATATAATAAGAAAATATGTAAGGGGCAGTGAAGCATTTGTTTAAGCGATGATTTAAGCTATTGTTTTTTTTAAGCCTTTTTTATATACATATAAAGTGAATGAGTTTATTACTTATATTTATTTTCCAAAATACAAAAATTCCATATTTTTAACCAATTCACGAAAATGGATCAAATACAGTTATTTATAACTACTTTTAATTGTGGGAAAACTGTACCACTAAGTTCACAATTTACAAAATCCATTGAAAATAGTCTACCAGATAATATTTCAGATTTATATGTTTTCGGATTTCAAGAAATTTCATCAATTTTAGATTGTACAGATTCAAATTTAGTTAATAAACATTTTATAAATGTTGCAAATAATTTAATTGAATGTC
This sequence comes from Pichia sp. yHKS168, assembly GCA_030571145.1. Classification (NCBI taxonomy): domain Eukaryota; kingdom Fungi; phylum Ascomycota; class Pichiomycetes; order Pichiales; family Pichiaceae; genus Pichia; species Pichia sp. yHKS168. The sequence goes on along the minus strand of JAJLXI010000055.1, from coordinate 201,226 downwards.
TTCGAAATAAATTTCAATTTGAATTATTTGAAATTATATCAATTAATCATATTGGTTCAACTGGTATAATTTTAATTACGCCATTTTTATCAAATATAAATAAAATTTATTTATCAAATGGTCATCCTGTTGGATTTTTTTATACAAATTTAAAAGGTGGTATTGGAATTAGATTATATTATAAAGAAATTGAAATTACGTTTGTTTGTATGCATTTAAATGCAGGTGAAAAAATTCAAAATTTAATTAGAAGGAATAAAGATTTAAATAATATTTTAAAAAATTTATTATTTAATGATGGTTGGTGTGTTTTTAAACCTAATACACATTGTTTTATTTTAGGTGATTTAAATTATAGATCAACAGGTGCTTTTAATTTTTTAAGATCAATTAATTCTGATATTGAAGAAGAAGATATTGATTTAATTAATGATAATGAAAATAATAACAACATTAATTTATTAAAATTTGATGAATTAATTATATTAAAAAAACATTTGATTATTTTTGAAAATTTCAATGAAGCTGAAATAAAATTTCCACCAACTTATAAATATATAGTTGGTACTAATAGTCTTAATTTAAAAAGGAAACCTTCATATTGTGATAGGATTTTATTTCTTGATTATTATAATATTAATAAAAAATTCGAATATAATATTTTAGATTATAATATAATGTCAGATTGTCTAATTTCTGATCATTTACCAGTTTATTTACTTATAAATATTTCAAATATACCACCAGAATCAATTATATCAAATGAAGGTTATTTAACTGATAGATCAACTAAATTAATAGAAACTAGTCAAAGATTTAAAAATCATTTTTATAATAAATATGTGTTACAAATTTCGTCATGTACGACATATTTATTAGGATTATTATTATTTTTAACAACTACGATAAAAGGTAGGTTTATAATCCTATCTATTTTAATTTTAGCATACGGAATATGGAGATGGTATTAAGGAAGGGAGGGGGGAAAAAAGAAAGAAGATAAAAATATCATATTAATATGTATGTTAATGTGATTCAAATAAAAAAGATAACTTAAAATTTTTTTTGTATTTTTAAAATTCTATATGTAAGTTTTGTTTTGATTTGATTTGATATATATATAGATGATTAATTAATTAAACTAATTATTTATTTTTATTTTTATTTTTATTTTTATTTAGAACCATATTTTACCTTACCTAAATCAAAAGGAAGATATCTGTATTTAATCATATGTTGAATCTGTCTTCTCATTGTTAAAATGAAAAGGATAATAAAATAAGCAACTAGAATTGGCCAAAATACAGGAATATCGAAAACTGAGAAAAATGAACAAAAAATTGATATAATTGTTGAAACAGTTGTTTTATACCAAAATCTAAATTCTGGTAATCTTCTAATAAAGGGTTTAAATTCTTCATCATTTTCATCCATTTTACTTGTACCTGCTTCAACTGAATCATTTTGCATATCTTGTTCAAGTGATGGATCAAATTTTGGAGTTAAAAATTTTAAAAACATATTAAGAACAAAAATTGCCCATGTATAACAAACAATATACCAACCTTCAACCCAAATTATACGTCCCATAAATATAATCATAAAAACATAAGCTGCAATCCATCTTGGAATAATATGAGGTGTAATATAATCTAAAAATTGACGGTGTAATACTTCAATTTTGTGTCTGTAAACAGCAAATTGAGATGAATCATCATTATTATCATTTTCAAAATCCATCTTTTAAAAAAACAATATTATTGGTAAATATGTTGATAACTGATGAAAATTAATATTTTATAAACCATTATCATCAATATTTTTAAGATCAACAACCATGTTTAAAATTTAAATTTTGAAATTTGCTGTTCAAATTACGTTCCGTTTATGTTACGCGCTATTTAGGGGTTAGGATTTTGGATTTATATATATATATATGTATACGTCGGATAGGATGAGCATGTATTGAGTAAGTTACGTTTATTGTATTTTATTATTATTATTATTATTATTATTATTATTATTATTATTAGTATTAGTATAAATTGGTTCTTTCATTAGATCAAAAGAAAGAAAAAGCTATGTGATGCTCTATGAACCATTTTTTAATACATTTAGAGGTCTAGAATATAATCAATTAAATGGATTGCAGATATACAACGAAACACGATATGGTTTTCTAAATAATTTAGATTATAGGAATGATATAGGCACTTTTAAAGATAAAGCACATTCAGTTTCAGTAAATACACTATCATTAGATCCAATTGAAAATCGATATTTACTTTCCGGTTCATCTGATTCATCTATTAAACTTTGGGATATTAAATCAACAATTACAGAAAAATCAGATGATGGTGAAAAATATTTAATATATAAACCAGCTGTTAAAATTCCAAGGAAATCTGTACATGATTATGGTATTACTAAAGTTAAATGGTGGCCTGATAATGGAATGTGGTTATCATCATCATTTGATTTTAAAATGAATTTATATGATACAACATCTATGAATGTAGTTCATACATTTAATCTTGGATCAAGAATAATTGATTTTACTTTCCATCCATTAGGTAATAATTCAACTGTTGTTTGTTGTTTAGATGGTGGAGTTGGTGGTTTAAAACTTTTAGATTTAAGAACTTTATCAGATACTCAAAATTTAGGTGGTGGAGGTATAATTAATGGTGGCGTTGGATATATGTCAAGTTGTGCATGGTCACCATCAAATTCATATTTATGTGTTGGAGGTGGTATTGAAGGATCATGTTATGGTTGGGATATTCGAAGTTCTGATAAATACCTTTTTGAACTTAATTCAAATGAAACAATTGCAAGTTTGGAAAGGAAACAAATGATGAATAATATTAAGAATAAAAGAAAAGATTCTAAACTTAAAAGTAAAGCACACTATGGATTAATCAATTCAATTTTATTTAATGAAGTTGGTACTGAATTAATTACATTAGGAAATGATGAAAAATTGAAAATATGGGATTTATGTTCATATAATAAACCAGTAAATAAAGCAATTAATTTTGGTCCTTTAATTAGAAACAAAAATAGGCAACATATAGATATGTGTATAAGTCCATCATTAGAAACAGATATTTCTTTTCTTTGGGTTCCATCAGATAGTGGAGAATTACTTGTTTATCGTCTTGAAGATGGAAGTTTACTTGCTAGATTGAATAGAGCTAATAGTGATCGGATGAATGGTCGATCATTTTCAATTGTATCTTCAAAAAATAATCAAATACGCTATTACAGTGGATGTAAAGATGGTCATATTTCTGTTTGGGGTTATGATGACTATAAAGAGAGACCTAGTTTACCAGTTGCATTTGATAATGGTATAGATGTTGTAAATGATATAAACGAAGATTGACAATTGACAATTGACAATATACATAACCATCTATTTAGAGCGAGAGATTTTTTTTTCATTTTTTTATTTGGTGATTGGTGATTTATTTATTTTTCTTTATTGCTTACTGCTTACTGCTTTTAATTCTTTATTTTTTTTTTCACAAATTGTTTTTTTGTTTTTGCACAATTTTCTTGTACAATTGTTTAACTTTAAACTGAAAATAAGCAACTTTAAAGTCAGGATCAGGCTGGTTGTTTAATACTGAACAGATATAATCCTTTATAATGTTTAAACTACAGGTTTTGATCATTCCACAAAGCGTTCTGTCAGCACCTAATGACCAATTAGCTTTTGGAACACCAACTACAGCTTCATCAAATATTGATAACCATGAAAATATAAATACAATTAATGGTCGCTTTTCATTTCCAAATAATGATAGTAATAATAATAATAATACTACTGATAATAATAATACAATATTTAGAAATTACTCGGCATATCCAGTAAATGGCATTTCTAGCCAAGAAGCAAATAATCAACTTGCAATTAGTACCCCAATGTATTTGAATAAAATTCAACAAGTTAATTCAAATAATAGCTTTAGTTATCTTCAAAATCCAAATAATAATAATAATAATATTAAAAAATTTTTACATATAACTTCATTAAATAATACTTTAAGTATGCTTGCACAAGAAATCAATCAAAGATTTTTGAAACTTTATCCTGATGAATCTCCTTTAAATATTTTGAAAATTCAAAATAATGAACAATGTGATTTGGATCCAGATTATACTGTTTCTATAGTTTTTGATACAAATAATTTATGTAGAGTTATTGTTGCAAATGAATTTAATAATCCTAATGATAATTTTTTAATTAATAATAATGGTAAACGTCATTTAATTGGTGATCTTAATAAAGTCATGAAAAAAGTTAGAAAATCAACAAATTCAAATAATTCAATTAATTATTCTTCAATTTGGTCATGTAATGAAGAAGTTGAAGTTGAAGTTGATATTGAAAAAACTCGTTTTCATCGTTTGAAGAGTCCTTTAAATAAACCTTTAGGTATGAAAGAAGATGCTGAATCTTCTAATCACCCAAATATTTCATTAGCAATTCCTGATGTTGATGATACAGTTATTCATCCAACTAAAAGAGAACATTTAAAAAACGCATCTCCTATCATTGCAACTGGATCACCAACCAGGATTACTTCAGGTATGTTAAATATCCAATCTCAACCTAATTTATCAAAAGTAGATTATGAAGAAGATATTAATGGATCGATGTATATTGAACAAGATTCAAAAAAATCAAGTGTTCCATCAAAGGAAGAAGTTATGAAAAAAAATAAAAACAAACCAAATCCAATTAATAATAACAATAATAATCAGAACACTAATAATAATATGGAAAATACTCCTTTTTTAAGAAATTTAAATAATGATTCATCATTAATTAATGAAGGTGATTTATCAAGTTCTTCAATTAAAGAAATGAAAACTCCTGAATTCATTAAAACAAATTTAGAAATGTCTAATATTCAATCATCAATGATTAATGACAGTATCACTAAAGAAAGGTTAAATCCTAATTCAAGTCCTTTAACTAACAAAATAGCAGATGCAAACAAAAATAATTTACCTTCTATAATATTATCTAAGTCAAATGAATTGGAACATGAAGAACAGGCAATACAGAAAAAGCAAAAACAAAATATTACTAAAGAAGCGATAACTATGAAAATAATAAGAGAAGAATTAGGAAAAAAAGCAGCTGAATTTACAACTTCTAAAAAGACAATAGACAAAGAAAAGTTTGAAAAAGAACAAATTGAAAAAATGGCAAAGGAGAAACAAGAAAAACAATTAGCTAGAGAGAAGGCAGCCAAAGAAAAAGCAGAAAAGGCAGCCCAGAGAAAAGCCGAAAAAGAAAGGTTAGCTAAAGAGAAAGCTATTGAAAAGGAAAGGTTAGCTAAGCAAAAAGAGGAGAAACTTGCTAAAGAAAAAGCGGAAAAGGAAAGAATAGCCAAAGAGAAAGCATTAGAGAAGGAAAGATTAGCTAAAGAAAAAGCCGAAAAGGAGAGGCTTGGTAAAGAAAAAGCTGAAAAGGAGAAGCTTGCTAAAGAGGAAGCTGAAGCGTTAGCAAAGGATAAAGCTGAAAAAGAAAGAATAGCTAAAGAGAAAGCTCTTGAAAAGGAAAGGTTGGCCAAGGAAAAAGAGGAGAAACTTGCTAAAGAAAAAGCTGAAAAGGAGAAAATTGCTAAAGAAAAAGCCGAAAAGGAAAGAGTTGCTAAAGAAAAGGCTGAAAAGGAAATAGTTGCTAAAGAAAAGGCTGAAAAAGAAAGAGTAGCTAGAGAGAAAGCTGAAGCATTAGCAAGAGAAAAGGCTGAAAATATTGAAAAATCAATAAAAGAAAAGGCTGCTACAAAAACTGAAAATAAAACACAGGAGGAACGTTTGAGCATGGAGAGTTTGAAAAAAGAAAATGACTCAGAAAGAGATGAAGACCTTGATGCAATAAATAGTTTAACTAAGGAGGATACATTCGATGACGAAAAGTTAAATCGTCCATTCAGACCAGTTAAAGTCAAGAAATTAGTTATTAGTCCATCCGTTTCCCAACATTCCACTCCATTACCAGTTTTAAATAAATTGGCTGTTATTGAAAATGTAATTGAGAAAAAATCACATAAAATTGTTAACAAAGCTGCCAGACGTGAGGAAATAAGTGGCGATATAGATATGTCTAACATTTTACCTCAAAAAAATAGAACTACTAAAGGCCATTCTCAAATTATTTCTGATTTGGATTCTTCTGAAACGACTTCAAGCTCTGACGATGATTCTGAAACTGATTCCGATTCCGATTCCGATTCCGATTCATCAGATGAAGAAACATCAAAACCAAAGGTGGTTACTGCACCAAAGACCGTTAGAACTTCAGTTAAAAAACCTTCACAGACAGTAGTTAAAACTCCTGAAAAAGCAAATAATAGACCATCATCATCTTCACAATCTCCAACGGTATCTAAATCTAAGCCTTATGCTCTTCCCACAAGATTTCCTCCTACTGCGTCTGATGGTTTTCTTTCAAAGCGTTCATCATTACCAAGCCTTTCAGCTTTCATCGATAGAAAGTTGCCTGAAGTTCGAATGCAAAAACAGCAGCACACAACAGCAATTAAAAAAGCTTCATCAGATATTGATACAGAGTCAGACAGCGATTCAGAAAGCGATTCAGATAGTGAATCCGATAGTGACTCAGATAGCGATTCTGACTCAGAAGCAGATGTTTCTAAAACAGCTAAATTTATGAATGCCAAAACAGCTGACAAATTTGTTTCCCATAAAACACCAAAACTTAAACTTAAGAAAAATAGAGGTTTCAGTGCTCTGATGAAAGATTCCAAAAAATAGTTTATATAGCATGCCATATAATAATTTGTGTACTTTTATATTTCATAACATATCATTTAATTTTATTTTTATTTTTGTTTAAATTAGATTCTATTTTAGCAATGATTTATACAAAAGCAAAGTTGTGAAAAAATTATAAATGACTCTGATCTTCAACAAAAGCAAAGTTGTGAAAAAATTATAAATGACTCTGATCTTCAACAAAATCCAATGCTCTTTCGGCATCAATATTACTGATAGTACTTACTTTATTATTAAACATAACACCATAATACCTATCACTAACTTTCAACATTTCAGATCTAAACGTTGTGCAAATAAATTGGGCATCCTGTGATAACTTATGTATTAAATTAGCAACCGCAGTTCTATACTGAGCATCTAAATTGGAATCAATTTCATCAAATAAATAAAATGGAGCTGGATCACAACTCTGAATTGCTAAAATCAGTGATAATGCACACAAAGATTTTTGACCACCAGATAGTTGCTCAAGTCTTTGTTGTTCATTTTTCTTTGAATTAAAAGAAACCGAAATAGATATTCCAATAAATGAATCAATTGAAGTAGAACCTTCATCTATTTCATAATCTTCGGATATATTATTATTATTATTATTGCTATTATTATTATTTGAATCTGGATATTGGGATAAAGAAATTTGATTTTCAACTTGTTCATGATGCCTCTTTTGAATAACAAGTTTACCCTTACCTGCAGGCACAAGTTGTTCAAATATTCTTGAAAATCCGACAGAAACTTCCTTGAAAGCTCTTATGATTGCTTCATTTTTACGGTTTTGTAAAACGTTAATCAAATGCTCAATCGAAGATTCAGCTTCTTCTAACTCATTAATACGGCCCGCTAATGACGCCTTTTGTTTAGCAAATTTAGAAAATTGTTCCATTGCTTTTTTATTAACATGGTTATATTTTTTAAGATGTTCATTAACCTTAGTAAGCTTGACAGATAAAGAAGCAGTAGTTTCATTGGTAAATGCAGTTAAAGTATCTTCTGGCAAAACACCCAATTCACCGATGTTTCTCTCTAATTCATGTTTTCTGTTTCTCAACCTCAGTCTATGTACTAAATTTTTGTCAGTAGATTTACCATAATCTTCAAATTGTTTGACAAAAGCTTCTTGTGCTTTGTTTAAATCATTTATTCGATTCTCTCTATTCTCTAGAGCTTCTTTGATATCAGAAAGATCAATGTTATCTTTATTTTCGTCATCCTTTAATTCCTTTTGTCTTTCTTGTAATTTTATTAATCTAGATTCTAGGTCTTCGATGACACATTTAGAATCTTTTTGAATGTCATCCAAATCATTTAACTCCAATTTTAATTTATTCAAACGTGGATTGAAAACTTCAGATAACATCGTCGAAATGGAAGATATGCTTAATTCAATTTCTTCAGCCGATTGCAAAATTTTATGATACGATTCTTCCAATAGCGGCAATTCTTTATAGATTTCTTGCAGCATATTTTCATCAGTGTCAGAAAATTGGCTTTGTGAGAAAGGTGAATTCATTTCATTGATTGAGTTAGAAACTTGTTTATCTATACCTTCAACTGATAGTTTAGACACGCCAAGTTTTTGATCAATTGTGGAAATTTGTAATTGTATTTTTGCAATTTCACTATCCAATTTAGATAATTTGGTAACAATAATATTTTTTTCACTTAATTTTGAATCAAGTTCATTTTTCAACTTTATAGTATTTTGATAATTAGAATTAATAGCAAAATCTTTAGAGTTTATATCTTCTTTAACAGCTTTTAATTGCTCTTTAGTTTCAAAAATTTCCGATTTAAAATTTCTTAAATTTTTTAGATAATCAATTCTTGATGCCTTTATATCTCTAAAACCACCAGTCAATACACCTTCACTATCACATCTATCGCCATCCAAAGTAACAGCATTCACTTTATGAGAATCAGCTAATTCATAACCTCTTTGAATATTAACACAAACAACAGTTCTACCAAAAACTTGCTTAACAGCTGGGGCTAAAAATTCATCATATGCTATTTTTTTAATCAATGGAACAGAATCATTACCGTTTGGGAAAGAAAAGTCATCATTCTTCAACCTATTCAGAGGAACAAAGGTAACTCTGCAAAGTCTTTCCTTTTTTAATTCTTCAATTAAAATACTTGCAGTTTGATCATTATTAACGACTATATGAAAAAGGGAATTACCACCAATAACATCTGCAGCCGTTTTATATTTTTCTGAAACATCAATCAATTCACCTAAATATCCATAAACACCATTTTCAACATTTGGACCCAAATTTTTAGCAATAGTTTTAACTGTTTCTAATGCATTTAAAGTTTTAATATCAATTGTACCTCTCAATGATTGTTCAAGATTTGATAAATTTTCTTTTTTTGCATTAATAAGACTATTTAATTTACTTTCTTTTCTCCACAACATACTACGATCATCAACTAAATTTCTAGCATCTGATTTTAAATTGATTATTTTATTATCCAATTCTTCAATTTTATCGTTCAAATTATTGGTATCATTTAATTTTTCCTTTTCATGTAAAAATGTATTTAATTGGTTTGTTAGCTTCTCTAACTCCTTCTCAAGTTCAGAAATTAAGTTGGTTTTTTCAGATTTAGAATTTTCTAATGATTTGATTTGCTTTTGAATAAATGAATCTCTTTCAGTTTTTGAAGAAAACTTTGAATTTTGATTTTTTTTGGAAATAATAGACATTTGCTGATTATGTAAATCATTAATTTTAGATTTAATTTCAAATTGATTAATTGTCAACTCTTTCAATTGTTTTCTTTTGTCTTCAAGTTGTGCCTCATGTTCTTTAATTTGAATGTTCAAATCTTTAATGTTTTGGACATATGATTCTTTTTTTACGCTTGATCCAGATGTTATTTTTGCATCTTGTAATTGGATATTTACTGATGAAATTTGTTGCAAAATATCTTCACTTTCTTTACTGTTAATCTGTAGATCAATTTCCAATATTTTTTTTCTTGATTTTAAATCATTCGATTCAGATTCTAATTTTAAAATTTTAGCTTCTCGTGCTTCTAATTCTGTTATTAAAGATTCTGTTTCTTGTACAGAATTTGAATAATCACCTTCAATTGCATCAATTTGATTAGTTAAAGCCTTCAATTCTCTATCATAAATATTAAATTCTAACATTTTTTTCTTAGAATTTAATTTTTCAAAAGCTTTTAAATCTTCCTTTTCAATATTCAATTCATCTAATCTTTTTTCAATATCTGCAATCATTTCTTTAATTTGAAGTTGCTTTTGAGCTGTTATACTCATTTCTTTTAATGAATCTTTTAATTTATTTTCAAATACCCTTGCACCTGCAATTTCTTTTAATAATTCAAGCCTTTCAGAATCTTTAGCATTTGTTAATGCAGTAACCTTACCTTGAGGAACGATATAATATGGATTAGATTTTGAAAATCCAGAAGCTTCTAACATATTCATCACATCTGCTTTAGTTGCACTTTTATAATCTAAAGAATAATCATCTTTTTTCATACCAATCGTACGTCTAATTGCAACTTCGTCTTTTGGAATTGGAATTCTTCTATCAGTATTATCAAATATAATTTCAACAAATGCTGACATTATATTTACAGAACTTTCATGAATTAATGCTTGCCTTTCTTCACGATTTAAATTATTATATGCATCACTTAAGACAAATCTAATAGCTGCAAAAAAATTTGATTTACCAGAACCATTTCGACCAACAACAACATTATGATGTGGAGAAAAATCCTCAATAATAGTTTCATTCTTGTAAGTTTTAAACCCACGTATGATGACACGTTTAATATACATTATTTGAATATAGAATAATTGAAGATCGAAAGTATGATTAAATTATATTTAGCCAAGAATCAGTTATTAAAAAAAATATAAATCATCTTTAAAACATGTACGCGTCAAGAAAGTATTCTTCTATATATTTGCCAATTTGCCATTTAATCTATATATGTAAACAGTTCACGTTTCGCGTGGCTATTTCTCTACAGAATATAGATTTACCATGATTTTATTTTGTTATTTCATACTCTATTTAGTATATCATATCAATCTTTTATACAATAAAAGGAATCTATAAATTTTTTGGAAAAGAAAATAAATTATAAACTTAATGAATAAGGAAGCGAATTTTTTTAATTACCTTTGTAATAAGATGTTGGATAGAATGGCATCTTTGCAACTTCTGCATCTCTTAATTTACCTCTGATTTCAACCTTAACTTTAGTACCAGTCTTATTATAAGGCTTATCAAGGAAAACTTGGGCTACATTACCACCACAGCTTGGAGAAGGAGAACCTGAACAAACAGTACCAATTTGTTTAGTTGTGTCTTCAGAGGAGAAAATTTTATTACCATGTCTTGGAGATGGACCCTTTGATATTAAACCAACTCTTTTAAAAGAAACTGATTTTGCATCATTGATTTGATTTAAGATTTTTTCAGCACCATTAAAAGTTGCAGATTCTGGAGTTCTTCTTGATTTTGAAACAAGCCAATTTAATGAACCTTCAATTGGAGTAATATCATCATTTAATTCATGACCATAAAGACACATACCAGCTTCTAATCTTAAAGAATCTCTTGCAGCTAAACCAATTGGTTTAACAATTTGATCATATTCTAATAAAGCATTAAAGAAATCAACACCAATTTTATTATCTGGGATAGAAATTTCAAAACCATCTTCACCAGTATAACCACCTCTTGCAATATGAAATTTAGCATCAGTACCAAAACCTTTTAAATCAATAAATCTTGAATTACCAAAATATAAATCATTTAATGGAGTATTTGTAAATTTTGAAACAATTTCTTGAGATTTTGGACCTTGAATTGCTAATAAAGTACCTTCAAAATTTTCATGAATTATTTGATCATTACCTTCAAAATTCTTTAATTCTTCTTTGAAGAAAGCAATATCTTTTTCTCTACAACCGGCATTTGTAACAATATAAAAAGAATCATTATCATGTTTAGTAATAATAGTATCATCAACAATTCCACCATTTTTATTTAATAAAACACTTAAATGACTTTGAAATGGTTTTAAAACTGATAAATCAGTTGGACAAATTTTTTGTAAAAATTCTGTAGTATTTGGACCAGAAATTTTATGTTGAAGCATATGAGAAACATCAAAAACACCACAATTAGTTCTTGTCCAATTATGAGATTGAATATGAGTTTGACCTTTATATAATACAGGCATTGAATAACCTGCAAAAGGGACCATTGTTGCACCTAATTTTACATGTGTATCAAATAATGGAGTTTTTAACAGGTTTTCATCAGAAATTTCAGTTGAATAAAATTTTTTTGAAATTTTAACGTTTGAAACAAATGATCTTTTAGTATTTGTACCGATAGTTCTTAACATTTTTTTAATTATTTTAATTATTATATTATAATATATATATGAAAGATAAGAATTTTTTCTCTAAAAAAAGATGATTAATCAAAACTTACGTTAATTTGATTGGTATTAAAATTCAATAGATAATTCTTAACATCAATTGATTATAGTGTATATATATACACATATATATCAATGAATCTTATAATTGTGGAAAGTATGTCCCTTTTATATAAGCTGTGATCCTGAAAATTAATAGATATAACTAAACAAATACCCTGTAAACCCGGAGTCAATTATTTATAAAGGACAGAGTCACAAAGCAACAAAGTGATCCTGTCTTTTTATAACTGAGTCATAAAAAGAGTCTTTAATTTGAAATGACTTGGATTAACTTGTTGGTTATATTTGACTTCGTCTGTTTTTTTATGTTTTATTATTTTTTTTATTTTTTTAATGTTTTTAACTGCGGTCGATCGACGATTGCACAAAAGATGGCTCAATGAAAAACGGTATTTTTTTCGGTAATATATTAGTTTGAAAAAACTGACACTATTTTTTTGTTATCCGCTTTATAGTGGTAGTAGTAGTATATGTAGCATTACAATACAAAGACACTTTTTTCAATATGAATCATCATGAATAGGATTTTTTTTTAAAAATGTACATATCTTATTTTTCTATTCTCCTATTTTCCTATTTCTCTATTTCCCTTCTTTAATTATATACTGATAACATTCAGGTATTAATTTTCAGCTTTTTTGTTTCATCTTTCACTTTCAACTAATATATTATTCTCCTTATAAACTTCGGTTTTACAATAGTTCAACTGCTTAAACCCTTTAAAGAAAAGAAAATATTATTGCTTCATCTTTGTACATAACCTTTAGAATAATTTATTCCTCAAATTAACACTAATAATAATAATCTCTAGATATCTAGATTTATATACTTATATATTTATAAATATAAACTGAAACAGATTATTTTACTTAATAAATCATGTCATTAGATGGCAATATTGATAATGAACAAATTTTTTTAAATGATTCAAAGAGTTCTCCAACAGCGGCTTTAGTTCAAAGGAAACGTTCAAGGTCTACAATGGCTTGTGTTATGTGTCATAATAAAAAGGTTAAATGTGATGTTGCAACTAAATCTCCGAATAGTAAATGTACAAACTGTATACATACAGAAACTGATTGCATTATTTATGTTCGGAAAAAGAGAAATGTAAATCAAAAAAAGAAGCCAAGTAAAATGTTTCCAATAATTAAAAATATTGACGATTCCGATGATAATAATATTAAAAATACCTTAATAAACCAATTAGAAAATTCCGACCTAACTATTGATTTGAAAGAAAATTTCAGAAAAAAATCAAATTCAACTGATATAATAGATTCAATCAATTCCAATTTAAAAAATTCAGCAAGGCCAAATTTACTTAAAAATGTAAGTATTTTAAATTCAAATTTAAATGACCTTGAATTTCAGACTGAAAATAAATATTCTTCAAAAGGTAATATTCCATCTTATTCTTCCTCTTTTCTAACAGAATCAGTTCAAAATAGATATCCACATTTAAGCATGATTAAATTAGATCCAAATCTCATATTAAAAGAAAATATGCATGATCTGATGGCTTTAGAATTTGGTATTGATGATTCTGCCCATAATAATTTTATGAAAGAAATTTTAACTGAAGCTTTAAATAAAATTACAGAAAATTATAAACGTTCATATTCATTAGATATGATAGATTATCAAATTTTGGAAACTTCTGGATGTTTTACTCTACCAGATGAAGAAACGTGTTGGAGTTATATTAATAATTTTTTTGAATATATTAATCCTCAAATGCCAATAATTGATAAAACTAATTTTTTTGAAACTTATTCAGATTTAAAAAATCCTCCATCCTTATTACTATTATATTCAGTTTTATTTGTAGGTGCATGGCAAAAAATTTCAGAAGCTGACAGTGAAGACTCCGATGCAATTCCAATTTCTAAAATATTTTTTAAACGTGCAAGATTATTGTTTGAATATTCAGTTGAATCTGAACCAATTGCTTTAATTCAATCTTTATTATGTTTTACTTTTAATTGTGATAATATGTCAAATTTAAGTAAAAATGATTATTATTGGGTTCGTGTTGCAATTACAATTGCATTACAATATGGATTTCATCTTAAACCTCCATCAAATCATTCAGAATATACTAGAAAAATTAAAAAAAGATTATGGTGGATATTAGTTTTTAAAGATCGACTAACCGCATTTGGATATTCAAGACCATTTCTGATTAATTTACATGATTCAGAACATTCGATGTTAAATTTAAATGATTTAAAAGATTCTGGTTTAACATATTTAGAATCAATTTATTTGGTTAATTTGGTTAAATTTGGTCAAATTTATGATAAAATTAGTTTGCTTCAACAAGAAATCACAAAATTAAATTTAAAAGGTGAATCAGTTTTACATTTAATTAAAAGATGTGATTTGATTATGATTAAATATTTAGGTGAATTACCTAAGGAACTGAAATTTAAATTCAATGATGCATCAACTCATTCATTTTTATCAATCATGCTTCTATCTCATTATTATACTTTATTAATTGTAATTCATAGAGCAAATATTTTAAGACACACAGCAGATATTTACCCTTCATGGGCAATCACTTTCCAGGCAACTCAAGTCATTAAAATGCTGAGTGACTGCTTAGTTGCTAAAAATATGATCAATAAAGTAGCATTACTGTCTCATAACGTTTTAACTTCATCTGGTATTATTATGCTTTATCATTTATTAAATGAAGATCAAAGAATTTCTAAAATTGCTAAAGGTTTTTTTCTTAGAATTTTAGGAATTTGGAATGCTTCATTCAAAAAATTTCCATCTTGTTATCCA
The DNA here is from genome assembly GCA_030571145.1 of Pichia sp. yHKS168. Lineage (NCBI taxonomy): Eukaryota > Fungi > Ascomycota > Pichiomycetes > Pichiales > Pichiaceae > Pichia > Pichia sp. yHKS168. The sequence goes on along the minus strand of JAJLXI010000055.1, from coordinate 186,106 downwards.
ATGTTATGTGTTTTTGCTACTATCTATAATTCAGAGAATCATTTAAAACATGTTGTTAAATCAGTTGCACCTAATGTTTCCAATGATAAAAATAAAATACCAAAACGTCAAAAAACAAATTTAAATAATATTACTAAAAGAAAACACCTAAATAGCCATTATTTTGAAAATGAAAGTGATGCCAAGAATGAAACTTTTGAATTTAAACCAGCATCATTGAAATTACCAGATTTATCCTTTTTAACAAATAGAGCTTTTGAAATTTCTGACTTCAATAATCCTCTGAAATTAAAATCTAATATTAGTGATAGAAAGTTTGATTCACTTGGTGTTGATTTTGATAAATTATTTACTGAAAGTGTATTCACTAAAGATACTTCTTTTTTACCAAAACTAAACTTAGATATAATATCTAGTCCGAGAAGTGATACTCCCACTCAAAGAAACAAAAGTCCAGAATCTAAAATCAATATTTCGAAAGAATTTGGCAATCCAACAAATAATGTTAATATTGAAAATGGTTACTCTAATATTTTGCAAGAAAACATGGTACTTTCAGGAGAATCTTTCCCTGATATAAATTCCAACCAACAGCTACAGCCAAATGTTGGGAATTTTAATAATGCTAATATGACAGTATCTGATAATCAAGTTCCAAATCTTGTTAATGATAACATCAATAATAATAGTTCCGATCCAAATACTGAAGTGTCAGATTTAGACATTCCTGTTAGTTTATGGATGATGCAAACCGGCTGGCAACCTAAATTTGATCTTAAATCTTCAGATTCTACATATGAAAATGCAAGTTCCAATCCAGATGATCAATCCAATGAAAATTCTTATTATCAAAAAAATGAAAGTGGTGAACATAAAATCAAATCTGATATTTCCTATCTGAATTCTTATAATATTATGGGTGGTGAACTATCGCAAAGTTTTAATAATAACGAAATGAATAATAATGATTCATGGAATACAAGAAACATTTCTCCATTTACATATCCGAACAAGTCATCAGATTGGTTAAATAAATATGCATATAGTAATGTTGATGGACCCAACAATAAAAGTTATAATAAGATCATCAATAACTCACTAAATCGCCATGGTTATACGAATACAGGTTATAGTAATGATTCTATACAACAATTACCAATTCCATTATCCAAAACACCTCCTACGCAACAAAATTATCATTCAGTATTGGTTAATCAACTGAATACCCACCCTGCCGAATTGGTGTATGATAACCAACAATCTACCACTTCCCGTCCATCGCAATCTTCGCAACAACAACAACAAGAAAAACAGCAACAGCACCAACCATTAACTTCACAAATATATTCAAATAACAACAATCAAATTTATACCCGAAATTGTGAATCTATGTCTCAAAATTATGAATATCTACCTTTTCAGCCTGATACCGAGCAAACACAGGTAATGCTTCCAAACAATGGAATTTATGATAAGAACCAAATGTATATAAATAATCAAGTGAAAGGTAATAATTCAAATTTGTATGATCAGGCTAATAATTCAGTACAAAAATATTAAATAATTCATCTATAAATATTAATGCAGCATCAAATGCTTCATTAAAATTTTAATTTCCTAACTTTATTCTATGCTTCGATAAAGAAGACTTCTGTATATTAATGTTAACGTTAAAAGCAAGTAGCTGGATGTTTTGTATCAAACCTGGAACATTCAAATAAAACAACTTGTTCAATAATCAAAAAAAGTTTTTATGTTAATCTAACTTTGTTATCTAGTTTCTGTTTATTATATAAATAAAATCCTAACCATAATAGAGCTGCAGCCGAAAATAGCATAAATTCGATATTTGGAAAATACACCAATCCAGCACCATCATTAACATCACCGTTTGATGGTCCAAAATGTTCCGAAATATAACCAACAATAGCTGGTATAATTGCTGCACCAGTACCTCCAAAACCAGCAATTAATGATATACCATGTAGTGAGTATCTTTTTGGTAATGATTTTAATGCAATGATAATAGTCGTTCCAAATAAGGGACCAACAAAAAATCCTGCAAAACAAATAAATATAGTTTGTAATGTAATCGAACTTTCAAAGATCCAGAAATTTAGACATCCAAAGGCAACAAGAAAACTGTAACCTACAATTGCACGAATTTCTGTATCTTCAAAATATCTACCTGTGACAAATCCTAAAACTGCCCTTCCCAATGTCATAAATAACCAAAAAGATGATGTTATAACTGATGCCTTTTTTTCAGTTAATTTTTGAATTCTAAACATATAATTATTTAACCAAACGCCAACACTTAATTCAGTTCCAACATAAACAAATAATGATATCGAATAAAAAATTATATATTTATTTGAAATTGTTTCCCATATTGAAGGTTCTGATTCTTCATGAACTACCGCACTAGGATCAAAATCTGAATTCTCATTATGTAAATCTGACTTAGCATCCATTATTGCAACATACCTATATTTATAACTTGTTTCATTTTTGAAAAAAAAAATCACTAATAAAAAATTGATAAATGCGGTACAGATTAATAAATAATAATAATGATTCCAATCCATTCCAAGTTGAACTAAATGAACAGATAAAACTGGTGTCACTAAACAACCTACACCATATAAAGCATGCATCAGGCCTAGAAGTTCATTAGAATAATCTAACATTCCCACATAATAATTTAAACAACAATCAAAGGTACCATTTGACCAACCAAAACATATTGATGCAAGGGGTAAAAAGATAAAAGGAGCTTTAAATGAATAAATAGTACAAGCAAAAACAACTAACATACAAGCTGTAGAATAAACCAAAAATAAACCATATTTACCCATTAAATAATTATTAAGAAGACTTGATGGAATATAACCACAAAATTGTGCAATAAATAAATATGAAATTTGAACTCTATCAATTTTGTATTCTTCTAAAATATATTCAATTAGAGAACCAATAGTTTGATCACTTAAACCCAGTAAAAATAAAGATATCATTGATGAAAGAAATTGAAATTTTAATTTTCGACTTTGAAAAATATTTTTGTTCTCTAAAATGACTTTATGGCCTTCAAAGTCTACAATTTTAGGAGATTTCCAGTCTTTTGATAAATCGAAATCTTCAGTATCAATAGTAAATTCTTCCGTTAATGGTCTTTCAATTGAAGATCTATGCTTTGGACTCTCAGATAAATCATTACTTAAATGTAATTCTCTTTGAGAATCAATAATATCATCGTTTTCTTCAATGGTCATGCCTCCAATATAATTAACAATTAATATAACTCCTCTTCACAAATTACTCTTCACAGGTTCTCTATTCGCATAGTATAAAAAAGAAAACTCAGGAATTCTTGATTACGAAAATCTCTTCAGAAGTGAAACTGATAAACATTCCCGCTCAATTAATACAAATTACAGCCTTAATCTAAAAATTGGGAATTTTTATTTTACTTTTATACATGGTAAAATCTGCGGCTCAGTATTAAATTTCCTGATTGGGACAAATTAAAAAAAATAAAAAAATAAATTTCTGGAGTTGAGGAATTCCTGCGGACAGCTCTACATATATATTTATATGTATATATTAATTCCTTAGAGTTAGTGAATCCCACACATATTCTTGGGATTTGCTCTGAGAGATAGTGAATTCCCCGTTTTGCAGGAACCATCTAATAGCACCTAACTAAAAAATTAATAATGCAAAATAATATAGAACAAAAAGATTTCGTATATATAAAGATTTTTTCCAGCTTTTATGAGATATCTTATGAACATTTTTTCTATTTAAGTTAACGTAATATTACAAAACAAAAAACGTAACACATAATAATTTACAACTATTTTACAATATTTTATATCAATTGTCCATATATTAATCCTTGACATACATGTAAAACATATATTATCAATCAGTATATTTAGTGATTTATCGGCTACCTAATTAGGCTAATTCCGATATCTTATCGCTGTAAGCTTCTAATAGAGTTTTGGAGGAAATTGCAAATGCCATTGAATGACTCAGCTTTTAGCCTTTCATAAACTACTAAATTTTGTTTATCCAACTCATCACTATCAGTGTCATAATTAATATCTATTCCAATTAAAGATTTGATTGTTGGTAAATTAACTAAATTCATTGGCTTATCAAATTTTAATTTTTTCAAAAATTCAACTGGAAATTTAAATTTTGTTTGGTCAAGTAATTTACCTCTCCATAAACAATTACAAATATTAAGAACGTATGAATTGTGTAATTCCTTTATCCTTTTTAATTTATTACTTTGACTTCCTTCGAGTTGTCCTATACCATAGTTAGCATAGTAAGTTTTGCAAAATAAAATATGTTGTAATAGTAAATTCAATTGATATAGATTACCAGAAAAAAAAATTAATGCAACAATATCTGGTTTTAAAACTAAAATCTCTACATCAATTGAAGAATAAGGCAACTCATGCATTAATAAACACATTATTAGTATTTCGTTAATCAAATCTAAATTTTCATATTTAAATCGTTTCAAAACATTAGATATCAATTTGTTAAAATTCAGAGGAGATTTAATCCAATTTGATAATAGTAATACAATTCCTTTAATTTTTTCAATACTGTTAAATTTGAATATATTATCTAAAATTTTATGTATCATTTTTTCAAATTTTTTATAGTCTGGTTCTAAAAATTGAACTAAATTAAAAGCATTTATAGATTGTAAATAATCATCAATCATTGATTCATTTTTTAAATAAACTTGTTCACTGAATAACTCAGTAATAATGGGTAAAGTCATACCGGAAAAGCAGATTATGTTATATATTCCTTCAAAAACCCAAAATGAATCCTTGGAAGGTTTGAAATCTCCATTGGTTTTAATGTTTAAAAGTTTCATTATTTTGAAATTTAAAAGTTCTATGTTAATTTTGGATAAATTTTGGAGAAACAAACTCAACACTGGAGTATTATAGGTTACATCTGGTAAAATGATATTGTTTGGAAGTTTTTCATTAAAATTATCACCATCTAGGGTTGAAAAATATTTTAAAAGTTCAATGATATTTGTATCCAAGGATGAATCTGTCAAAGTGACGCATAATGTCTTTATTGAATAAATATTAGTTAATTTCACAAAATCATAAAAATCAGGAGCTTCTTGTAAATATTTCCTCTTTCTGGATTTATGACCATTTAAAATAAGGTAACACAAGGAATTTAAATTATGTAACATTTGTATGCACATTTGAACATTTTTTTGAAAAATAATAATTTCATTGTTATGTTCCTTCATTTTTTCAGATATACTATTAATATAAGGTGCATCTAATTTTCCAAACAGATCCTTTGAAATTTTCACATTTTGTAATAAAATATTATATTTTTGTAAAATTAAATCAAAATTATTGTTTCTTTCAATAGAATTTAAAAATGATGTTGCATATATAACTAATGGCATTGAAGTCTTAGGATCAAGATCATAAAATTCCAATATTAAATTCAGTTTTTTTTGATTAAAAAACATTTGTATGTTATAATTTGGATCTATTTCAGATGATATATTTAAAGTGTAAATTAAAAAAAGCCCAATATTTGATCTTAAATAACCAATTGATAAAATTCCAAATATAAAATTTAATAAATTCAAGAATTTTGGTTCCCATTTAATATTTACATAATTTTTTATTAAGAATGTAGATAATTTTATCTGTATTGTTCTTGGTATAATTTTAATTTTTGATTTTTCATTATAATAGCTTGTAACTTTGAAAATAGAAAATATCCTTAATATCGTATTAAAATCAAGCAATTCTCTTGGAATAAGTAAATCAATCAATTTATTCTTCAAAGGATTTTTGAATTTGGAATGCGTATTAATAATAATGTTCAATAATATGTTTATCTGTGGTAATGTCAAACCGTAGGTTGGGACAACAGCTTGAAGCTCAAGAAAATGTTTTTCAAATGCTTTGGGATTATTTGCGGATTTTATCAAATAATCAATAGAATGATCTATCAAAGAATAATATTTTTCTGTATGTTCATCCATGATTGATAAATATAAAATTTAAAAATTTGTTTGTTGATCAATGTGTTTTGGATAAAAAATTTAAAAGTAAACAAACATTCGGCTTTCATGCTAAAAAAAATGTTAAGTGCGGTAAAGTAATAATGTTCAAGCCATACTGCATACTGTGGACTACCGATACCATAAAAGTCTGAGTTATGTAAATCAATATTTGAGTTTAACTAGAAATTAATTTCATTTGAATGAATGTATCGTCTCCTTCAATTACTTAAAGATAAGCTAAGTTAAAGTTTTTGCCTATTTTTACTCCTACATACATCAGAATCAATACAATAAGATTGGTGTTTAAATGTATTTTCAATTTATTTTAATATTTCGCTATATTCTGACTTTTGACTTTTGTCATAATAACGAAACAAAAAGTAGAAGCAGAAACTACACAGATTTGCTTCTCTTTTAGTAATTTAAAAAGTTTACAACAATTGTCTGATCAAAATTTCAAGACTTCATTATATATATAAAAAACGGATTAAATGAATATTTTGAGAAAAGTATATACAAGACATGATAAAATTGATCTAATTATCACTAGATTTTGAAGAAATGTAATCGAAGAAACTTTTAGAAATGTCAAAATGTTTCAATTTACATTGTTCATTTAGTAGTTCAATTGATCTATTTCTAACAATTGTTTCAACTTTTTCTTCATTAGAATAAAAATTCTGTAGTTCTAAAATCTTTGCATTTTGTTTCAAAAATTTTTGTTCTAAATTTTTATATGTATATGGATCAATTCTTAATAAATTATTTTTTTCTTCAGTTGTTAAATTAGAAAATTCATCATCTTTACTAATTGTTTTTTTTGAACTTATATCATCTAATTGATTTTTACAATATTTTATAACATCTGAACGTTTTCTCCACTCTGGATAAATCAATAATTCAAGTAATGGTAAACAAGATGAATCATTTACAGTTTCATGTTTATTAAATTTAAAAATTGAATTTTTATTTATTTCATTGTGATTTAAGAAACTATTCAAATTTGATCGCAGATTGTCATCAACTGCATATCTTGATAACTTAAGGAAAGATTGTAAGCTTTTTGCATCATCTAAACATATTTGAGCTGAAAGTTCTGGTTTTTCAGGAACTTTTTCAACAAAATCAATATTAAATTTACTTATATCTCCATCGGATCTATTAGAACCTGCACTTGTAGATGAATACATTTTGATTTCTTCAACTTATGATAATAAATAAATGATTAGAATTAAGTAAAAGGGCAAATTCAAATAAATTTACGTAAGCGAATCCGGAAATTTCTAGTTTCTTAATATTTATTTATTGTCTTTTCAAATTTTGGATCTCTGACTAGAAAATGATCATGAGAATTGGGAAGTGTGAGCTGCGAGCGAAGCGAAGTGCGAGAAACAGAGTGTTAGTAATCTGTACTGTGCTTTTTAATTTTCGAATCCGATTTTGATTCTGATTTTGAATTTGTCAAAAGAGATTGGAAAAAAATAACTGTTTCGTTTAAAAATTCTATCTAGTTGGAAGTGACAATAAATTTTATAAATTAAAATCTCAGAGATGAACATTAATTCATCAGATAACAGCGTCGAAACTCTTAGAAAGTTAGGAAATGAAAAATTTCGTTCATTAAATTATGGCGCAGCATTAATGCATTATACACAAGCTATTGACAAAAATCCTGAAAATTTTGCACTTTATTATAATAGAGCAGTTACATTTGTTAAAATGGATAATATAGATGAAGCAAAAGAAGATTTGCTAAAATCATTAGAAATTAATCCAAGATATATTCCAAGCTTATGTCAACTTGGATTTATTTACTTATATCAAGGAAATACTCCTGATTCATTAGAATCTTATGTTAGAATAGTTGAAATTAATGAATCATTACCAAATCAACTTAGTAGATTTAAGGCACAATTAAAAGAAGCAATTAGATTAGCCGAATCTAGATGTAAACAGCAAGAATATCCACAAGAATTTATTGATAATATCATAACACCTGAAATAAGATCAATACTTGATTCTTATCCAAATTTACCCACTCATATGGTTGAATCAGGGATACCACCAGTTTCATTTGGTAATGTTCCAATCTCGCATCATGGAAGTAACCAAAATACCGCAATTATAGCAAGAGGTAGCATTCCAATTTCATTAAGTAATTTAACTAACATCAATAATAATGATAGAAACAATAATTCAAATAACACAACACAATCACAAACCCAACCTTCTGAACCTACAAATACAGTAAATGAAGCAATTTCAAGAGCATTAAATATCAGCGGTTTGGCAAATGTTTTAAATACGCCAGGTGTAAGTGCTTCAGTCAGTGTTGCAGGTTCACAAAATCCACAAGATTTAATGAATGTATTAGGCAACTTAACAAATACTTCACTTAATTCGGCAAATACAATAGTCACACCTGCAGGTGCAAGTTCTAACACAGGTACTGATGCAAATATTAGTAATAACAATGCTAATAACAATCCAAGTCATAATTCACCAGTTATTATAAATCCATTATCCTTACGCTCATCAACCAATCCTACTACTACTGGATTATCTTCTGCCTTATTACAACAACATCAAGCTGCTCATGAAGCAGCACTTAATAGAGCTGCTGAATTAAGACGCCAAAGAGAGCAAGAACGTGGAGTCCCTGCAACTGGAATTAATGCTTCGTCATCTGTTTCAGCAACAACTACATCACCACCATCACCACTTCCAACACCATTAGAAGCAACTGCATCGACATCAACAACGACAACAACTGCAACAGCGGCAGCAGCACCATCTGCCACCACTCCAATTTCTCCTAACGCTACTACAACAGCTGATTTTGCACAGCATTTTGCCAATACTATTGCTACACAATTAAATAATGCAGCAGCACAAAATTCAAATAATGTTGGACCTAATGCAACACCAAATTCAACTGCTATTCAAAGTTTAACGCAGAATTTAACATCTATTGCAAGCGGAGTTTTAGGTGGTCTTGCAACAGGTAGTAATTTTGTAAGTATGGTAACGAATTCAGGAAATAACAATAATAACAGTGGTTATAATAATAATAATGAGCGTCCATTAGATGCTGATCTTGACATGGATCTTGATTAAAAAATCATATATTGAGAAAAACCGGAAAGGGAAGTGTTGATAGAGTATATAATTTCGAGGGCAAATTCATGTTAAAAGAATGATTACAAAAAAAATTAAATTTACTTTTTTTCTATTGAATATCATATTTGTATTGAATTGAGTATACAGTATATAGTTGATAATCAATAATTTAATTAAAATATAATAATTATAATTTTAATAATTTCATAATGTCCGATGCAGCAGCATACTTATATTGTGGAGTATGCTATTTAAAAGCTAGTAGTTGTGCATTGTATCTTACATCATGTGCACATGTATTATGTCAAGAGCATGTTAATTTAAGTATGAATATACCATAACAAAATTTTTAAAAAAGTAATAAGAATTATACTAACTATTTTAATTATTTTCATTTTTTTTTTGACGTAGATAGTAGGAAATGTGGTAAATGTTTAGTTAATGACATTTCAATTATTAAATTAGAGAAGAATTTAAATAATATACCTGAGAATATTAAAGAAATTATTGAACCTAGTTATGAACAATTAAATAACATTCAATTTGCAAATAAATTTCAACATTTGCAAATGAAAGAACTAATTATACATCAAGATAATGAAATTGTAATTTTGAAGAGCAAAAACAATAGATTGAAGGAATTATTGAAAAAATCAAGAATTGAACTAGATAAATGTAATGAATATCAGAAAGAAATTAATAGATTACGTGAAGAGAATGAAAGATTGAATTTAAAATTACAAATTGGAGATAATACAAGTAGCAGAAGCATAGATAAAATCTTAGTAAGTGATGAATTAAATGAGATTACATTTGATGAGTATAATAGCAATAACAATTATAATCATAATAAAAATGGTAATGGTAATAATAATATTGATAAAAACACTAGCAATAATGTCAGAAATGAAGATTTTGTTAGTAAGATGAGGAAGTTTAGTCAAATTAATAAATACAATTCGGAAACTGATAGAAAGATAGAAAGCAGAAAAGATAGAGATAAAGAGAATAATAGAGATAGTAGATTTAATAGTTTCAACATTCAAGCAGAGAGTACTAATAAAAGTTTTAGAAATAAAGATAGGTCAATGTCAATGCAAATTACTCCATTGAAAAGGATCAACAGCAATAGTAGTAATATTGGTGGAGCAGTTACATCGACATCTGGTGCTGATACTAGAGTTAGTAATAGCATCAAAGGATATGAATGGTATAAAAATCGAGGAACGAATAGTAATAATAATATTGAGAAAAATAATAAAGTTAATAATGGTGGATATATTTTTCAATTTAAACCACCAAGTAGGAATAATAACAATAATAATAATTATAATAATAGTAATAGTAATGGCAAGATAAGTTTAACAAGTATTAATAATTCTGGTAAAAGTACTAATAGTATTAATAGGGCTACAAGCAGTTTCGGAAGTGTGTTAAAAAGTCATAAAGATTTTTCAATTAGAAAAGGAATAGGAAAATGATCTACTAGAGAATTTATGTAAAAATATTATTGTAGAGTACAAGTTTAAAAAATTATATTAATTAGTGTAAATTTAAAGTTCATTCAGCTTTCATTTAGCTAAGAATTATAATCGGTATTTTTTTTTTTTGAAATTTTTTTTTCTATTTATAAAAGGCACTATAAAGTATAAACATTAATTAATTAATTAATTAATTAATTAATAATAAGTATAGTGATAGTGATAATAATAATAATAATAATAATAATATTGAGTTTTTATATGATTTATTAGAGAAATGAATTAAATATAAATAAATTAAGCTAGAATAACATTATAAAACCCTTATAAGTTACCAGCTCTCTTTTGTTGAACAACAACAGCAAAGACTGGAATACCAGCACCAAGAGCCCAGAAGATAAGATGTGGAACTGCATAAGGAATTCTTCTGTTCTTAACCTTGAATGGTAAGTTATTGTAAACACCTTCTGGGAAGTGAGGACCTGAAAGTTGCTTTGCAGATGCAGAGAATTGTCTGATAGATGATCTTTGGAAAGTTCTTGCTAACATTGTGAAGTTTGTTTTGATATGTTGAAATAAAATTATGAATAAAATAAACCTGAAACAGTTAAAAATAAATTAACGTAATAAGCTTAAGATGTAGTGTAATTAAGAAAGACGCTGTATAGAGTGAGTGACTTCTTAGTGAGACTCTAGTGATTTACTGATTGGAAAAAGGAAAAAGGAAAAAAGGAAAAAAGAAAAAAAAAAACCAGAAAACATAAAACATAAAACAAGTGGAGCATCAATGTGGCGCAGTAACTTAGTGGCGTGTCTTTTAACAGCTATGTATATATGTATAACATGTATATAATTAAGAAAATAGTGGTGAGAGGAAAACCATAATATTAATATTTCCAACTATAAAGAGAATATAAGGTTATTATTACGCGTTATGATTGGTTGATTAAATTAATTTAAATTTAAAAATATTTGGTGTACGGATTATAATTAAAAGTGGTGAGAATTGTTTTTTTTTATCATAATGTATAATATGTGGTTATAGTTGAATTAATTTTAATATGAATAAGTAGTGTTTATTATTTATTATGTATGTCTTTGATTAATCTTGTTTTCGTTTCTTAATATACAAAACACAAATAACACACATCAAAATGGCTATTGCTCCTATCCAAGGTTTATTAAAAAGAAAGATTATTGTTGATATCGGTATGGGTGTCGCTATCGGTTTTGCTTTAGGTGCTTTATGGTGGTCTGAACACAAGAGTATGGTTGCAACCAGAGAAAATTACTATGCTGCTCTTGCAGAAAAGAAGAAGATTGAAGAATCAGCTTAAGTTTTAAATTATTGTTTTATTATTCATTCAAATATCAATCTTATTAATCAATTAATCATTCAATAATTTAAAAACAAAACAAAAAAAAAATCTCCTTTTAATTCTTATAGATAATTATATAATTATACTTAAACAAGGATTTTAATTCATGTTTTATGTTTATTTTTATATAACTCATATTTATCTTTATGTCTTTTTTTGCAATAAATTCTATTATAAACTTTAAAATAATATTAACTATAAAAAAAACCTATATTTTCACTTTCTTCTATACATGAAAATCTGTAATTTTACGCACTTTTTTACTAATTAAGTAATTTATAATTCATAATCTACATTAATGATCTTTTTTAATATTACAATATTTACATATTTATCTGATGACGTTTAATTAAGAAGAATTCCATTTTTATTGATATTAAACAATTATTATGTCTCCATTGAATGATTTATTATCAATTTTTTCATTAATCTCAACTTATCAAAATGCTAAAAATATTCTTATATTAGATCATGATATCTCTTCTCATATAAATCATATAACAAATAATCATTTTTCTAAATTTTCAATTGCTGCAAATATTGATAAAATAATTTGGTTTGATGAAAATAATGAAAATTCAATTATATCTTCTTTATCAAAATCTGAAAATTCTTCAATTGTATTTTTATTGAATTTACAATCTCAATTAAATTTTTCAAAATTAAAATATTTATCACATTTAATACCAATTATTAAAACTGATTTAATTAATATTCATTTAATAATTTCTCATTCCTCAATTAATTCAACTTTACCAAAATATTTATCAAATTCTGGTTTATTAGGTGATTTAACATCTTATCATATTTATTCTTCTTTATTGTATACTGAAATATCTCCTCAAATTTATTCACTTGAATATAATAATGATGCCGGTTTTAATCATCTATATTTAGATAATTCAATATTTCCATTAGAACTTTTGGCAAAATCTTTATTAAAATTGTATATAAATTCAAATTATAAATTAAGATTTACAAATTTATATTTAAAAGGTAATAAATCCTTAAAATTTTATGAAATTTATAATAGATTATTAAATGATCATTTACAATCTTTAAATGATTATGACTCAAAAATTTTAGATGATATTGATAATACAATTTTTTTAAATATTCATTCATTTTATAATAATTCAACAGATTTAATTATATTTGATAGATCAACAGATATAATTAGTTGTTTATTATCTCAATTATCTTATTCTGGTTTATGTAATGAAATTTTAAATCCAATTAATCAATTAGATCCAATTAAATTACCAAATATAGAAAATTCTTTTTTTTTAAATGATTCAACAGATGAAATTTATCCAATTATAAAATATTTAAATTTTAGTAATGTTGGTCCAATTTTAAATAAATATGCTAAAAATTTACAATTAGAATTTGAAAAACGTAAAAATTTAAAAGATATAAATGAAATGAAAACTTTTGTTAATGATTTAAATAATTTAAAATTATTACAATCAAATGTTACAAAACATACTAATATAGCTGAATTTATAATTGAAAAATTTAATGATTTTAATTTTAATACAAATATACCAATTTTAGATGATGATAATGATTTTCAAAATAATGAATTAGATTCATATTTTAATCAATTAATTGAATTACAACAAGATATTATATCAAATCAATTAAATATTTCAAATATCTTTGAAAAAATATCAACTTTATTAAATTTAAATGATTCTTCATTAAATGATATTTTTAAATTAATTATTTTAACCTCAATTATTAAAAATGGTTTAAAAATATCAGATTTTACTAATTTATATAATGAATTAGTAAATAAATTCAGTATTAATAAGGTTTTACCAATTTTATTAAATTTACAAAAACTTAAAATATTACAATTCACAGATTTAATTAATACTAATAATCAACAAATTCCATTTATATCATTTCAAAATTCAATTTTAGAACTTTCAGAAGCTCAAAATATTCAAAATTTTAATACTTTATCAAAAACTTTAAATTTACTACCGATTCATAATGAAAAAAATAATAATATTTTAAATACTAATAATGATAATCAAGTTGAAGATGAAAATGAAAATGAAAATGATATAACTAAATTATACAACGATGCAGATTTTGGATATCCCGGTTACGTTCCTATTTTTACACGATTGATTCAATCAATTTATTCAAGATCTTTTTTACAGTTACCAGATTCTATTAACAATACTGATCGAGCAATTAAATATGGATGGAATAATTTAAATTTAGATTCATTAAACGGTACTTTAATTGAAAAATTCTTAGTACCTGATTCTAAAAGAAAAATGTTTTCCTCTATAATACCGCCCAAAATTTCAGATTTAAATAAAAATAAATCTACAATTTTAATAGTAACAATCGGTGGTTTAACTTGGAGTGAAATATCGACAATAAAATATGTTTTGAAATTAAATCCATTCACAAAAAATAAAAATGTTATATTTTTAACAACTGGTATGATTATAAGTAATCAGTTTATAGAATCTTTATCACATGTTTCTTAGCAAAGCTTTTTGTTTTTTCTTTCGAACCTTTTATATATTTTAATATTTATCGTAGAATCCAGATCGTACGCCATTTTCATATTCAAATAAAAGGACAACCAACCCTGCAAAGCAATTTTTCATTGCATCACTTACACTTTCTTTTTTACATTTTCGAAAAGCTAATTCTCTATTTAAATTATATGCTGATCCAATACCTGTTTTTTCTATAACAGTATTATCAGCAAGTATTAATTTAACTTTTGTTTCTAAAATTAATGTAACTATTATATCTTCCTTTTTTTCATATTCTAAGATAATACTATCATCGATGACATTCATCCAATTTCCAAATCCATAAACTAAATTTGCGCTTTCAATCAAAACATGAAATGGAACGCCTAAATCTAAATTATTTCCATTTACTTTAATACTTGATTTTTTAAAACCACGACTTATCCTTTCATTGCTCTTCTTTTCAATACGTCTATAAAATCTCATAGTTCGTTCAACAGACCATTTGGATGCAAGTACTTTAGTTATATTCCCGGTCATCCGTTGAATTGATTCAACTTCCCAATCATTAACATCAGGAAACCATATTGTTTCATTACTTGTTTCATCATGTTTATTCGGTATAAATTTAGATTCATATTGATCAAGTAATGTGATATGTCCTGCAGTAGATTCTGTTGTAGTATGATATATTGCCATGTTCAAAATTCAGTCACTGGTTATATCCAGAGAACCAAAATGCAAATGTTGAAAATCGTATATCCGAGTTTCAGGTTTTATTTTAGCTTTTACGAAAAACAAAAAACTTCCAAATTAAGAACGACAAGCTCGCAAATCATGTCATAATGATTTATTAGTGAATTGTTTGTAAAATTCTATTTACACTATATTGGATTTAACGTTTAACGTATAAAATCCAATTTATAATGGATAGTAAAACGATTAATAAGAGTATTTTTGTATGCTTTAAAACAGTTTTAAAATTAACTTATGATAAGTGGCTGTTTTCCATTAATATATCAAAAGCATATGATATATATTTTGAATTACAATATACCGCATGATGAGTATCATCATATTAAAAAAATAGAATCTTTTTTACAAATTAGATTTTAGAGTTTGGAACCAAAAAAAAATCGTTTAATTGTTTATTTAAAAGTAGTTAGTTAGCTTATTGTTATCATGACCATAACAAAATCACCCCACCCCGTTCTTTGAAATGTGCAATGAAAAACATTTTGTTAGTTTTTACTAAGAAACAACTGTTAAATTCTTACGATTTGTTGATAAAATCAACTGTTTGAAAAAAAATATGTCATATTAAAAAATCAGTCTATGAAAAGCAAGTTGTACGTATTATCAGTATATAACTTGCATTTTTTAAAGATCGTACAATTTAAGAATCTTTAAAACCTGCAGCAAGCCTACAAACCTCACCACATTTTGCAAATCTTGCCCCACTTTTTGCTGGGCTCATCCATCCCATATTATCTCTCCTTTTTTTCTAGAAAATTTAAAAAGACACCATTTACAGATTAATAACGATATAAATTTATGACATTATATAAATAAATTATTTTTATAGAAAGAAATTTAATCTGAAGTAACAGCCCCAAAAATTGTATCGTAAGGAGGCTCAATCCCACAAAATTCTTTAAATTGTGCAATACCTTGATTAACTAGCATTTCTCTACCTGGAATTATCTTCCAACTAAATTCATCTTGTGCAATCTTCATTAATGGTGTAACTACTGGTTTATATGCAGCTTCAATGAATGCCTTATTACCAACACCTTTGCCTAAAACATATTTAATATTTCCAATAAATGATTCATCAAGTTCAACGTTTGCTGGAACTGTAGAAACAATTAAGTCAATACCTTCAATAGATGAAAGCTTTAAATCTTCATCTAAAATTTCAATGTTGTAATCAGATGGGAATGAATCTTTGATTTCTTGTAATTTACTTGCAGTTCTATTCAACATATAAATTTTTTCACATCCCATTTTCTTAAACGCATAAACTGCAGCTCTTGAAGTTCCACCACCGCCAATAATTAAACCATTTTTAATATTACCATAAACACCGTTTCTCTTAAATGTTTCAGTAATACCAATCCAATCAGTATTGGTACCATAAAATTTATTATCACCAAGTGGATAGAAAGTATTTATAGCACCAATAATTTTTGCAGATTCACTTAATTCAGTTGCATATTTTAACATATCAATTTTTAATGGAATAGTAATTGCACAACCACCAAAATTCTCATCTTGAGCTAATTTAAAAACTTCAGAAGCATCATCAGTTTCAAAACGATCAAATTGATTTGGTAAACCAAATATTGCATAACCAGTATTATGTAAAACTGGAGATCTTGAATGAGAAATTGGTCTACCAACAACATAAAAGTTCTTTGGAGTTAATTCACCAATCGAGGTTAATGATTCGTTGATTTGCTTAATTGAAAGTTGACCCGGTGCAGCAGAATTTGGTAATAATGGATGAGTAACAGGTGTTAATAATGAATTTACAATTCTTGATAATTGACCTAACCTACGCATATTAATTGCAATTAATGGTTTAGCAGTATGTGATTTTCTAAATTCTTCTAATGTAAAATTATCATTAAAATCTAATGCGGTACCAACAAATTTAACAATATCTACATTAGAATTAACAGCAAATTGATATTTGTTTTCCCATTCAGCATTATCCCATTTGAAATCGCCTGAAAAGTCATGATGTGAACCAATAACTTTAGTAAACTTTTTCTTGGAAATCAAAGTTGCAAATAAACCTTCTGGTAATGATAATTCCATATCTACATATGAGATACCCATCTTAAATGCCAGTTCAATTAAATCACCGATCTTATCATAATCATTGTCTGGGAATTTACCACCTTGAGAAACTGTTCTTATAGTAAAAATAATAGGAGTTTCAGTATGGTTTCTTAATAAGCCAATTTGATGTGCAACAAATTCCAAATCATAAGCTTTAAGTAAATCTACACGTAATTCAACAGCATTACAACCAGCAGTAATTGCTGAAATATTCTTCAATGCGTCGTTTTCAGTTAAATCAGGATATGTTAAACAAACAAAATAAGATCTGGAAGTTGGGATTTCAAATGGAGTTCCCATAATTTCATTAACAAAAGCACCCATAGTTCTTTTTAAATGTGTTAGCTCTTCCGTATTATTACAATGTGATAAATAAAAGAAATAATTAGAGCACATTTCATACCATGGCTTCCTTCTTTTCCAAACTTCTAAAATTTCTTCAGTAAAAGCTGGCCTTTCGGTATCTTTAGTATTTAAGAAAATGATCATTTGTTGAATGTCTCTATGTAAATGTAAAACAAGGCCGCCATTCTTTTTATAATCAATTAATAACTTTCTTGCTTTTGGGATTTCAACAATTCCACCACCAGTTGAAAGAACATGATTGGTTGGATACTTGGCCAGAACTTCTTCAAAAGTGGCTAATTCTTGCTTTCTGAATTCCTCCCATGAATTTTCTTCAATGAATTCTTTTATAGTTTTATTAATCTTTTTTTCAAAATATTCATCAATATCAATAATTGAAAATCCTGCAGTTGATGAGATAACTTTAGACATGGTACTTTTTCCAGCAGCTCTCATACCGACTAAAATAACACTTTTATCGCCATTCTTTACAGGTAATGTGCTCTTTTTATTAGCATCTGCAAATGATGCAGGTTCATAACCGTCTAGATCAACGCCTAATTCAGTATGTAAAATATCCCACCAACCAGGCCAGGTCTTGGAAGTACAATATCTTTCTTGAATAATAACTGGACCATTTTGTACCATTCCAGCTAATAAGGAGAAACTCATTGCAACTCTATGATCATCATATGAAAAAACACCAGGTTCTTGTGGAACCTTTAAATTGTTATAATCAATACCATGAATAACAATTCCATCAGGTAATTCAGTAGCAGTGACGCCAAATTTAGACAATTCAACCCTCATAGCTTCAATACGGTTACATTCTTTAACTCTTTGATTAGCAATACCTGTAATTGTAGTATAATTTTCTGGATCATTTGCAATTGCAGCAACAACAGTTGCCGTTAAAAATGCATCTGTCATTGGCTCCATATCAACATGTCTTAATGGTTTCAATGTACCAACTTTTGGACCTTCAACTGTAGTAGTTGTTTCAGTTTGAGTAACAATACATCCCATTGGCTTTAAAACATCGACTGCAAAACGTGCATCACCTTGTAATGAAGCAAAACCAATATTTGGAATAGTACATTTTGAACCAGTCATTGCAGCATATGCTAATGGATAAGTTGCTGAAGATGCATCAGATTCAATAACATATTCAGGCGGATTAACATAATGTCCTAATGGAATTTCATAAGTGTATTCTTCAGTTTTTGATTTAACAACTTCAATACCGAAAGTAGACATCATTCTTATAGTCATATCAATATATAATTGAGAAATTGGTTTACCGCCAACTAAGGCCAAAGTAACTGGATTTTGTGCATAAGGAGCAGCTAATAGAATTGACGAAACATATTGAGAAGAAACAGTTGCACCTAGTTCAATTCTACCACCTTTCAAACCTTTACCACATTTAACTTTCACAGGTAATGATCCTTCGTTATTCAAACATTTGATTTCGGCACCATTAGCTCTTAATGCGTCAATTAATGGCCCATTTGGTCTAACTTGCATTCTTTGGTTACCGGTTAAATGAATAGTATCTAAATCACCATTAGTACCAACAAGACATGCGATAGATGTTAAAAATCTTGATGCAGTACCTGCGTTACCTAAATAAATTTCTTCATCAGTAGTAACTAATTTACCACCGTTACCATTAACAACAACGGTTTCACCATTATCTTCCCAAGTGATTTCTGCACCTTTCATAGCAGAAACTGCTGCAAGCATATGTTGTGTGTCGTCAGAATGAAGTAAATTTTTTAATTTACATTGACCTTTACCAAGTGCAGCTAAAATCAAAGCTCTATTAGAAATGGATTTGGAACCTGGAGGGGTAATAACAACTTCTTTTTTATTTACAAGATCAAAAGGTTGAACTTGAACATCTTCAGTTAAAATAACTCTTAAATCAATATCATTAACGTAAGAAGCGCTTGGTTCATAGCATTCACCGATCTTCTTTAATAAAACAACCTTCTTCTTTGAACCGTCATTCTTTTTATCAATTGCCATTTTTTTTAATAAAATGTCAACTGGACAAACTTTACCATTAACTCTGCTTTGTAAAACCTTATCATGGATAGATACTGGTAAACCATAACCTTCAAAACATTTTCTTAATCTTGAAACTGCGACTGGTGGTAAAATACCTAAATATCTACTCAATTCAGCTTCTTTAATTGAACCGATAGCAACACATTCACCATGTAATGCTTGTGGAGTTAAAATCGCTTCATAAGCATGACCAATTGAATGTCCAAAATTCAATAAGTTTCTTAAACCACCTTCTCTTTCATCTAAAGTAACAACTTCAGCTTTAACTTTAATAGATTCAAGAACTAATTTATAAATATGATCTAAAATTGGAGTTAAATCAACAGTATTATCATCACCAGATCTGTTGTTAATAGTTTGTAAAAATAATTCGGTATAAGATTCTAATCTATCAAATTCGTGTTCATTCCAAATTGCAGCAGTTTTGATAACTTCGGACATACCATTAATAAATTCTCTAACTGGCAAAGTTTGAAGGAATGAAATATCAACCATAACATATTGTGGTTGCCAAAATGCACCAATAAAGTTCTTACCTAATGGTGTATCTATTGCAGTCTTACCACCAATTGAAGAATCAACCATTGCTAATAATGTAGTTGGAACTTGAACAACTTTAACACCTCTCATGAAAGTAGCCGCAACATAACCAATCATATCACCAATAATACCACCACCCATAGCAACAATGATGGTATCTCTGGTACAACCTTCAGCCAAAAGATAATCTTCAACAGCTGCTTTAGTAACTCTATTCTTGTTAGCTTCACCTGGGGAAATAACATATGTTAAAAGTCTAGCCTCTGGTCTGAGTCTTGCAATCGTTTGCAAAAATGCAGTCTTGTATCTTTCTAAATGACCTGTTTTGACTAAGTTGGTATCAGTAACAATAACATAAGTGGATGACTTTAAAGTTGTGACGATTTCAGTACAAATGTGGTCTTGGATCTTGTAACCAACATGGATTGTATCCTTTCCAAGGATACTTACCCTTTCAACCTGACTTTCTTGGACCATAGTCACTTGTTAATTGTAAAGAAAATCAAAAAAGGGTCCTTTGGGTTGTAAAAATAATAATTCTACAAAAATTATATGAAAGTAAAAAAAAAAAACTATTTTCAATATAACAGGAAGTAACGGCCTGGTATGGTATTCCATTATTCCGTGACAGGACTGAAATTAGTTATTACTCATTTTTCACTTTCTAATTAAAAGCTGCGCCACGTCAAAACGTTGAAAATTAATCAAGATGTATTCTTCTTCACTTTACGCACAATGTTTTTCTCCATGTATATTTACTTTCTACAAAACACATATAAATATGCATATATATTTAAATTCTTATTTTAGGAACAAAGCGTTTGTCTTATGATTATTTCCAGCTGTTGAGATATTTTCTTATTAAGTTGTTCGAAAAACATTTCAAGACCATTAAAAACATTTTCTTGTTTATGCTTATAATTATCAACATTTGTGATTTCAGTTATAATAGATAATTCTTGCAAATTCTTGAACACATAGGAATTACAGTCTATGAATGATTGGACTGAATCTTTGGAGTCAAAACTTAATGAATTATCTGTTGACTCTAGATTACGGTCACGAACTAAGAATAGTGCTGGAGCAATACTATATCTATAAAGATTATTAATCTTTCTTATGAGAAAGATGCAAACCTCTTGTAAATACTGATTTTTAAACTGCATATCTTGAAACAGTTTTGTCAGTTTGTCAAAATTTTGATATGAGCTTAGAGATGTGTGGGCATTCTTTAAATTTCGTGTAACTGGTTCCTCTTGATCTGATTGTTTTATCTTCGTTAAAACATCCAACTGTGTTGTTGCTTTATCCAATGCATTAATAATCGTTACCAAATTTTCATTTAACCTTTCATTATCTGAAACTATTGACCGATGGCTTTTTTTTAAATTCTGGAAATCATTTTCTAGATTATTAATCATTATTTGATAATTTTCTAACAATGACTGTTGTGCTTCAATACAAATAGTTAAATTTTCAATTTCTAATTGTTTTTTTTCATTTTCTGACATTAGTACCTTTTTTCCATTAAATAACTTCTTTTTATAAGATTTTGAAGCCATATTTGCTGATTCTTTTAAGGCTGGGTTTGACGAATCAAGTGTGGAGGAAACTACACCACAGTAGTTTGTGGGAACCATTGAGCTATCTGCTACCTTTTTTCCTGTGTCATTTATTATATCATTGGACTTCACAAATTTTATTTTTTCGTCTTTAAAATTAAAGTTAGGATTAAATTCTTTTTCATTTAGGCATGCTGCAGGTGCATCATCACATGAGCATCTTGGTGAATTGTTGTGATTTGATTGATTCAAATGAAAGCAAACAGGATCATTTACGCCGACAGAAAATTGAAGGTTTTTGTCAACAGGAACTGAAACTGATTTTTCAATGTCATAGTAATTAAAATTGTATGAAGGTTTGTGTAAAAAACCATTGACATTATTAATGGATTTACTATTAGTATTATCTGTGTTATTAACTTTATGATTATTATCAATTTTTTTATCAACATCCTCTCCTCGGTATTGAATTTTATAAGAACCTTTTTCATTATTTTCATCACTGTCATAGTAAGATTTTTTAAAATCAATTAGTTTTTTTAATGGTAAATTGGACCTAGGAAATGACCCAACTTCTTCAACAATATCACTAAACTTTACTGTCTTTTTTGAGGGAGAAATTTTAGAATCATACATTTCCGAATTCGTTGTATTATAAAGTGCATTTTCAGAAGTACATTCTGATCCGTTGGTTACTGAAAAATCATATGTAGGTTGGTCTAATTCATCAAATTTTTCTACAACTAATGGGCTATCCATCTTTTAAATAAGCAAAGCAAAGATTCTTGTTGTTTAACTGAAACTCAAGCTTCTTAAAATAGTTAGGAAGAAATAAAAGTGAAAGCTCAAAACAGGGCATTTATATCAATTTTTCGGAGTATAAATGATTTCAAGTGCGACAATTTGATAATAAAGGTAAAATGAATAGACTGTGTGTTGAGTACAATTTATAAAATTTATGAGCTTTAAATTATTTATAATAAAAAATATTCGTTTAAAGTCTCAAAGCTTTTTACTGTTTCGAAGTGATAATAATTTAGATAATTTTTCATCCCACTCATTATCCCAACCTCTTTCACTTTCTAAAAGTGCACCTTCTTTTATCCTTAAGTACAATTTATTGTCACTGTACAAAATATTGAATATCTTATCAGAAATCTCATTGGCATTTTTATTATCTTCCAAACATAAACCATTAACATTGTCGATAACAAGTTCCTTTATAGTCGGATAAAACATACTTAAAACAGGGACACCAGACCCAAACATGTCCACTATTTTCATAGGTAAATCAAGACCTGATGATGAATAATGTAATGAAATTCCTAAATCCGCTATTTTTAAAATATTAGGATATTCTTGAATCGGGAGCCAAACATTTTTAATTGTAACATTTTTCCAATTATGAGATTTAACTAATTTAAGAAATTCAGACTGTAATGGACCTTTACCTGTAATTAACATTAGGATTTTATGTGAGTTTTTCTCGTTTGCTAACTTATCATCTAATATTGCCAATGATTCGACTAAAATTCCAAAATCTTCATCAGGTGTAAAAGATGTTGATGTAACCAAAATCCTATCATTTAATTGGTTATAGTTTGTATCTTGAAATACTGATAGATTATTATTTACAATTTTCTTTAAAGTATCTTGAGAATCCAAAGGTTCAAAAATATCACTAGGTCTATCATATAAAACTAATATTTTATCAGAAGGTAATTCAAATTCATCAATTAAATATTGTTTAAGGGCTTTTGTAACAGTTAAATTAAAATCAGCAAAATTTTTACTACAATATTTTTCATAAAATTTCATTATTTTAACGATAGGATGTTTTTCATTATTATATTTCAAATTTAAAATACTCCAATTTAAATTATGCCAATCAATAATCAATTGAGTATTTGGAGCCCAAAATTTTTTAATTAATCCAACAATTAAAAGAATTGGAAGTGAAGGAGGATTTTGAATAAGTATAAATCTTGTATTTTGATCAATTATATTTTTTAGCAAAATAGTTAAATTTACTAATTGAATTGTAACTTTAAAAAATGCAAATATTAAATATGGTAAATTTTTTTTATTCTTAATAATTTGTATATTGTAAATGGAAATATCAGGGGATGATAAAAACGAAGGTAGATTACTTTCAAGATATCCACATAAATTTACATGATAACCTAATTTTTGAAAACTTTTAGCATGATATGACATTCTTGGTGAATGACCTAAATCTCCAAGTACAACTATAACTACTTCATTGACATCGGGTGTAAGTTTTTGATTCTTTCTTTTATTATAAATTCTTTTAGCATAACTAAAATGTCCATAAACGACTGACAATACTGGTAATGTAAGCCAAAATGCAATTAAAAACCAAGTATATTTTGAAAAACTAAAGGTTCCTTCTGGAAATCCAACATATCTGATCCAGACAGTCATCGATATCAGCCGACTAAATACATTTTTACTATAATTTCATAAAGAATGAGATGTCTGTCAATAACCGACATAAAAAAAATTGAAGAATTTTGAACATGATGATGGGTTTTCTAACAACGCGATTGAGATCGCATTCCAAAAAAATGCCAGTTTTAATTACAGGTAAAAAATAACGATGAGCCTCCATGGAAGATAAGAGTATTTATAGATAAAGAGAGACTAAGAACTACTAATTCCGAAAAAATTTAATAAGATATCAAAATTTGATGTAAAACTTTTAACATTATTCTTTAATAGAAGGTAAAACAATTGTATAAATATATTAAAATATCGATAACTATTATTGATTATGCAATAATTGCAATTTAAATCCCATTGAAAAATATTGAAGTGTTTCAAAAAATTCAAGAGTAAGATCTGAACACATAACCGAAGCTCAAAACGGAACAAAATTAGAATTTTGGGGGATATCCTCTGCTATAAGGACCAATACCTGATGGGTGTGTGGCCGAGAGGTTAAGGCGTCAGGATCAGAACCTGATTTTCTTAGGATTTCCTGGGTTCGATCCCCAGCACACTCATCATTCCTTATTTTTTATCAATATAAACATATATTAACATGTCCAGTCCCTGATTTATCAATAAAAGAAGTTAGTGGTGTGGTGTAAAAATGATAATTTGATATTAAATTATAGCTACTTTTAGTATTCTTTTTTGTTTCTTTTTTTTTTGATTTTCTCGCACTGTATAACATGTACATACTTTGTATGTAAAAATTAAAATTTTCCGCGAGTGGGAGGGGAAGGGGGGATATGTGAGTATAATATTACTATTACTGTGCTAGTCGCTCTTATTCTTTTTTTGCTTTTCTCCTTGCCCTTGAATCGTGATGTGCTTACGTAAGAAATACGCCTTCTATCTCGGAGTAAATAAAATTTTCTGAATAGAATCAATCACCCCCGCACGGAGTAAATCTTATATTTTCGTTTTCTGCTGTTGAACATCATTTCAAGATTCACTATATATATATATTTCTGAATTTTCATGACGGTTCATATTCTCGGGGAAATTAATTCTCTTATATTTAAACATGAAGTTTCTTCTTTTTTAATCTTTTGTTACTATGAATTATTTACTTCTTAACTTTCAAATACATATAAATCAATACAAAATATAATAAATAAACAATGCAAAGGCTTAATCAAATAGGAAATCATTTAACAGACAACTTATTTTCTTCAACAAATTATACTTCCAAATCAGATAACGATGTCGTTATAGTTGGGGCAAATCGTACTGCTTTAACAAAAGGTGGCAAAGGATTATTCAAAGATGCTAATTCTGATGAATTATTATATAAATTATTAGTTGAATTTTTTAAAACTTTAAATTTTGATCCATCTATTATTGAAGATGTCGCAGTTGGTAATGTTTTAAATCCAGGTGCTGGTGTTAATGAACATAGAGCTGCTTGTATTTCTTCTGGTATACCTTCACAAACAGGATTTATTGCACTTAATAGACAATGTTCATCAGGTTTAATGGCTGTAAATGATATTGCAAATAAAATTTTAACAGGACAAATTGAATGTGGTTTAGCTTGTGGTGTTGAAAGTATGTCAAAAAATTTTGGTCCACAAGCAGCTCCAAAAATTTCAAAAATTGTTCAAGATGCAAGTAAGGATGCTAAAAATTGTCTTTTACCAATGGGTAATACCAGTGAAAATGTTAATGAACGTTTTCATATCGGTAGAAAAGAACAAGATGAATTTGCAGCTAATTCTTATCAAAAGGCTGAAAGAGCTGTAAGTTTAGGATTATTTAAAGATGAAATTTTACCAATTCAAGTCGAAATTGAAAATGACAGTGACGATGATGATGAAGATGGCGATGACATAAATGATTCAAAACAAAAAAAAACAAAAATAATCACCGTTGATAAAGATGAAGGTCCAAGGAAAGGTGTAACTGCTGATTCATTAAAAAAGATTCGTCCTGCATTTAAAAAAGATGGTGCTTCACATGCAGGTAATTCTTCTCAAGTTTCAGATGGTGCTGCTGTTGTATTATTAATGACTAGAAAATTAGCAAATAAATTAAATCTTCCAATAATGGGTAAATATATTGCAACTGTGGCTATTGGTGTCCCACCAGATATTATGGGTATTGGACCAGCAATTGCTATTCCAAAATTGCTTAATAAATGTAATTTATCACTTAATGACATTGCAGTCTTTGAAATCAATGAGGCATTTGCAGGTCAAGCATTATATTCAATTCAATCAAATAATATCGATATTAAAAAGGTCAATCCAAGAGGTGGTGCCATTGCATTAGGTCATCCATTAGGTTGTACAGGTGCAAGGCAACTTTGTACTTTGCTCAGAGAATTAAATAGAGGAGAATTGGGTATTGTTAGTATGTGTATTGGTGGCGGACAAGGTGCTGCAAGTTTATTTGTAAAAGAATAGGCAAGTATTGTATAAAATAATAAATAATGATATTTTAATGAAAATAAAAGAAATGCTTAATAATAATTTGTAATAAAATAGGCCTTTAATCTACTATAAACTATATCTTGTTTAGATTGCAATTATTGGCAAGTTAAAAGTGAAATGTAAAAGTTTAAATTTCATTAATACCAACGACATGTATGCTCAGAATTCAACATTCTCAGTAGTTTTAACAGATTTGTCGATTTTCTCCGAGGGTATGGCGTACGACGCATAAAAATTTAAGATGAAAAATTAATTTTTATCGTCAAAGTATCATCAGTTATTAAAGTATTCTTTTGATGATTAAAAGTAACCGATAAAAAGAGTTTGAACATGTCAACTACGACGACGACTCAAACAGGCTCATCCATAAATGCAGACGCTTCTTTAGCTCCCCAAATGAGTAACAACGGTGACAATCAAACACAGAGGAAAAATAATAATCGAAATTCAAAAAATAGAAACAGAAATAAAAATAAAAATAAGTCCAAACTAGAATCTCGAGAATCACAAGAAAGTAAAAGTAGCCCAGAATCTAAAAATTCCCAAGCCAACTTAAACAATAGAAAAAAACCAGCTCCCGGTAATAAATCGTCAAAACCAAAGTCAAAGGCAAAGCCAAATCAAAAACCTATTTTAAAAGAATTTAAAACTTTATTATCAACCATTGAGCCAATCACTATTAATGGTATATCCGTTAAAAATCTGTCTTGTGAACCATTGCTCTTTTTAGAAAAGATAATAAATGATAAAGATAACAATGATGAGTTGTTTATGACTTTTTTTTTGAAACCTTCAGATCCAGATTTCCCATTCGATTTGAATCTCTTGACCTTAACTTTATGTGTTCCTCAATCATATCCTAATAAATTATCACTTCCTACAATTATGGTTTTAAATGATGATATACCTAGAGGTTTTAGTCTTAATATTGAAATTGGTTTTAAACAGATTGTAGCAACTGTCCTAGAAAATCGTTTGAAAAGGAAAAATAGTAAACATAAAGAAGAAAAAGTTCCTGAAGATGCAAAAACCAATACTATTGATAAGAATAAAATTTTAAACACTGATGAAATAATAGCTGATGAAGAGGAATTAAAAATTGATGTTGTTGGTGGTAATGACCTTCTTGGCATGATTAAAACATTAGACAAATATCTTGAAAAATTTTTGTCAATGGAGAAAAAAGATACAATTAAGCTTGTTAAAGTTATCAATAAAAAACAAGAAAATAGATCGGCACAAGAAAAGGAAAAGGAAATCGAAAGAGAAAAACAGGAAAAAAAGTCAAAAACTTCAGAAATTAGTCCTTTAGATCAGGAAAAATATCAAAAAAGAAATCAAGAGCTTGACAGATTAAGACAAAGATTGAAAAATAATCTAATAACAGTCTTTAAAGATAACGCACAAAGTACTACATTTAAATTATGTATTTTCTTTAAAGATGATCATTTAACTCTTGAATTTGATGAATGTGACGAAGTAGTGATAGAAAAATTATACATAAAATTGACTGTTCCTAAAGATTATCTAAACAATCCTAAAAAGGGTCTTAAGTTAGCTATTGACATGTCAAATAATTACAATATCGAATTGGTTAATTCTATCGAAGATACTAGTGTAAGATTGATTTTTGGAAAACTTATTAATAATATAGGTAAAAATTTTGATTTCTTTGCAGCTGATATTGCTAGCATTATATGTTCAGATCCAGATATCTCATCACTAACTTACTGGACCATAACCAGCCAACTGAACTTTTTCATTAATAACATCCAAAAATTTATGAACGAAAAAAATGATTTTCAAGACTGGTATAATGCCAACAAACAAATGAACGCCCTGTTAATTCTAGAAAACAATTAGATTATATAATCGCATTCCTTTCTGTATAAATATTCGTTATTGGAAATTAATTCTGTCCAAGAAAACACTTGTAAAAGATGTGTCCGAAGAACCCTTTATATTGCCTATTGCATATAACGCGTAAAATTTTAATTATTTGTTACCCCGTTGAAACTTGAATAAAACACTCTCATGAATAGAAAAAAAAAAGAATATTCGGTATTGTTAATAGGGATATTGTTTTTGGTTCAGGTATTCCTTAGAACACACATATCAAAATTGGCTATTCATTTAAAAGGAATTGATTGTGTTTATTGTTTAACAAATTAAAAAGATAAATATTTTTTTCAAATGGATGAAAATGGTTTTCTAGGAAGCCCACAAGCTCAAGAATCATCAACCATGCTACAGCTAGGCTCTCCATTAAACGAATTGAATCACAAATCTAAATTAAAAGTATCATTAAATGATAGTCTACAAAAAATAAGAAGAAAATCAATATCAGGTCTACAACGAATAAGCAGCTCATCATCAAAAACTCCAACAGGACAAAACGTAAATGATAATTTGAAAACATTAACATTAGGAGCTCAAAATTACCAGATAGCAGCCGACAAAAAGGAATATAATTTACAAAAACATGATAATGATAGAATTGAAATAACAAAGCTTGGTTTAGAACTTGCTGGAAAAGGTCTTTTTAACATTGAAACGCAACAGAAATACCCGGAAACATTCAGGAAAGTTTCCACAACAAGTACATTTAACAGTGCTGTTTATACGAATTCATCAAACGCTTCCTCAAATTTATCTCAGAATGCTCCAGTTGTTTCAGAACAACCATCACTTCCTCCCCCTGATTATTTTATCCAGAGATTGGACAATGATACAATGAAAACGAGACATTATAAATTACTTCATCTTATAATAACTTCAAAGAAAAATGAATCATGGACGAATTTGCTGATTTCATTAGGAATAGTCGAAAAACTTAATTTTAGCTTGAAAAAAATTAATAAAGTTACCATTAAATCTAATGATCAAATGAAAAAGGAATTTTGTCTTCTTAACATTTTAAAATATTTAATACTCAGAGAATATAATTCAACTGGCAATCATTCAAAATTTTTATCAATAACTAAAACAGTCACTTACAGCTTAATGACATCAGAAATAAGATCAATGAATTTGGCCACTGGCATTTTAGTTCTACAAATTGTTAATAATGGATTCACGGCATCCAAAATATTTTTGAATATATTAGCTAAGATTACAGAATCAAACTCATTTGATTTAAATAAAACAGATAATCCATTTTATCAATGGATCCGAAATGCAATTGATTTACTTATTGAAATGGATACAACTGATAATACATTAGAGGAATTTATTATGCTCACTCTTTTTTTAATTTGTGAATTACTATCAAGTTTTGAAAATATACGATCCAGATGCTTGTTAAGGATAAACTTGGTTGAATCTGGACTTTTAGAATTATTTACTTTGGCGAAGCAGTTCAATTATGACCCTGCCAATGATTTGATTAAAGAATATTACCAATTGAAAGACGCTGATGATAAAGAAAACAATAAATCCAGTTTGGATCCCCTAATGAATATATCAAATAATAATAAATTGGAGTATGATGATTTCTCCGAATTTATAAATCATAACAAATATAGAAAGCTAAGTGATCAGCGTGATATTAAGCATTTTGAAAATTCCACTGAATTCTCAAATTCAATGTATGAATATAACGATCTTCATTCAAATATTGCTAATGTTGATTTGGATTTACACTTCTCACAATTTCACGATAATGGTTTTTGCCCGGAAAATCCATTGAAAAATTATAATTTAACAAAGTGTAGTGCAACACCAGTTCTAGATAATAATAAGACATTGGATCCGTTCTCAAAAGAACAATTGAAAATCAGACTCAATAGGAAAGTGTCGATTTCAGAAACTGGTTTATCTGATATTGGTTTGAGATCAGGCACGACTTTAGCAAGTGGCATGGATGTTTTTAAAAGTTCTATTTCTACATTGTCAGCTGTTCCATTGCCGAAAGAATTAGAACATTTTGAAATTACTATGGATTCTCCTGAAACAAAATATACGCAATACGGTTCAGGATATGGTTATATTGGTTCAAATATATCAAAGACGGAAAATGGAACTATTGAAATTGCTCCAAACACATTTTTTGAACCATATGATTATTATGATATCAGTGCTTTTTGGAAGGATAAAGACATGCCTAAACAATTTGCGAATATGAATACTAGAAATGGTTCTAGTATGGTTCTTGCAAATTTAAAATATGCTCATGGTGACGGTTTTGAACCTTCTTTGGGTATACGATCAACTGAATGCCTCAACAGTGATACTGGTAGCAAAATCACTGATGCTGGGTTAGTAAGTGGAGGGAAAACGGGTAAGGTTTTCAATGATGAAAATAGAAGTATCAATGGTTTTGGATATGGTAATGGTCCTGGCAATGTTCCTGGCAATGTTCCTGGCAATGGTCCTGGAAATGGTCCTGGAAATGGTCCTGGAAATGCTCTTGGAAATGGTCCTGGAAATGGTCCTGGTAATGGTCCTGGTAATGGTCCTGGTAATGGTCCTGGTAATGGTCCTGGTAATGGTCCTGGTAATGGTCCTGGAAATGGTCCTGGAAATGGTCCTGGAAACGGTCCTGGAGACGGTCCTGTAAATGGGATTGGAAATGGGATTGAAAATGGGATTGGTACTGGACTTGGTACTGGACTTGGTACTGGATTTGGTAATGGTATGCTACAGGAGTTAATCCCACCCCCACCACCTATTCCACCATCTTTGAATTTTAATAAATCATTAAATCCTGATTTATCGTCATTTCCCCAGCCCCCACCACCACCACCGCCTCCTCCACCTCCTCTTCCACCTCAGTTGAAAGTAAACGCTAAAAATACAACTACACCACCGATCCCACCACCTCCTCCACCTCCTTTGCCTTTGATTGAAGATGATTCATCAAAAAAGCAAACAGAAACAAAAGCTGATAAGAAAGATCCTAAAGTTGATCAAAAACCAGTAGATCCAAACGCTGAAAAGATGGATGAATTGAAATCTCTTAAAAGGGCACAAATAAAGTTGAAACAAGTTCACTGGGATAAAATTGATAATATTGCAAATACTTTATGGAGAGATTCGGATGATCAAACGATTAATAAAATGTTAGATGAAAGAGGAATTCTAACGGATTTGGAACATTCATTTAAAGTTAGAGAAATAAAAATTTTAAAACAGCCTGTGATTGAAAACAAAGTACAATCTGAGAAAGTAACATTTTTATCAAGAGATCTGAAGCAAACGTTTGCCATCAACCTACATCAATTTAACAATTTAACAGAAGAAGAATTTATCAAAAAGGTGTTAAATTGCGATGCTGATATTTTAAAAGCTACCAATGTGATCGAGTTTTTCAACAATGATTCCGTAATGGATTTGACACCTAGTTTACTGAAGGATTTAGGACCTTATTCTACCAATTTCAAACTTGGCTTTACAACTCCCAAAAAGAATCCGACTGATTTGGAAAGATATGATAGAATATTTGTTGAACTTTGCTATAACATGTCAAATTATTGGAAAGCTAGATCGCGTGCTTTGTTTGTAGCAACCACTTATGAATCTGATTATAATGATATCAATTATAGATTAAATTTACTTGAACTTGGATTAGATAAGTTAAGATCATCAAAATCATTTGTTGAGATTTTAGGCCTAATCAAAAATATAGGTAATTTTATGAATGATGATTCAAAACTAGCGTTAGGATTTAAATTATCTACTCTACAGAGATTGAGATTTTTAAAAGATACCACAAACAAGATAAGTTTACTTCATTACATTGAAAGAACTGTCCGAATGCATTTTCCAGAATATAAAGATTTTGCTGATGATTTAGCTGATGTGAAGAAGATTGCCACACTGAACATTGAGGAGGTTGAAAAAAGCGTTAATGATTTTGTTTCAACAATTAATGGTGTCACAAATCAATTGAAAACAGGTTCACTAAGTGATAGTAGTAAGATGCATCCAGATGATAAAATTCTTGACTATTTTGAAGATGTTATTCTTAAAGCTAAAAGCAAAGCCGATATGTTGAAAGATCATCTAGATTATACAATGAAAAATCTAGAAAATACGATGACATATTACGCGGAAAATTACTTTGATCAAAACAGCAGAAATACATTTTTTATGAAGTTTGTTGTATTTACAACTGAATATAAAAAAGCGCATTTGGAGAATATTAGAAGAGAAGAAGAAGAAAAAAATCAGGAAGCTAGAAGAAATACAATGAATGATATGAGAAATAAAAACGAAACAATAAAAAACTCCGATTCCGATATAATGGAGCACTTGCTTGTTAGATTGAAGGAGAAAAAGCTATTAGACTCTAGAAAAAACTTTAAGTCGATTATTGAATGCGAAACTGTCACAGAGAATAATTTGACTGCTGAACTCACAGAAATTATTCAAGAAGATGAAGATGCTACAGTTGATGATGGAACAGATTCCAATGAAACAGTTGCTAATTGCGAAATAGATATTGATGGTACTGAAGAAAACAACAATCAGATAGTTCATATTAAGGACATGATGGAACAAATATATGATGGAAAAGTAACTAGAAATGAAGAGATTTCCGAAAGTAATGATGAAATCCATGGTTTCACTCATGACAGTGGCAATACGACGAAAGAGTTATGTTGTCAAACAAATTACCTGGCTAATTACAGCTCAGAATTACAACACTCCCAAACGGATGAAAGAATTTCAATAACAGATGATAACCAAAAAGATAAAAAATTTGAACACAGTGAAAATAGCGGTGGTTCCGAGAATCTTACAAAAGAAGACGGTGAATAAAATATTATTAACAGTTGATGAATCGAAGACTTCTCGTTTAGAGGTCGAGGGGAAAGTAAACAGTGAACAGAAATATAGACAGTTTGTTTTTCTATCAGTGATATTTCATTGACAAGGCATAAAAAGGAGTGTTTCATAGAGGAAAGAAAAACGATGGGCAATGAAAAATATTGTCAGGTACAGTAAACTGAAAATTATTCAGTACTTTTATAGACATTTGCATTATTTATAACATAAAACTTTAACATTTGCATAATTTTAATAGAAACAATATTAAATTTCAACTTACAAAAATCGATTCTTTACATACTAATATATCAGTATATTACAATTCTAAATTATTCTTGCTTCTCAGGAACCTTTTCGATTTCAGATTCAATGAGTTCACCGTTTTTGGTTGGTTTGATGGATAAATCTATTTTCTTTAAAACGTATAGCCCCATTAAAGCAATAAAAATATAAAAAGCTGCTTGTAATGGTTTCTGAAGCATACTGTATGTCGTATATCTGTAGCGTAGAATGACCACAAGGTTCTTCATTTCATCAATGAGGTTTTCAAAATGGAAAGTGATCTTCAAATGGCCATTACCAACATCTAAGTATGAAACGCTATGAGTAATTGTTGGCTCATCTGCACTAAATGGTAATGCATAATCAAGTAAGTCTGCACCTTCTGGTAAATAAATACTAAAGCTGACATTTTCATAAGTTGAATCATAAATACCATCTAAAATATTTGCAGTCAAAATATATTCGTCTTTTTCTCTCTTCAAAAATTGTTTTAAATCGTAGTTCCAACCAATAGTAAAATTATAATTCCATCCACCAAATAGTGGGTATCTAGGACGAATGATTAATTCATTTGCATAAAACTGAGAAGTTGAAACATTTCCAACTTTGTCAACATAATAAATAGAACCATCTTCAATTTTTTTGGTTTGGTCAAATGGGATCCTCAAGGCGCTGATTGAGTGATGAAATTTTGTATGTATTCCATTAGATAAATATTCAGCTCTTGAAAAACCTTTATCTAACTTGGCAGCATGATTTGTAACTTCGTAATATTCTTCTAGTTGAAGAATACTTGACCAATGTGAAACCCATAAATCTCTTTGTAAAAAGTTAACATAAGGTAATGGAGAGTTTCTAACAAAACTAAAATCGCAGCTAACAAGAGAGTTTGAAGCAATGATATCATTTGATTTATAGGAAATTCCAGAATTGGTTTCCCTTTTTTCAAGCGGAACTGGGAATGCATGAGTATCAAGCTCAACTAAACCTTTGTCATTAACAAAATCAAGTGAATATGATAATGTGTCATATGGAGAAATTATATATGCATTTGTAGTAACTTTCAATGTTTGATCGGTATTCATGGAAATATGTTCAGGATATGGATGCATTTGATTAGTCATAATAATCGAAACAAAGAATGAAAAGTTCGAACCAGGTGCAATTGGATAAGGTAATTTGATTTCATAATATACGACATCATCATCTTTGAGTGGAATAACTTTAGGTTGTAAAATTGACCTTTTCCCACTTTTTCCTTCATAAACCGCAATAACAAGGGAAACATCTGGCCTCACTTCTTTTGGCAAACCAAATATATATTGATTTGCCGGCTCAGACTCTATGTTTTTGATTTTAATAGCAACTTGTTCTTTAAGGTACGATTTTCCAACATCAATTGTTCTGGCAACTTCGGTATTCTCCCAAATTTTAGTGAATGGTTTGACCGCTGAAACAACAGAAAAAATAAGAGACCATATGAAAATCAAATTAGTGAACTTCATATTGCCTGTTATGGTTTCTTTAATTATTCACGAAGCAATTGATATAGTTCTAATACGTGTCTGTTTGTGCCACGTTCAAACAACAAATGTAAGAAGCGTATTAAGTGTCTTTTTGTCTACATGAATTTGCAATAAAATGCGGTGCACAGGTGTATCTGTTGAGGAGGCTCATTTGGTTTTGTGTGAAAAATTTTATCATGTATCTGCAGGACCCGAATACATGTATATAAGAAGATAAATTTAATTCGGCAAAAAGTATCATTTGTTTTGCAGCCTCTGTATAGCAGAAATGGGACGTAGGCAGAGACAAAATAAGAAAATTATATTTTCAGATACAGAATATGAAAAACAACCAACTCAAGAGACTATCCTGAAACCATCACAGGAAATAGGTAGTCAAGGACCAAGACACGAAGTTCAGAATAAACGTCAAAATTCAAATAACGAGAAATATAAAACCGTTTATTTTGAAGATAAATCTACTGAAGATAATGAGGATGGATATATGAAAGAAAACCCTGATAGCGATGACGAAATTTTCGAAAAAAGTCAAAATGTTACCAGAAGTCAGTTAAAAAAAAATGCCGAAGCACTTTATGAAATAAGAAAAACATTACCAGTTTATAAAGTCAAAGATGAAGTTATTCCATCACTGTTAGAAAATCCAGTTACCATTTTAATTGGTGAAACTGGTTCTGGTAAATCTACTCAAATTCCACAGCTTTTGATGAATAAATTAGATAAAAATATAGCGGTTACCCAACCACGTAGAGTTGCGGCGATGAATTTGGCCATGAGAGTTGCGGATGAATATGGTTGTCATGTTGGAGAAGAAGTAGGTTATTCTGTTCGTTTTAACAATGTGACTTCTAGGAAAACCAAACTAAAGTACATTACTGATGGTATGTTATTAAGAGAAATGATGATTGATCCCAAATTATCAAAATATTCTACAATTATTGTTGATGAAGCCCATGAAAGAACAATTTTAACAGATTTACTTATTGGCTTTTTAAAAGGACTTGTACAGGAAAGGAATACAAATTCAGAAAAACTAGATTTCAAAGTTGTTATCATGTCTGCCACTTTGGATGCTGAAAAATTTTCTAAATTTTTTGATAATGCTCCAATTCTATTTATTGAAGGTAAAATGTATCCAGTTGAAAGATATTACATGAATCAACCAGCGGATGATATTATTGATGCAATGGTTAAATCGGTCATTCAAGTTAATCAAGGTGAGCAATCGGGGGATATTCTTTGTTTCTTACCGGGTCAAGAAGATATTGATAAAACAGTAGATATTCTTACAAATATTGCTCTGGAGCTACCTAAGGAAGCACCGTTAATAGTACCAATGCCATTATATGCAGCATTGCCACCCCAGCAACAAATGAAAATTTTTTCGAAACTAAAACCCAGACAACGTAAGGTTATTTTATCAACTAATATTGCAGAAACATCTGTTACTGTTCCAGGTATTAAATACGTTATTGATAGTGGTTTAAGAAAAGTTAAAGTTTGGAGACATCAATTGGGTCTTTCAACATTATTGACGGTTCCAATATCTAAAGCATCAGCCACCCAAAGAGCCGGTAGAGCAGGTAGAGAATCTTCTGGTAAATGCTTTAGATTATACAGAGAATCTGATTACTTTAAATTGGTAGATACCACAGAGCCTGAAATCTTAAGGTCAGAAATCATATCACCTGTTTTAATGTTAAAAAAATTAGGCATTGATGATATTTTAGAATGGCATTGGCTTGAACATCCAGGCACTGAATCACTAGTTGCTTCATTGCAACAATTATATGCACTTGGTGCACTTGATAATTCTGGAAAAATTACTGATTTGGGTGAGAAAATGGTTATTTTACCAGTTGCACCACATTTAGCATCCGTTTTGATTAAGGCACAAGAGTATAATGTATTGAAGGATGTCATTGATATTGTATCATGTTTATCCGTGGATAACTTACTTTTAACACCAACAAGCGAGAAAAGAGATGAAGTTAATGCATTACGTCGTGATACATGTTCATTAGGTTCAACCTACGGTGATTTAATTATGTTAAAGGAACTTTTTGATATTTATAATACAATAAAAGGAGCAGATGAACGTAAGAATTGGTGTAAAGAGATTGCAGTTTCTTATAAAGGTTTTAAAAATGTTGATAGAATTCGAAAACAAATTGAAAATTATATGGCATTATTAGGAGATCATGCAGAAGATGAAGATAATAATATGGATATAGATGGTGATTTAATAGCGAACCAACTTGATGTTGAATCAATTTTAAAATCTTTCTTAAGCGGGTTTGTATCTAATACTGCTATTGGTATGCCTGATAGAAGTTATAGAACAGTAACCACAGGTAACTTAATATCAATCCATCCATCATCTTTATTATTTGGTGAGAAAAAGGACGCAATTATGTACATTGAATTTGTCTACACAGTTAAGGGTTATGCACGTAGCGTCTCTGCAATTAAGCTTGAATGGTTGCAAGCAATAGCACCTCAACTACAAGGTGGTAAAATTAGCACATCTAATTTATAGAAGAGATGGGTGAAAAACAAAATAAACCTTTTGGTTGATTTAACTTCTTGTAACAATATAAAACTTTTTATAAACTAAACAATTTAGATTCAATAATCATTAATTGAATTTTTGACATAATTTTTGGCTCTTAAATCATTAATATATGATTTCCATAAATAATTCGAAGATAAACAATTAGCATTACCACAAATAATAAAACTATATTTTGCTCTGGTAAATGCAACGTTCATTCTTCTCTTATCTGACATAAAACCTATGCTATTGATATCATTAGATCTCACAGTGGATAAAAGAACAAAATCCATTTCACGACCCTGGAATGCATCAATTGTTGCAACAATAATACCGTTAACATTACAAACAGTAACATTTTTTTTCTCACTTAAATCTTCTTTATCGATATATTTATTTGTTTTAGCATGATATGGATTGATTAATTTATTATTTTCTAAAGCTTTAACAATTAAATCTCTTTGAGCAGCGTAACCAGTCATAACTCCAATACTTTTAGGTGACACATGGTGGTCAACAATAAGGTTTTCCACCATTCTTTCTATATAACTCACCTCCTTAGTGTTAATCCACGAGAAACCAAATTCTTCACCAGATACAGAGAATTGTTTACTTTCTGGAGCACCAATACCTTGATGATCAAAAAAGAAAACAGGATACTTAATAGTAGGTTTCTTCCTATCTGCAGCAGTAATACCATCCTTTAATTTATTATCATAAAATTGTTTTCTTGAAAATTCAGAAATATCGGGATGCATTCTATATTGAGTGTCTAACATTAGTGGGTCTGGGTAAGTACCATTTTCCAGAACTCTTTGAAATAATGACATTTCCAAACTTTTAACTCTGGTGAAGACACTTAATTGCGCAGTATCACCAACTAAAATAACTTTCTTACAACCTTTTGCACCAAGTGGAATTAATGTTGAAGGTTCTGAAGATTGAGTTGCTTCATCCATAATAATAACAGGCATTTCCTTCTTTTTCAGATATGGACCAGCAATACCAGCAGTAGTAGCAAATATAATATTAGCTTGTTTAATAAATTGATCAGCATATCTTGAACATGCATCCAGATATTTAGAAAATTCACCTGAGGAAACACTTGCTGAATTTCTTTTCAATCTTCTTTCAATATCCTGTAGATTTGGTGGTAAAATTTGTGAAATTTTATTATGTAAACAAATACTACCTAATGGATGATCAAGGGAATATTCTTTCTCCTTTGAAAGGGATGTAATACGTAAAATTATATCTTTATATTTTGGTAATAATTTTTCTGCAATATTATCAACTGCTAAATTGGATGCTGCAACAACTAAAATTGGATAATAATGTAAATTTTCTAATAGCTGAAGAATGATTTCATAAATAGTAGAAGTTTTACCAGAACCTGGAGGACCTTGTAAAATTGTAACTGTATTATTGAATGCTGATTGTAAAGCTTCCATTTGGGAGTCATTTAATTTGTTTCCTGAAAGTTTTAAATTATTTTTGAAATTAATTTTTTTAACTGGTTCAGTACCTAATATTAAATTAATAAAATTTTTATTTTCAATCTTATCCATAGAATTTAAAATTCTACCAAGAACATTACCTGCAGGTAAAAATGCAAACTGATTACCTTTTTCATTGATTGGAAATTTATTTTTATTCCATGAATATAGTTTCAAATTAAATGTTGAATGTTGATTGGATTTTTTCACAACTGCATTCCTATTAGGTCTGGCTTTCACTTTTCTACCTCTTCTATCAACTTTGGCTAAAGTATTTCCTGAAATACGTGCAACCCAAAATTCAGGTTCAGTTGTCCAGTTCAAATCGATGTCAGATTTTCTAACAATAAATATTGGTTGATCTCTAACAAAAGGTTGTTTCTTTAAATGATGAACATCATCATTAACATACATATCAAACCAAGTTTTAGTTGAACCTAACATAGTACATTGATCTTCATCATACCAATCAAATTCAACATCGGAACATATATCATTTGAATATAATTCTTCTAAAAACAAACTATAAGTTAAATAATGGTAATAATCTTGGAGGTCATCAAATTTCAATTGAATATTTTTTGGAATAGTATCTTTAACAATATTTTTTAGTTTTGAAAATTTATTTTCAACTTTTAATTCATCTACAGTTAAATTTTCCAGAAATAAAGAATCTCTTGAATCATTATGAACAATTTTACTTTGTATGCTTAATGTGCGATTGCTCCCTGTATCAATTCCTTTTTTTTCATCAGTATTCTTATTTCTATTTCTCTTTCTTTTTGACTTTTGTTTTGAATTTGAGCTTTCAGTTGATGGCACAATCTCAATGGATTCTTGTGATTTCTTTTCCTTTTCATTTTCATTTTTATTTTTATTTTTCTTGGATTTTTTTGATTCTTTTCCGGTTGTTGAAGTTGAGGCTTCTTCTTGTTTAACTGGATGTTCTTCAGACAAACTAATTGGAGAG
The DNA here is from genome assembly GCA_030571145.1 of Pichia sp. yHKS168. Taxonomy (NCBI): domain Eukaryota; kingdom Fungi; phylum Ascomycota; class Pichiomycetes; order Pichiales; family Pichiaceae; genus Pichia; species Pichia sp. yHKS168. The sequence continues at coordinate 145,628 of JAJLXI010000055.1, read as the reverse complement.
TTATTTGAAGTATTTTGTCCCGCTAAATTAATAAAATTTTTAAATTCATTATAATGAGGATCATCGAATAAAGTTTCTAAGAAACTTTCATCAGATTTTTTGACAAATTTAGCTTTTTTCAAATCAGAATCTTTTTGAATACATTTTCCACAATAACAAGTTAAATCTTCATCAACAGCTAAATCATCAGTTGACTCACAACCAAAACATTTCAAACTGAAGAAACGGTACATGTTATCAACATATTTCAGCAAATCTTCTTTTGTACTAAATGAATAAATTAATGGATCATAGCCAGCATTATTCAGACATGATGAACAACATAAATTTATGGATTTTGGATGAACCAAAATTGAATGTAATTCAGATAAATTAGTATCACCACATGATTGACATTTAATATTATCACTCAATGAGTTATAGAAAACAGACATGGAATTATGGCCAAAATCAGAAACATGATAAAATGCTGCGTTACTACTATTTAATTCAACAGGACAGTCATCACAATGAAACTCTAAAGTATCATATAAATCAATGTTTAAATTAATTGGATTATTCAATGTTAATTTACTTTCGGAAATATCATTCGAAACTATCACTGTTTTTTCTGATTTCTGATCATATTTAGACTTTTCAGTAACAGGTTCTTCAATCTTTTCAGAATAATTATCTTGTTGCTGTTTAACTTTTTTATTTTCTTTTTGTCTCTTTCTCTTTTCTGCCTTTGCTAGTTTCGTTGAATCATTAATGTTATCAGATGGAGATTCAGAAACTTCAGTAGCTAATTTATCATTTTTAGATTCTTCTGCTTTAGCTTCTGTAAGTTCTTGTTCTTTTCTAATCATTTTATTTTCTTTTTGTTTCTTTCTCTTTTCAGCTTTTTTTTCCTTCAAGTATTCACCTTTAGATTTAGTTTCAAGGAGTTCAGTGGAGTCAGTAGTTTGAATAGATTCATGAATTTCTTTTGATTCTTCTTGTAATCTAAGTTTTTTATTTTCCTTTTGTCTCTTTCTCTTTTCAGCTTTCTTAGATTTTTTCAAATCATCATCGTCATTATTATTATTATTATTATTATTTGAAGTATTATTTTTATCTTCAGAATTAATTTTAGTTTTATCAATTATTTTTTCAATATTTGAAGCCATTTCATCTTCTTGTTTTCTTAATTTTTTATTCTCCTTCTGTCTTCTTCTTTTCTCAGCCTTTTTTTGAATCTGTTCAGCGGTCTTTTTACTTCCAGTATTTGCAACAGATTCAACAGGTTTTCCTTCATCATTAACGTTATCACCATCGTTACTTTCAGTCACAGGTGATGCTTTTATCTTTTTGCTTCTGCTTCTATGTCTTCTTGATTTTTTCACAGCTGAATTGGTTGAAGAAGTTGAATTTTCAAAATCCCCATGATCTGTTTGTACTAAAGAAGCTGATTCTGTATTAGACATGCTGATTGATGTAGTTAATAAACAAATGCTTGCAATTGCAGCCACTGAATAAATTTTATTAAAAGAAAATGATGGATGAGAGAGAATCTACACAAAGTAAAAAAAAATTAAAAAAATTGAGAAACTGAGAAATTGAGAAATTCGAATTGTAGTGATGAAGGAAGATACAATCACTAAGTATATACATCCAATCTATAATTTATAATATTATTAAACTTTCTATTTTTCCCTATTTGGTTTACCTATAATATTGATTTGTTAATATAATAATGGTCTATTATAAGCAAGGAATGCTTGTAATTCTGTCTTAGAAATCTAATTATTATTAAGTATTAACAAAACAACAAAATAACATAGAATACAATAAAGGGAGGGAGACGTGAAAAAAAGGGGAAATTTTAAAACTAAGAATTTAATATTAAATAGAAAAATCAAATTAAATTAACAAACTTTAAATAGTTAATGAATTTTCAACATGCCAATCATTATCAATTATATCATGTGGAGTTTGAACGTTAATTTCCTTCCATGAATCAATCCAATTTTCAACAACATCAGCAAACCAAAAATCACCATTATTTTTAATAAAAGAATAATGACCACCTAATTCAGCAGTTGCCATATAAATCCAAGGATGTCTTTTAATATCTAAGAAAGGATAATCTGTTGAAATCATTGGATCATCTTGAGAATTAATAACTAATAAAGGAGTTTTAATTTTATAAATTTGTAAAGCTGGTGATGCAGCATAATAATAAAGTTTACCACTTGGTAAACCAACTAATTTACATGTAAATTCATCATCAAATTCATAAGTATGTTTAATTCTTTTCTTTAAAGCTTCATATCTTTCTTTTGAAAATATATCAGGAGCTTGATTTAAAACATTCATATTATTTTTAACTAATCTCATTAAAAAGAAAGTAATTGCAGGTTCAAAAAAATAATGACCAGTAATTGAACTTGCAATATGATCCATTGATTCATTTAAATCCCAAGGTGAAGAAATTGTAATTGCAGATGTTAATAAAGAATCTTTACTTTCTTTAATTAAATAATTAACTAATTGTAAACCACCAAATGAATAACCAATTGCATGAAATTGTCTTTTATTATTATTATCATTTGATGAATATAATTTATGAAATTTATGTAAAATATATTTAATATCATCAGTATCTAAACCAGTATATAAATAAGGAGTTGTTATTTTTGAACGACTACAACCTCTTTGATTTAAAACTAAAACATGATGACCTTGATTATGTAATTTATAACAAGTTGCTCTAATTGGAGCTTCTTGAATACCACCTGCTAAACCAGGAATAATAATACTAATTGGAGCATCATCATTTAACCAATTATTTTTTAAATCTAATAATTCATCATTTGAATAATAACGACAACGTGGATGTAATCTTGGATAACCATCAGGTAAAGTTTGATTATATTTTTGTTTAAAAATTTTTGGATCTAATTCATCAGTTGAAGGATCAACAACATAATCTAAAGTAAATTCACCAGGATGTAAATGATCAAATTCTCCCTTTAATGATAAACTTTCATCTTTTGAAATTGAAATAATTTCACGAGCAAAATAAACAGGATATTGTGAATGAAAATCTGCTTTAAATGTATATAAAGTTTGTAATGCACCATTAAAAAGATAAGGTTTCAGTGTATGTTTTGCACCTTCTTTAATCTCAGGTATTCTTGTTTCAACGAATTTATCAAGTGAAATTGCTGAATCAGTTACATTTGAATTATCATTCAATGGTTTTAATGGTAATTGAACTGAATTTTCAGCATGATATGCATGTACTGTGTTTCTAAAGCCCCAATTAGGTAACATTTCTTTCGGTCTTTGTTTCTAGATTTATAAGAATGGGAATAAATTAGAATAATAAATTAGAATAAAAAGAAAAACTAAGAAATAGATAACCGAAAGAAATTTTATTTTATCCTATATATTTATATCAGTAGAGTCTAAAAATTTACTTCCTTTCGTTTTATTTTTGATGGCCGAGAAAAAGCAAAATCGGTATAAATTAGGCCGATGATATGCCGAGAATCACTGAGTTACCGAGAAGCCTTATTATGTAACGGTATATATTGGACCCCAACAATTGAATATTATAACATCGATCTATAATATTAAATATATAGGCCGTGTGTTATCTGATTTAATAAGTCTATCGATGTATTTATGCATCGATCTACATCGATCTACATGGAAATTAAAATTTTGAAAGTTCAATTAGCTAATTAATTTGATTATTATTCATAATTTTAATTTTATTCATTAAATATGCATTAAAAATTCATTGTAAAATATATGTAAAAAAATATAGTACAAAACACCACCATATAATTGATGAAACAAGAAATAAAAAGAAGAAGGTAAAAATAAAGGAAGTTAAAAGATAAAATAGTTGGAAAAAAAAAACACAAAAACAAAAACAAATCAGTTGAAAAAAAAATTAATATTCAAATAATAATAATTTATGCTTCTGTAGCTGGATCATAATCATTTGGTAATGGCATCGGTTTAATTGTAAAATAAGCATTTGATTTATCAGCTAAACCAGCAAGCATATTATAGAAACCAACACAACCTGCAAAAATTGCAAAGAAACCACCTGCTTTAAATAAATTAACTGAACCAATAAATTGAGCAATTGTAAATAATAAAACAAAGAACCAAATTAAAAACATTAATAAAGATAATGCAACAGTTGATTTAAATGTACAAATCCATAAAAAGAATGAAAATAATGCCCAAGGTAAAAAGAAAATTGCAACAGATTGACCATATTCATAACTTGATGAATAACTTTCAGAAATTCCACCAACATCCATTAAAACAAAAGCATAAGAAGACCAAAAACCACCAAACATTAAAAATGTACAAGAAGCCCAAGTATTACCAATGATAAAACATAAAATACCAACAATAACTTCAACTAAACCAGAAGTTGTTAAAAATGCACCTAATAAAGTATTTGCAGCATGAACTTCTCTTGCATGCATTTGAACTAAACCTAAAGAAATTGCAGAAGCACTAAAAGCACCTAAACCAGCTGGAACAGGATTTGCATATTCAATTAATTCACGAGTTTTCTCTCTTGCACCTACTTCAAATGTACCACCAAAAGCCAGAGTAAATTCTTTTTTATTAATTGGTACATCATTAATATAAATATTTTCATTATCATGACGGAAAGAAGTATTTGTTATTTCATGATTAACTCTTGGTAAATCTTGATCAATTGCATCATTTGAACTTGATAAATTTTGATGTTTTTCTAAAGTATGATCAGGGACTGAATCATTTAGAGTAGCAGAAGTCATTATTTTTTGAATGTTTTGAATTTTAATTATGGAAATAAATTAAAGTAAATTAAATTAAATTAAATTGAAAAGTCTATGTTTAAATATTGAGGAAAGGTTAATAATAATAATGAAATTTGTTATTGAAATTTGTTTATTATTATACTGTTAATAGTAATAGTGAACTGAAAGAATTAATTGAATACCAAAAAAAATTAGAAATTTAGTTTATTTTAAAACAGGTCAACAGTAATCCGGTGAATGAAAGAAAAAAAAAAGGGTGGAAATACAAGTAGCTTTTATAGGAATTGAAGTAATAAACAATATATTGGACCCCAACAAATGAATACATATATGCTACAACAAGTATTCGGAGACCGTTATTAATTTAACTGAAATGGTTAGTATAAAATATGTATATAAATGGACAAGCGGGGATTAAAAAAAAAGAAAAATGCAACGATATAGTTTGACATATTTTAGTTATAATGTATAATGTATAATGTATAATATAATGTATAATGTATAAAGAACATTTATTATACATTATATATATGATATACCATACAATATACACAACATAAGATGTATATATAAACCCCACACCCCACAGCGTGATTAATATAAATTTATTAATCAAATTGTATATTTAATATAAAATTATTATAATTAAGATTAGAAAAACACCCCCTCACCCCCTCCACATAAGATATTAAAATACTGAAAACCTAAAATTTTCACCCCCCGCTTTTAATTTTTTAGAATTTTTTTTTTTTTGATTTTTTTGAATTTTTTGAATTTCTCAATTTTTTTTTTTATTTTTATTTTTTTTTATTTTCTGAATTTTTTTAATTTTTTTATTTTTTTTATTTTTAACGCGAATTTGCAATTTCGTCATGAAAATTAAAATTAAAATTAAAATAAAGAAAAAGAAAAAACAATGTTAATATTCAAAAGATCAATCAACATTGATTATTTTTAGTATGATTAAATTTCAACTTTTATTTTGAAATACATATTTATATATATTTTTAATTATATTTTATCTTCATTACCCCCTTCCCCTCCTACACTCTTTCTCTATTCACTTATTTGAACAATGATATTCCTACATCTTAAGCGATCAGCTCAATCTATAATTAAAAAGACTAACCCTAAAGTTATTCTTACTTCAATACTTTTATTATTTCTATTTTATTTAATAAATAATTCTTTAAAATCAAATAATTCAAATCTTAATTCAATTCAACAAATTAGATTAAATTCAGATTATAATTATAATAATAATAATAAGGATAAAAATAATAAATGGAAACCAAAAAATTTACCAGTTGATCATATATCTTATTATAATTTAAATAAATTAACTGCAACTGCAAATCCATTAGAAAATAATGAAAAAATATTAATTTTAACTCCAATGGTTAATTTTCATATTGAATATTGGCAAAATTTATTAAATTTATCTTATCCAAGAGATTTAATTGAATTAGGTTTTATATTACCAAGATCAAATCAAGGTGATATAGCTTTAAAAAATTTAGAAAATCAAATTAAATTAATTCAAAATTCAAATGATAAAAATATTAAAAAATTTTCAAAAATTACAATTTTAAGACAAGATAATGATTCTTTAGAATCTCAATTAGAAAAAGATAGACATGCTTGGGAAAATCAAAAATTAAGACGTTCACAAATGGCAACTGCTAGAAATTCTTTATTATTTTCTGTAATTTCTCCATTTACATCTTGGGTTTTATGGTTAGATTCTGATATAATTGAAACTCCAAATAATTTAATTCAAGATATGGCAAAACATAATAAACCTGTTTTAGCTTCAAATGTTTATCAAAGATTTTATGATGAAACTAATAAAAAAATGTCAATTAGACCTTATGATTTTAATAATTGGGCAGAATCTGATGAAGGTTTACGTTTAGCTGAAAATTTAAATGATGATCAAATTATTGTTGAAGGTTATCAAGAAATTGTAACTTATAGACCTTTAATGGCTCATTTTTATGATGAAAATGGTAATATTGATGATGAAATGTCTTTAGATGGTGTTGGTGGAACTTGTCTTTTAGTTAAAGCTGATGTTCATAGAGATGGTGCAATGTTCCCAAATTTCCCATTTTATCATTTAATTGAAACTGAAGGTTTTGCTAAAATGTGTAAAAGATTAGGCTATGAAGTTTTCGGTTTACCAAACTATTTAGTTTATCATTACAATGAATAATAGTTGTTTTTTTTTAATTAAATATTTTAAAATTAATTATTTTATCTAATAAAAACTATATATAAATAAATCATTAGAGAATTATACAAATATATATATATAATAGTATCGTTAATAACAATCAATAACAATCAAAAAATAAATAAATATTCAAAATTAATTAATTTATTAATTTATTTATTTATTATGGTACATACATACATACAGCGAACACCGAACAGCGAACTGATAGCTTCCTTATCAATTAATAATTAAATTAAGTGTGGCTATTTATCATTTATTTTGTAAGATAAAAAAATAAATAAATTAATATGTATAACAACTTATATATCTTCTCTACAATGTATACAATTCATTCTTTAGCTTCTTTATTTGATTCATTATTTTTTTAAACACTAAAAATATAATTATGATTGATAAAGACATACTGCCTTCAAATATAGACATTATTAATGTCTTAAAAAATTCAAATTTAACCCCTTCTCAGAAAGTATCGGTGATTACAGAGATTAATAATAAAAATCAACCAGCAAAGAGTATGTAAATAAACAACCAATTTATTCAACAACTACAAAAAAATTGACTGAAATAAAATACTAACCTTTATCTACTTATTTTATTTAATTATTTATAATTTATTAGATTTATCACATGTTCCATGCAAATTCTTTCGTCAAGGTGCTTGTCAAGCTGGTAATTCTTGTCCATTTTCTCATGCAACTGATTCAACAACAAAGTCACAACCATGCAAGTATTTTCAAAAAGGTAATTGTAAGTTTGGTGTTAAATGTGCTTTAGCTCATGTTTTACTAGATGATATTAAGATAAATCAAAAGCAACAAATTTACCAATCAAACAATAAATCAAATAGCAATGATTCAAGTCCTTCAAATGATAATACTGTTAAACCAATTAATATTAATGATTATTATAATCAAAATCAAAATCAAAATCAAAATTTTCCTTTGAATAATTATTCTCAAAATTTAGATACCCATAATAATCAATACTCTAATTGGTCGAATCAAAACATTAATAATATTAATAATAATTATGATTATACTAATTATAATCCTTCTTTATCTTCTCATTCAGCTGGTGCTACTGCACCTTCCACATTGGCGACATCTCCATTTAATACATCAATTTGGACTAATTCAAATTCTGCTATAAATTCTAATAATAATAATAATAATAATAATAATAATAATAATAATCCACAAAATATTAGATCTTTATCATTTTCAAATTATCATTATAATAATTATCCAAATTCTTCTCATTCGCATTCATACTCAAATTCAATTACAAATCCAATTTCAAATTCTTTTTTAAATAATTATAGTTCACCATCACAATTAATATTTGCATCACCAACATCATCATCACAAACAAATACAATTTTAAATAGTAAATTAGATAGTGCAATAATTGATTCTGAAGATGATGAATTAAATAATATAACGAATAATTTTTCAACGAATGATGATGCTGAAGATGTAGATTTTATACCAAGTTCATTACAAGATTTATTAACACCTCAAGAATTAAATAGAAGACGTTCTAGACCATCATTTGGATCTCAAAATAATGTTTTAGGTTTATCTTTGGTTAAAGATAATTTCACATTGATTCAAGAAGATACCCCTTTTATCATGGATTAGTAATTTCAAAAAGAGTAAAAAGAAAAGAAAAGAAAAGAAAAATATTTTGCATTATTCCTTCTTCATTTTAATTTAATTTCATATTAAATAATAGTTATGATTATACTTATTTTATTAAAAATTCCAATAAAAGTTCAATAAAAATTATTATATCATTTTTAAATCGATGGGTCAATAGTCAACCTAATGAATAAATTGTTATTATTATTATTATGTAAAGATACAAAAAAAAGGGAACTTCAATTTACTTATTGGGTTTTAAAGTGAATTGTTTGCGTCTCTTATCTTATTTATACATGGATTGTATCTTATACTTTATAGTTTTGGTTTTCTGGGAATTCTTTTTTAGATAAAAAGAATTTGGTTTGGTTTTTTCATTCAACTTTTTTTCACCTTTTTTTTTAATTGTCTTAGTTTTCGGGTTAATTTACCTTTTTATTATGTTTTGATTTTTATATATTTTTTTCTGTTACTATTTTATCCTATCATATCCTATTTTTAGGTTACATTTTATATGTTCACTCTCCAATTTTTCTTTATTAATCGACATATTGATATTAAATTATATAAATTGAAGTTTAAAAAAATACAATCGCAAAAATAAACGAAACATAAAAATGCAAAACAAAGACTGAGAAATAGTTAATTAATTTTTCTCTCCTATATAATTTTTCAACAAAGGTAAGATAGTAGTAGTAATAATAATAATAATAATAAAGTCAATTTAATTTGATTAGAAAACAAGCATGCGATGAATAAAAATAAAAGGAAATTTTTAGAAAAAATAATAAATCTATGATATAATAATGATCTTTAACGGAAATCAGTCTTACCAATACCTCTTTTACCACTGAATAAATGTTTAGGCATAGAATCACCAATATGTCTATCAGCTTCACCTTTCTTAGCATTTCTATTTCTTTCTCTTCTTTCCATTTTAACAATTCTTTCAGCTTTAGATCTAAGAGCACCATCATCAATACCATCATTTAATCTATCTGATTGATTTAATGGTTTAATACCACCAGTTTTAATTTCATCTTCAATTGAACCACGCATAATATCAGAACCTTTAACATTAATTTGTCTTTTACTTTTACCTCTCTTTTCCTTTAATTTATCAGTTTCATGACCAACAAGATACATATGATTTTCTAATTCACCAAAAGATTTAGTAATTTTAGATCTTGGCATAATTGCACGATTATTTAAATGTTTCTTTAATCTTGCATCATTAATCATTTTCTTTTGTTTATCTCTAATCCATTGTGCCTTTTCACGTATTTGATTAATTTCATCATTTTCATCATCATCCATATCATTATCAGAATCATAAAATCCTTCCTTTTCTAATTGTTCTTCTTCTTCTTCTAATGCTTGTAGTTTTAATGCAATATCAGGATCAAGGAAATCATAAACATTTTTACCATCTAAAATTTCTGGCATAATATCATTTTTCCATTCTTCATCATCTAATAAATATTTTTCTTTTAAATTAATATTATAAACACCTGCACCACCATTTTCATTTTCAATATCTCTAGCTAATTTTCTTCTATTTGGATCATTAATATCATATTTCTTTAAAAATTTAACAGCTTCAGGAATATAAGCTTCTCTATTAATTTCATCTCTTGCAATTGGTTTAGAAACATGAATTTTATTAAGAACATTATTAACTCTACCTGAACCTTTTAATTTTTGTTCAATTCTTGATGTTAATAATTTCTCACATGCTTTATTTCTAACTTGCATAACATTATCATCATTATAACAAGAAGTTTGCATTATTTCAACACCAGGAGTTTTTAACATTGAATTAATTAAATCTTGTCTCTCAGAATCAAGATTTTCAATTTTAATTATATCAGTTTTATTAATAACAACTAAAACAGATTTATTTGCAAATAATGGTTTAATTGAATTAAATAATTTAACTTGAGATTCAATACTAAAACCACATTGTTCAGATAAATCCATAAAATATAAAACACATGATCTTAAATGAGCAATTGCATAAATTGATTGCATTTCAATATTATTCATTTCTTCAGTTGGTCTATCTAAAATACCTGGTGTATCAATTGCTTGAAATCTTAAATATTTATAGTCAAAATGACCAACATATAAAGATTTTGTTGTAAATGCATAAGGCTGAACATCAACATCAGCTTTTGTTATACATTTTAAAAATGATGATTTACCAACATTTGGATAACCACAAATTAATAAAGTTCTAGTATTTGGATCAATACTTGGTAATCTACCAATATGTTGTCTAACTTGTTCAAGATATAATAAAGCATCTTTTAATTTTTTAACAATTGTTGCCATACGACCTAAAGCAGCCCTTTTTAATTGTTTACATTGAAATAATGATTGACCAAATTTTAAAAGACGAATATAATCTCTTGAAACTTGTTCAACAAATGTTTTAGCTCTTGAAACTGAACCAAGTGAAACTTTATAATGATTTTTTTCATATAATGTATCCATTAAATCTCTATGAAATGGATGTAAATCATTAATATTTGGAAATTTTTGTAAAATTTCATCAAATTTTTCAATAAATCCTTCAGCTGTAAATTTTACTTTCCTCATATAAAAAGCTCTAATACGTTGAATTTGGAAACCTTGTCTAACAACTGTTGGAGTTTTTCTTTGAGTACGATTTAAGACAATGTCAAGCATGTCATTAGAAGTTGGGACGGAAGGAATATCTTTCCAAGTTAATTGCATCTTTGATTATGGTATATAATTTGAAGAATGTTTTCCACTTGAAGAAAGAAATAAAATTATTATATTCTTGTAAAACTAATCAAAATTTTTGATTTTTTTCAAAAAAAAACAAGTTAAAGTATGTAAGATAAAAAAATTTTTTTTAAAAAAAAAAAATTACCAAGAAAAGAAAAAAATTTTAAAAATCTGAAAAATCTGAAAAATCTGAAAAATCTGAAAAATAAAAAATAAATAAATAAAGCCGACGCGTCGATACATTCAAAAACCCTTATTATCTATTATTACTTAATTAAGCAATAATTAATTAGACGATTAAGGGATAATTTAACTTTTACAGCTTTCTTTTAGTCTATATCTATGAAGTTATAATATTCTATCACATCTTTTAATTCTTTTTTTACTAAATTATTCATATTAGTTGGTTATTATCTCTTTATTTATCTAAATTGTTTTTCTGTTATAAAGTTCATTAAGTTATATTCTCCAATTTAGTAATCAATTACAATTGTTTATATATATGTAGCAGATCAATGTTCTATAAATCGCTAAATCACTTTGATTTATAAAAATATTCGTTAGTAATAGTAATGAACCTATGCAATTAGTCAGGAGTTTTAAATTGGTGCATTCAGATTTTTTTTTAATTGACTCTTCTTGAAATTCTTGTATACATATATATACCCTCCTTTTGAAAAACTTAATTGTATTCAATATATTCATAATTCAACTAAACAAGAAAAACAGAATTTGAAAGCAAACTCAACAACTAATTCAATCCTTATAGAATTCTTGAATATAATGAATATTAATGATTTCCATAAGATACCATGAATAAAAAAAATATGTTTCTGCAAACAAATCAATGCTTTGTTTCTATTCAGCTTCAATGAATGATATTCCATAGCAAATGTCAACTTACTTAATTTGAAATATTTTTAAACTGTCTTTATCTTCAAGTTTCTAAGTTAAATTGAATATTCTCAGTTTTTACTAGTCATGTCTTAGTTGTCTAAAATTTTTTTGTCTTGTCAAGTTCGTCGGTTATCAAAAGATAATTTATTTTATTGAAAGCTCAAAGCAGATAGCTTACCACTGTCTTTGTACCTAAGCGTTTGTTTGAAAAAAAGTAATTTCATTTGCTACACAGTATTAAAATCAAGCAACTATCATCCTGGCCTCCTGACAATAAAACTTCTGAAATTTCATTTAAATATCCGAATCTAAGTTTTTACTGGAATTAATTATAATGGATGTTCTTAATTATTACTTTCTTATTCTACTCTTTCAATCAAAGTAAACATCACTGTTATAACACATTTGCTTAATATTCAAGCGCAGACTATCTATCTTATGTATCTCTGTTTTTTTAAGGTTATTACCTTTCATGTAAAACTGGAGGATAGCACCTTATTTTTAAAGTCCAAGCCGTATATTCAAAAAAAATTGATTATCTTCGCTTGTATAGTCTAAGACAAATATTGTATGAATAGACATTAAATGATTAGAATATCTGATAATAAGTAAATTTATACTAAAAGAAAACTTTCTCGTTCCAAGTTGAATCTTTATAATGCAAAACAATTATATCAAATAATTCTGGTTTGATTTTAACACGTCCTACTTTTAACAAAGTTGATTAAATACTGATAAATCTTCATAAAAATAATCTGCAAAGAAGGAAACAAACCATTGGATAATTTTTAAACTTTAGTAAATCAAACTATCAACTTGCTCCAACAATTGATTGCTTTTCAATGTCCAGTTGTATTATAATATATAAATATTGGAAAATAAGTACTGTTTATAATCGTAAATTGCGGACTATTAATTCAAAGACCAAATTATTTTGAATGATCAAACCTAGATAGTAGCAAATGCTTCTAAATGAATAAGCCAATAAACGTTGTTCACTTTTGCATAAAGTGATCAACGTTTCGTATCTGAATACTGAAGTTCGATGTTTTTTGGCCTAAAAAATTTAAAGATTGATCAAATGTATTAAAACTTTCAAAAAGGGATTCAAAAAGGGGTCGGATCCCTTTGGAAAATTTTGTCGATATTTGCATTTCTAATATTTTTCAAATGAATAATTTTTCAAACAAAGCACGTTAAATCAAAGTGAAATATTCTCCCTTTTATGATTGTTGGGCCTCTTATATTGGAAGTTTTTTAGAGTGTAAATGTTCCTTGTGGAAATTATTGCTACAAAACGGATTGAAAAAATTTTGTAGATTATTTCTTAAACTTTTACCAGCCCAATTTTTCTTAACTGGGTCAAATGGCAAAATATCTTCTGATATATTAAACCGTTATCGGTTAAGTTAAATCAACCATGATATATGTTTATTGGTTTTGTACTCATAGTATATGAAACAGATTTTTTGAAATATGATGTTATCCTTTTCTTTTTTTTCTTTTGAGTTATTTTTATTATTGTCCATCACAAGTAATACATATCTTCAAGTACACATAATTGGTATCAATATGAAGTCAGTAAAATTATGAAACATATACTGATGTATTAAAGAGGAAAAAAAGCATTTCAGTTAACAAGATAAATAAAAAAAAAATAACAAGATGAAATTTAATTTAAACTAATATTTAGCGTCAAAATATCAAAATTTTTAAAGTCGATTAGCATATATATGCTGAAAAGAAAATTTACTGTTATCATAATTACAAATGCAAAGGATAAGTCTAGAAAATATGCTTATCTATAGACATATAAAAATCATAACCCAATTAGTCAATTAGTAAATAGCAAAATTATATATATATATATAATTTGTATTGTATCCAAGATTCTATTTATATATATATATATATATATTAATTCTATTCTTATTATATATGCATGTACATATCTGCGAATTAGTAACAATCGGCTAAATAAAAAATTAAATTTGTACACAGGTTTAAATTATACATAGTGCAGGATTTTACTACAACAATTAATTAATTAATTAAATTAGTATACTGTTTATATATATATGTACATGTACAGTTCAAAATTTAACGAGCCATTTTTGAAAAAAAAAACTAAGAGTATAAAATAAATATAGAATTGTTTTTCATTTAGGCGCATTAATTATGCTTATGCTCGTAAAACGTCATAATTATAAAAAATTTGTTCAAAGTTTTCTTGTTTGCTATTTTATTATCATGTGGGTACATATATATGTTTGATTGTTTACATATGTAAACTTACATATTTTTCCAATGATAAATTTCAGTATGTATATTTATATATAATAAGACTCCACAAATTGTATGAATAACATGTAACATATGTGGTGAAATTTTGTAATCGTATATAGTAAGAATCTATAGCTATCCAATGAATCAATATCCTCTATTTATATATATATCCGACAAAATAGCAAATCAATTAATAGGCATTATTATGTTATTTCACTTCATGTATTGGGCTATTATGAGCATATATATTTACTATATATATATATATATAGATATAGTAAAGCCGGCATAATCTTGTAATAATTTCACCGATTCTTATATATTATTAATTACCAAGACGGGAAAAAATTGAGCAAACGAGCTTATTTTAGAATTTATAAGAAGTGGTAATTTAAAAAATATTGTGAATTGTGAACCTGCGGATATAGAGCGCTCCACCAGTCCCAGAAAAAAAACTCCTTTATAATTGTGATTCACTTAATAATACCATGTCTATTTATATTTGAATACAGATTTTTTAATCTGTGTTATATATGCATTAATATGGGCAGAGAGTATTTAGCAAAATAAATGATTATATATATATATATGGAGAATACATTTAACTTTATCTGAAAAGGGTAGATTTTTAGATTTTATGAATAGATTCAATTAACTTTGACAACTGCAGTTGTAATTACCAGTCACAATCATCATCAAATTTTGTTTGTATATTATGGTTTACGTATAATGTAACAGAAGTATCCATACCAATCAATTTATGATTAAGTAGATCATATGTAAAAATAAATTAAATAAAATTGTGCCAGTCGATTAAAGTCATCAAATTAATAAAAGGAATAGAAACAATTCAGTCTTTTACAAACTTTGGCGTTAAAACATAAACGCTTTACATATATGCTTGAATTAATGTATCAAGTTAATCCTGAAGTTTATTGATAATTTTATCTGTATATTTTTTTTGCAAATCATACAAGACAAAACGTTTAGTTGACATACTATTCAATTCAATTAGATTACGCATAAATTTTCGCAGGAACTATTAAATAGAAAAATTTTTTGAGATAGTTAGTGCAATTTTTGAATATATATGTCGGTTAACGGTTAATAAATCCGAGGATATATATATATAATATATAATATATAAAATTTACACAATTTACATAATTAAAAAAAATTTAATAATTTAACTTAAGATTATTACAATTAATTTTCAAGTCAAACGAAACTTTAAAAATAAAACCCACATTCAAAGTTTATTATTTAGTTTATAATAATAACTTTATTTTACTTTATATTATTAAAGTTTTGAAACTTGCTAAATCTACCTCTCAAAATTTTTATCTAATTGCTTGTTACTTTGTACCTTTTCTCCCTATTTGCATATATATTTTGCTAATTTGTTGTTATGTTTCATGTGATTTCTTTTCTTTTCTTTTCTTTTCTCTCCATACTTTTTATTAAATTTGCGAATCTTAATTTGTTACATCTTTACTATAATATCGATAAACCCCGCTTCGAGGTAAATATCATTCCCTTCTGGTTTGTTGATTTGCTTACAATTTACATACACTTTTATCAATCGACTTACATCGACAATCTTTACCTAATTTAATCATTTGAAGTTTGCTTCTGGGTTTCAAGCATTAATACAAGAAGAAATATCCGTCACTGGCGGGCTCCTTCTCAATTTCAAATCAAATGAATTTCAAAAAGTAATTCCTTAAAACTGATCATTTTCCTCATAATTTCAGATATTCAAATTTGTCTGTTTTAAATAAAATATTTTTGTTTTAATTCACATTTTAAAATTGAATAATTAAAAAAGAAATCAATAACCGTATTCAATTAGTCAAAATTTTCCCAAATATTCACCTTATAAATATTTATAATTTATTACCAATTAGCAGATGTACTAATTATCAAAACTATTTAATTTCAATAATAAAAATATACTCAAATGATTAAATCTCAGTCTCCATATTACCAAACAAAGCAGCCAGATGAAGTAAATAGTCAACAGAATGTATTTATAGATTCATTATCAAATCCAAAAAATAACATGTCACAAAATATTAATAATAGTCTGAATAATTCAGAAATACCATTTCAACCTCAACCTTCAATTGATATTGGGATAACTCAACAACAACAAAAATCTATGGATCTAAAAAATACTCAGGCCTTAGAAATAAATCCATCTTCTCAAAGCACCAGCAATTATTCATATTATTCTTCTGTTCCATCGCAATATCAAAATCATCTTTTAGCTTCGAACCAAACTCAGTATCAACAACAGCAACAACAAATACCTCCCATATTCCCCTGCAATAATAATTTATCACCAATCAAGAATGATTACGCTATAAATAGACCTCAGAATGACCAGTATTATTTTTCTTTAAATCAACAACAACAGCAACCACAGCGACCTGCACAAGTTTTAGATCAACAACAACCAGTGCAAACTGAATTAACACATGCACAACAAAATCAGCATCAAATTCAGTATCACCATCAACAACAACAACAACAACAACACCTTCATCATACTCACCATCATCCCCATGCCCATTCTCATCCACATCATCAATCTCATCTAATTGAGAACGCTCAATCACAGCCCGCATATTACCATTATAGTGAATCATCTCAGCCTACTCCATATCCTACAAGCTTTAGCAAAATATATTCTGGAGATCCATATATAAGTACATCAAATCAAACACAAAGCTATCCAATTCCATATTATCAGAATCACAACGATAATAGTATTAATGATAGTAATAATAGCAACAATAGCAATAATAGCAATAACAAAAATACTCCTAATAATAATAATGTAAGCAACTTGAATATTGGAAATATCAATAATAATTTAAATTCTTCATCAAAAATAGCTACAACTACAAACACTTTACTAATGCCACATATGCAAACATTAAATGATCAATTGCCTTATCAGCTTCATGTTTTACCTCAAATACCTATAAAGCCTAATTATAATATTAGTGGCATGTATCCTAAAATTGACACAACTCAGATGGATGGATATTCTAATTATCAATATCGATCAGATATTTATCGTACTGTTAATAATTTTCCTGATGCATCTTATGATAATAATTTAGTTAATGAATTTAATATAGGTTATCATGATTCACGTTATTTAAATGATCCAAAAAATTTAAATACTAATACAACTAATACATCATTTGATTATAGGAATAATAATAATAATAATAATCATAATCATAATTTTGATGACAATTCAACAAACTCTAATGATGTTAATATCAATTCATCAAAAAGAGGAGATTCACCCTCATTTGAAATCACAAAAATGGAAAGCAAACAAAATAGAATCTGCAAAATCTGTAAAAAAAGATTTAATAGACCATCAGGCTTAAAAACACATATGCATATTCATACAGGAGAAAAACCTTATAAATGTGACTGGCCTGGATGTTTCAAACATTTTTCAGTTAGATCAAATATGGTTAGACATTATAAAATTCATAAGCGTAATCATTTAAAGGAATCATCATTATCTTCTAACGTCAATGAAACAAAAAATTTAAATAGTGACAATATACCACATAATACTTCTTAAAAGCAGTTTATGCAATAATCGATCATTGATCCCAATTCAAATAAATAATCCACTTTTTTTTGCTTTACTTTAAAAAACTTGTTGAACCAATAGAGTTTACAAACTTTAAACATTTTACTATATAATAACTATATGCTTTCTAAATCATCTTCATTCTTTCTTTTTTTTTCCGTTCTCTTAGTGGTTTGTACTTTACTCTCCTCTCTTCTCCCAAACTTTTTTTAAGCTTCCTTGAAATTTTTCACAACTTGTATTTATCTTTATAATTTAATAATAGATATCGGCGGATAATTATTTAAAAAAAACATAATGTAATTAAGAGCTTGACGCTTAAAGGCGTTGTAGAGAAAAGGTAGTAGATCCCTGCAAAAAATGCGGATGGAGAAGGTTCTGCTAACTTGTGCTAACTGGAACAGGTTTGTTAATCTACAGAATTTCTTGAGAATCTTTTTTCGTAACTATTTAACTTTAGTCGAATATTATACATAAATTTTATCAAATCATCTAGTTCTAATGGAAAGTAATGAAACATCGTGTAAAAATTTGCTTTCTAAGATCTAAAAACAATTCACATTTTTTAATTAGATCAACTTTAGCTATAAACAATTTTTTCCAAAGTATTGGAAGACTAATATGATACTCTAAAATTTATTCAAATAATAGTTAATGCCAAATAATCTAAGACATAAGAGATGATCTCGTTTTACGTTCGCTATTCCACTTCTTATGTTTTACAAGCTCCTTCTAAAGAACTTTTACTTATTCTTTCAAAAATATTTCAAATTAACCACTACCAACTCTATGATTTTATATTTGTTTATTAATTTGTACCAGAACATCATTTATTGATTAAAGAGTGAATATAAATCTAGGTTTCATGTATTCGCACATCTGAGATAATCTTCGTATTTATTGCCTAATAAATTAGAAAAGATATCTAAATCATAAGATTATCAAATGCTTTATATATAATAAATATCTTCAATTATCTGAATTATATGTCTTCTTTTTTTGTAATATTTATTTACCAGCCTATAATAAATACTCCAGTATTTCAGGGGATAAAAGTACCCGTAGTTCTTTTTTTTTTCTTAAAAAAAATCTATAACCATATAGTATCGCTTTCCTAATTGGTACGAATAGCCGATAATTGATAAATTTCTATCATTTTGAGCTATTCATCGGCTTTAACACATTTTAAACGAATGCTAAAATCTAATTCATCTATTCATATTAATTTTCCCTTTTCGTTGCAAACTAAACTCTTTAAAACAACTTATAAAATCTATTCTGATTTAAGATATTTTCTTTATCATCAACTAAATATAAAAGCATCTATTTATCGACGCACAATTTAACCTGCCCAGCTTTGACTTATAAAATCTGACAGCCATTCAATTTTGGCACTGTAGTGGTTTAGGTTTGAAAATGTAGCATTATATTTGTGCAACAAAAATTTTTTAAATAAATTAAACAAAATTAATAGTACAATTCAAAAGTTAACAATTAAGAAGAATTAAAAAATGGAATAAATAATTTTTATTCGATTAATACTTTTTTGTAAAAAAAAAATAAACCATTATTGATGTTTTTCTATAAATTAGTTAAACTATCAACTTATAAGAGCATTGATAATAAAATTGCAAGAACTGTAAAAAATGAACCAGTAATCCGTGAAGCACTCACTACCTTGAAATGTTGCAGTCGGTGAAACAGCCAGAGCACCAGATGTTGAAATGACAATTGGAGCAGTTGTTGAAGTGGTCAGAACGACTGTAGTTGGTGCAGCACTATCTGGCTTACCAGTTGGATAGACATTGGTATAGTAATTACATTCAGGAGGAGTGTATGTGACCGTTTCAGTAACAGTTTAGTTATTAGTAGTCTTGGTATACGTTTGAGTCTTAATAATAGTCGTAGATATTGGAGCACATTCTGTACAAACAACACTAATAATTGGACAGTAAGTCGTTTAAGTAGTTGAATTTATAGTGACATAACTAATACCAGCTGGAACAACAGTGGTGGAGCATAACACCAAAAATGAGTTCTCAATTTAATGAATAGCCATAAGCATTAAATCCTCTAGTTCCAATATAAAATTCAGTGAACCCGGAATTTGGTATAACTATATTAAAGAAGATTAGAGCTAATGATCTTACAATATGACTGACCTTCATATTTAATTATTTAATACTTTTGATAGGCGAAAGTGTAAAACAAGTGGTACTTTGAAGAGGTAAAGAAAAAAAGGAAAGTCTAAAAAACTACCTAAACAAGGTGATTGGTCTAATCATTAAATTAGAAAGATGAAGGTTGCTTAAATAGCAATTTGACAAAGAGAAGAAAAGTCTTTTTTTGGATGCAAGTAAAAAATAGGACAATAAAAAATAATCGAAAAACTAATAAAGGAAAAGCAAAATCATATATAAAACAAGTAAAAAAGGGTCCAAATAATTGCTACTTATATGCTCCCATACAAAAGTATAAAATTAAACTTTTATGACTAAACATAGCGCCTATCCGTGTATATATACGGCAGAAAAACGAGATCATATATATATAACAGGTGCTAGGCCCGCGGAATATGAATATGCAAGAAGAAATTCTATCCTTGCTCCTGCAAAGTATAGGGTCATTTACACCTGGTACTTAATTTTTACATTGATTTGTTTTATTCCTAATTTTACAATTATATTATTGGTCATATTCATAAAATTAAATAATTCATATTTTTCGTTTTAATGTAGAGATTTATAGTATCATATAATTTCAGGTATAAAAATTGTTTTGTATAATTCATTAAATGAATTAAAGAAAGCTGATAATAAACTCGAAAGTTACACTTAACAAGAATTCAAAAAAAATATATCATTGAAATTGGTATGCAAAAGCTGGAGAGAACAGGATTTGAATTTCTCGGTTATCAAAAAACTGTATTTTTTCCCAAAATTTTATGTTCTTTCATAAATTAACTCTTATATGAACATTGATAACAAAATAATGAATACTGCAAAATTGAGCTGTAGCCCTTGAACCAGCACCTTCAAACGTTGCAGCTGGTAAAATACTCAGAGCCCCAGATGTTGAAATGGCAATTGCAACAGTAGTTGTGACAGTTGGTGCGGTAGTAGTTGGTTCAGTAGTAGCTGGCTTACCGGTTGGGTAAACTGTTGTATAGTAATTACATTCAGTAGTAGTGTATGTAACCTTTTCAGTAACAGTTTGGTTATTAGTAGTCTGGGTGTACTTTTGAGTCTTAATAATAGTCGTAGATATTGGAGCACATTCTGTACAAACAACACTAGTAATTGGACAGTAAGTCGTGTAAGTAGTTGAATTTATAGTGACATAACTAATGCCAGTTACAACAACAGTGGCCGAACATATGTTACCTGAGCATAATGTAATAGTAACTAAAGCACTAGAGGATGCAGTTTTGGTCAAAGTAACACAAGAGGCATCAGAGCAAAAAGTAACGATAGCAGTGCTGGTTGGAATAACAGTATATGTTGAATTTGGAACTAGGCCAGACGTTGCAAATAGATCAATAGAAGAACAATAAGTAATAATAGAAGGGACTGTAGAAGAACCAGAAGTACTAGTGGATAAACCCATAGAAGAATCAGAAAAGGTAGAGATTGAACCTATAGAAGAGTCAGAAGTGGTAATAATTGAACTAATAGAAGAAGCATAGGTAGCAATTGATGAAGTCGTAGAATATAAGGCTCCTAGATGGAAGGGAGTAAAAAAAATATTAATTTTAAATGATTGACTACCATATTGTGGTGAGCCTTCTAATAAAATATTAAAAATACCAACATATACTGACGAAGAACCACAATTCAATACATCATCAATGCCAAATTCGACATCACCAGATATTAAGGGTATCATCAATAAGACCATAATCCTTAAGTTCAAGCTGAGTTTTAGATGGTGGGTAGAAAGTATCAATTATATTTGGCAAGTGAGTATAACAATGTTGGGTAGTTTTTACAGTGAAATGAGTGAAACCAGAATTTGGTAAAACTAAAAGGAAATAAGTTTTGCTATAAATGGCGTTAGTTACCGTAAACATGTGGAACAAGTGATGTGGTGTTATAAATTGCTGCTGTTGCTGCAATGCCAACTAATACTAATAATTGAGCAAGTTGAGTGCACTTCATCTTTAAATTATTTAGTATGATTAGCGATCAATACTGTGAGATCAAGCAATACTCAGAAGAGATATAAAAAAAGGGAAGATTTAAGAAAAAGCCAAGAAAACAAAGTATTCGGTTCAATCATAACCTTAGAAATATTAAAGAGTAAACTGACAAGGAAAATAAAAGTTTTATAAGTTTATTAAACTAGCGTAGGAAATAACAGAAAATCAAAAGATAAAAGGATAAAAAGATAAAAGTAAAAAGCTAAAAGCCAAAAACATGAAGATAAACAAAATAAATAAATTAATAAGAGAAATTAAACCAAACAAACCACACATTATTAACTATTACCTATTAACCTATTATCTGTTAACTATTAACTATCAACACAGACACATAAATCATGAATCATAAAATTAATTTAGGTCACGTCGATCGACGTTTAGTGAAAAATTACTCAATGATTACATTTATTTTATTTTGTCGAGGAAGTTGCAAATCTTGAATGTTGAAAAAAGATATTTATATAGTGTCGAAATGAAATAATTAGTTTAAAAAGTTTCTGTCAGCAGAGGAAAGGATATAGTTAAGAAAATTAGAGAAACGACAACAATAATGGCTAGACTCAACTTTTTAGGTTTTGTGATTTCTCAAGGAAAAATGGATAAAACCATTAAAGTCCGTATTTTACAAAAGAAATTTGATAAAAAAGTTCAGAAACATTTTCTTCAAAAAAAGGATTATTTAGTACATGATGAAGGAAATATTTGTAGGGAAGGTGATTTAGTTAGAATCGAACAAACTAGACCTTTAAGTTCAAAAAAATTTTTTGCAGTTGCTGAAATTAAAAAGAATAAAGGTCAACAATTCGCAACGTATCAAAAAGAAGCTAAAACTAATGTTCGTAAAGAAGAAATTGAAAAAATGGAATTATTAAATAAAAAAAGTGAATTATTTAATAAAAATAATAATGAATCATTATATAAAGATTTATCAGATATTAAAGAATTAAGAATAAAAACTAATTTAACTGAAGAAGAAATTTCACAAATTAATCAAATTAAAGAAAAATATAATATCTCAACACTATTTAATTCTGATTCTGATATTCCACAAAATAAAGAACTTTTTACAACATCAGTTAGTGCACTTGCAAATAAACTTGAAAGTTTATCATTTGATTTAAAAATCACAAATACTTTAAATGATTTACTAAAAGATGATTCAAAGAGACAAATTGTTGATCAAATATGTGAAAAATTAGAAATTAATTCAGAAACAAAAAAGAACATTAAAAAGAATTTAATTAGAAAATATTTAAAATCTACACCGGCTGAAGAATTACAAAAGTTAGGTCTATTTGTTTAGGTTAATTTTGGAAACAAAAAATTTTTAATTTTTATATACCTTGTAAATAATCATTTTGTATATAAATAAAGAAACCATATAATATAATTATTTTATGCATAGTAAATATGATAAACATTCAATAAATTATAATTTATTTAACCTTTAAAATTACATAAAAAAATATATAAAGAAGCAATGCAAAAGAAACAAAGTAAAACCAAATACTGAAAATACCAAATAAATGAAAACTGCCTAATTATAATTATAAAAAATCTTCTAACCCATGAAAACATCTGTATAATCTAAGTGAATTAAACATTGTCTATAATATTTGATAATGTATTATTCTGATATGCAAAATTTAATAAACCATCTAAACCTGTCAATTTATTCTCCGTTATATTAGTCTTATTATCTAAAGAGTCATTATTTAATATTACAGAACCTGAATTATAATAATTGTCTATTTCATTTTGTAAAAAATTTTGAATTTTAATAAAATTGTTGTTATTTAGTTGATTTATTTTTTTAAAATCATCAATCCAATTTTCATTTATTATCAGTAATAAATTTTGCTTTTTCTCATTTAAAAATTGTACTATTGTAGTTGAAAAAATTAAATTAAACTTTTCAATCGTTAGACTATAAAAATATTTAAACTCCACTGCATTAAATTGTGGTAACTTATGGAAAATTTCCAACAAAAAATTTTTTAAAAAGGAAATCGGAATAATTAAATTATTTTCAATTGGAGGTATAAAATTTAATGAGTAATCTGATAATGCTTGAAAAAATTCATTAACTAAAGGCTTCACTCTTAAAAATGAATAATCAGATGTAGATTCAACTTTATAAGGTATATTCATCAAAATTAAGTCCAATTTTCGTTTTAGTTCATTTAATGAATCTTCCGGTGTTATTACTGGTGATGCATCAATTAATTTAGTCGTTAATTCTGGACTTTCAGTGATTAAATTATTAATTAAGTCTTGTAATTTCTCTTTATCTAAAGTTTCAATTATTCTACTCAATGATAATTTTTGGCCGAAAAGCTGATTAGGATTTTTTTGTTTTTTAACAATCCTATTTTTGGAATTTATCAGTAAATTACTAAAATTATTGTAATCACTTAAATCATTATGCTTCCGTTTATTCATAACATTTTTCCTCTGATTTGTAAATCTCGAATAATTCATCCTGGTATCTTTACCAGGGCTTAAGCTGTCTAAAGAGTATTGATTATGAAAAGCAGATCCCATTTCTTTAGCAAATTCTTTTAAATATGTATATATATGTATCAATGAATGTATATATGTGTATATATACGTAAAGGTATGTAGTAAAAGCAGAAAACTTTACAGCAGGAAACCAAAAAAAAAAAGCACTTTCTTAAAAAAACTAAATTCCATGAAATTCCATACAAAAAAAAAATATTTGCCCTCAAAATAGAGCTGCTTTTTCCATTTTAAAATTCTAAAATTCCTAGAAGAATAGTACTAACAAAATTTTTATTATTGAATAAGAAATTTAAACACTTATGGCGCAGCGCACACAAAATTCAAAATTCCGCACTTTGTAGCAGCTTTACCTCAAAATTAAGAGCTAAAAAAAACTAAAAAGTAATGAAGGAAGCGAGGTTCGAACTCGCGCGGACATACGCCCAACAGATCTTAAGTCTGCCGCCTTAGACCACTCGGCCATCCCTCCAATTGTTGGATTTTAGTGTTGCGTGTTAGCTTTAAGTATTAAAAATTGCATCAAAAAAAATTTATCCTGCTCATGTTTTGTTAGGGATTGTGTAATATATAAGTAGAATATTATGAATTGTTATATTACGTATCTACGATGTTTTAAATTTTAATAATTATTAAATAATATTTTGAAAGGGTAAAGCTCTTACATGAAAAGTAAGAGGTTTGTTTTATTGCTATCTTAATGTTTTTTTACTATCTAGAGGACTCCTTGAGGTTCATCGTCTTTGTACAATAAATAACCTAGTTCAGGAAGCAACCTCAAACAATGTCTAATTTGCTCATGTTGAAATATTGAATTTCTTGGATTAGCTGAAATAAATTAGGTACTTAAGGATTTATAAATAGTAAAGGTAAGAAACAGATCAAATTTATTATTCATTTTACTAATTCATACTAAATTTTTGGTTAAACATTTGACTTTTATGATGCATCAGTTTGTTTCATCCTAAACTTTATTTAGGTTACTTTATAAATGTTTCAAACTATTGGCTTTTAATTAAATAACTAATATTGTAATTAGAACTGACAAAGCACCATATAATTGACGACAAACCTAGTTAATCTTCCTCTTAGTTTTTTCATTTCTTCTTCCAAGGGAAGAGAAGAGCATACATGAATTATTAAAATTGATGATTATCAGAAGCTAGGTGTACTTTTCTCATTTTAATCGGTTAGATAGCAATTTTAATTATTTTCGATGTATAATTCGTAACTAAATCACTTATATGCCCTTTAATGGACTTGAATAATTACCTACTGTTTAATTGTAAAAACATCTTTCTAAAAAATAGAGAGTTTTCACGTTATTTTGGGCTTTTATAAAAAGAGAAACTGAAAATTTATTGATTTTAATTATTTGTGAAACTATCGTTGTTTCTAAAACCGATTAACTATTTTCTATTACTTTAAAGAACCTCTATCTTCTAATCAATATAAAATATCTTTTATTAATGTTATTACTTACATATCATAAGGATGGATAAATAAGAGGCCATAAGAGTGAAACCAAATACATTTACTATAAATAATAATTGAATTTATATGAACAATCTATCAAAAAAAAAAAATTTTTTTTATATAATTAATTATTTAAAACTATATGATTTTATTTGGTTGATAATTTTTCATTATATTACATTATAACCTACTATTTATTAGAAGAGCTTAGCAAATTGATTTCAGATTTTTGGAGAACTTACATCAAAACAGGAATGAAGTTACAATTTTTCTTTTTTGTTTCTTATTTACCTTCTATTCTTTTAGTTTCTCTTTATTAAAATGCTTATGAAACTTATAATCTATAAATATTATTCTGAACAGTCATTAATTATCATAGATAAAATAAATTAATATATTAATTATTTTTAAACTATATAAGATCACCAGAGTTAATCCTTCTATTGATCTTTATACCCAACTTAATTAGCTTTAATTTATTTGTAGGTTTTTTACATTTTGCAAGTTTATAACACAACCACATTTTTTTCCTATTTTTTAATAATTTAATATGAACTTTATGTTTTTTCTTTAATTCAGTTATCGATAATTTAGGTATTGGCTCAATATCATTAAATGTGACATGACGTTTATTAAATTGAATTGAGTTTAATTCTTTAATTAATTTTTTTGAAAAAATATTATCTAAAACGATATTATTATTAATAGATGAGTTTGATGATGATGATGATGATGAGAAGCATAATAATGATTTCGGTGTTGATGTAACAGAAATTGAAATACATGAATCTGTTAGTGACTTTTGTGGTGAATATATTGCTGTTGGAGGTGTAATTGTACCAGGAAGTGTTTCCAATGTTGATTCCCCTATACAATGATTCATTGTCAATCAGTGATAAGTAAATGAGATGCTAAAATCAAATTCCAATAAGAGATATAATGAAGAAACAAGATGAATTAAAAAAAGCTAGTGTTTAAAATGAAAATAGGGCAAAAAAGAAAAACAAATATAATTTAACATATTTATTTTTCTTGACGAGCCTCTCTTGATAATACATATTGATCAAATTTAATTAAGTAGATTGTTCTATTAGGAAATGATTCTTGAGGTACAGAATGAGCAGACACTTCACAATTAAAATAAGCTAAATCTAAGATACCTTCAATTATACCAGCAACAAAAGATTCACAATTTAAAGATTCATATTCTTTTGGTAAACTTATAAATCTAGTCATTATTGGATTATTATCAATTATCATAAATTGATTTTCATGATCTGAAGATTTTTCTAAAGAATCTGCTTTTTTATCAAATAAATTTAACCAAATATTTGAAACAATAAATTGTAAAATTTGCAAAATTTTAATATTCCTTTGAGATAAATTTGATTTAGCTGATGAACTTATATTATTTTTAAAATTTTCACGTAATGAAGATAATTCTAAAAATTTTAAACCAATTGAATAACCTAAATTATTTAATTTACGTTCTAAATCTAATAAACTTTTTGAATTTTTTAAATTAATTTGAATTATTTGCATAAAAAGGAAAGAAATTGAAGAAATTGAAATTTCATGTTTTGTTCTATATAAATTTCTATCATATATTAAATTTGTGATATTTAATTGTTTTTTAACTTTACCAGGTGATGGTAATGGGGAAGATGGATTTGATTGTGAAACATATGATTGTAAAGATGGATCAGTTGATTGAGGTCCAATTGCAGGATTATAACCTGTTCCTTGAAAAATTGATTTGGACATTGATATAGGAAAGTTATATGGTTAGTGACTTCTTTGAACTAGAATGGAGAAGATTGAAAGTTGTTGAATTACAATTGATATAAACATATAAAGTATTCAGTAAAGTATATAATAACAAACTAATGCATGCAATATGAAATTCAAATACAAAATGAAGAAATAAGAGAAAATGAAGAAATTAAGAGCGAGGTTTTTAATTTATTTTAATTTTTAATTTATCTGAATTTTTTTTAACAACCAAACTATTGAATTTTTCAACATGATAAATAGAGTATTTATCAAATTTAAATCATTAATTATCATATAAAATATTTTTTTTGTTGTAAAAGTTAAAAATATTGAAAAAAAAACGCACACACAAAGATACAAAGCAAAAATGCCCGTCAGTATTCGAAGAGCAAGAGTTGAAGATTTACAAGCAATGCAAAATGCAAATTTACATAATTTACCAGAGAATTATTCAATGAAATATTATTTATATCATTTATTATCATGGCCAGAAGCATCGTTTGTTGCAGTTAGTACAGATATTGAAATTGAAGATAAAGATGAGGATAATTTAAGTGTTAGTAAAAGTGATGTTCAATATGTTGGAATTGAAGAAAAAGTTGTTGGATATGTTTTAGGTAAAATGGCGGATGATGATGATGAAGATAAAACACCACATGGACATATAACATCTTTATCAGTTATGAGAAGTTATAGACGTATGGGTATTGCAGAGAAATTAATGAGAGAATGTTTATTTACACTTTGTGAAACATTTGATGCAAAATATGTTTCATTACATGTTAGAGAAAGTAATAGAGCTGCATTACATTTATATAAAGATACATTAACATTTACAGTTTTAAGTGTTGAGAAAGGATATTATCAAGATGGTGAAGATGCATATTATATGAAAAAAGAATTACAAGTTTCAGATCTTGTACCTAGTTTATTTCATAATGCAAAACAAGAAGATGATTTAGAAACTAGTCTCGTATAAAATTAAATTAGAATAGATTAAATTAAATTAAAGTAAATTAGAATTAGAATAGATTAAACTTAAACTTAGGTTAAGGATTCTTTCAGAAAAGTTATAAAGGTAGCGTGGTTTTTTCCACATCAACGCAGCGGGGTTAGACAGGACGTCTTTATTCCCAACGTCTCGAGCCAAATGCACTCTAGTCATCATTGAATCCTGTTAAAATCAAAATTATTAAAAGAGAAATGTAAGAATTAAAAAGATTAATTAGTGTGCATCTTCACAATAATTATTCTTTATTTTCTTGAAAATACCAAAAAAATTTGGTAAAAGAAAGATCAACTTAAAAAAACATGGAAATTAAGATGTTTAAATAGAAAAAGAAAAAAAAAATTTGGAGCGAACATTTTCTCTATAAGTAAGTAGTGAGCAGTAGTATAATTTTCCATTTTTTCTTATTAAAATTTAAAACAGGGTTTCTTCTTCTTCAATGCTCTAGATATAATATAATTTTATTAATTAATCTTTTGAATATTGTAAACGATCAATTTTTACCTCATCATTTACTAAAGTATAAATATATAAAATACATTGAATTCCACTTATTTCTAAAAGAGCAAAAGAAGGACAAGGTATATTATCATTAGTATTTGAATCAGTTGTAAATGCACCTGTAGCTGTACCTGGATTAATAAAAAATCTACCATCTAATGTATAAGCTTCAACATTATGAGTTGAACCATAAATAAGTATATCAACATCCATCATTCTAGCATGATTTAATAAAGATAATGGATCATTTTTGGGTATAATTTGGAAACCATTTATAATACCAATTTTTAATTGATCAATATTAAAAACTAAAGATTGTGGTAATAATGGATCAGCATCAAATTCACCTTTAACAATTTGGAAATCTTTTGAAATTGAAGATAAAAATTTTAAAATTGTTGGTGATGAAGTAACATTACCTAAACATAAAACTTTATCAATTTTACCAGTAGGTTGTAAAAGTTTTTTAAATTTTGAAGGAAGATCAATTGAACGTTCTGGTATATAAAGGTCACCTAATGTAAGTAAAAGCATTATTGTAATAATGAATGAATAATATATATATATATAAGTTATTTTATATAATAAATTATTCAATAATATATATAGTAAGTAATAATTGGGTATTATTATTATCATATCTTACTTATAACAATAATTAGATTAAATAAAAAAAGAAGTGCGTAATTTAAAATTAAAATAAATAAAAAATAATAATTAAAATAATTAAATGGTCATTTCATTTTAAATTCATTAATAGTCGAAATATGTATTATATATGTATATGTATATGTATATATAATAATTTAATAAATAGGATAATAAATAGGATAATAAATAGATAAATAGATAGGATAAATAAATAAGAGTTTCGTAAACTAATCATCAAATAATTTTAATATAAATTGATAATTTTATCTTTTTAAGCATCAGCTTTATCATTAGAAGCAAGGAAATCATTAATAGCTTTTTCAACATCTAATTCACCATCATTACCAGTACTAGCTGGTGCTGGTGCTGATTCAGTAGTAGCTGCAGCTGGTTTTGATGATTTAGAAAGGAAACTGTTAAGTTGGACACCACCAACAACTGCACCAATGGTACCGATAGCTAAGTAATGTGGTGGGACAAGTTTACCCATGATATTATATGCTGCACCCATGTCGTTTATATATGAATATTATATTAAATGTAAGGTTGAATAAAATAAACAGGTAGTAATAATAGTAATAATAGTAATAATAGTAATAATAGTAATAATAAAATACTCTTTCTCGTTCAAAAATAAAATTAAATAAAATTAATACGGAAAATAGGAAATGGAAAATAGGAAATGGAAAATAGGAAATGGAAAAGTTCTAGTAAATTCTAATTTCCACTTAGCGAGATTTTCATATATATATTATATATTATATATTAATATATATATGGAGAAGACAGAATGGAGATGATTAATATGTGTAAATGAACATGATCTACATTTCATTTCAGCTTTTTGTTATAATTCTTTTCTTTTTTCTCTATTTAACAACTTCATCAACCTTTCTAATTACTAATGTCCTTCATCAAGTCTGCTAAATCTATCTTCCCAACTCTTGACAGAGTCCTCGTTCAAAGAATTAAACTTCCTCAACAAACTACATCAGGTATTTATATTCCTGAAAAGAATCAACCAAATAACAATTTAGCAACTGTTATTGCCGTTGGTCCTGGTTTTACTACTTCAAATGGTGAACTAATTAAACCAACTGTTCAAGAAGGTGATAAAGTTATGATTCCTCAACATGGTGGTACTTCAATTAATATTGAAAAAGATGAATATCTTCTTTTAAGAGATTCTGATATTATGGCTAAAATTCAAGAATAAATAAAATAAATTATATTATTCTATTAATAATTTATAATTATCAATTTCACTTGTCTATAAATAAATAAATAAATATATATATATATATCATATATATAATTAATTCTTTGACCCTCTTTAAATAATCATTTATCCCCTCCAATAATTATCAATACCAAATTTATTTAAAAATTCTATAATTTCACTTTCATTATCATACCAATACATTGTCCATTTCTTAAATTTAAATTCACTTATTTCACCTTCCCAAATTAATTCACATTTATTATCACTTAAATCTTCTAATTCTTCTAAATTTTCTTCTAATCCTTTCTTAATTTCATTCTCTTTCCAATTAATTCGATCCTCAATTAATTTTCGATATTTTTTAATACTTTTAATTCCACCTTCAACAATTATAATACTCTCACCATTTTTAACATTACCACAAATACCAAATAATCCTAATTGTTTTGCATTAATATCAACTTTATAAATATTTTTAGGATTAACTAATCTTTTAATCTTAAAAACTAAACAATAAATCCCTTTTAAAATATCTTGTTTAATCTTATTATCATTCTTATCTCTTTTATCCTCTTTATTTAATTTCCTTTCAAAATTCATCCTTTCATGCTTTTCTAACCTTTCTTTTATTTCTTCTCGAACTCTCATTTCAATCTCTGTAGGATTTTTAATACTTTCATTAGTTAATACATTGACTAAATTTTTCAATTTTACTTTAGTTTTATCAGCTTCTAATAATCCAAGTTTAATCTTATCTTGTTTATCCTTCATATCAAGCATCCTTCTATTCTTCCTTAATTTCCTTCTTTCTTCTTTAGTTAAATATAATGGCTTTTCTTCAATCTTAAGTTTCCTCCAAATAGCATTTATTGGTACAGGATGTTGAATATATGAATTAATTCCTTCATAATTCTTATTTTCATAATCTCCTTTATTAGGATTTTGTAAATATATTTCATCCCACCATTCAACATATGGTGGTTGTTCTTTAATCTCATATTTATCCTCTCCAATTTTTAAATTAGGTATTAAATTCTTTATTTTTAATTCATTTTCTTTATCTTGTTTAATCCTTTTATTCTTTATCTCATCTCGAAATTTTTTACTATATTCAAGAATTTTATTATTATTATTATTATTATTAATACTAATTTGAACTTTAGGTTTAGAAAAATTCTTCAATTGTTCAGAAATATCAGATTGATTAATATATGGATTAATTAAATGTCTGTTTCTTTTCCGCCAATCACTATTTATTGGATTTTTAATCTCTAAATTTGTAGATTGTTGTAATAATGGATGGATTGGAATATTATTTAATTCGTTATCATTATCATTATCATTATCATTATCATTATCATTATCATTATCATTCGCATTTTCAAATTCAGTTCTTAACCTTTTACTCATATTTATTAATTAAGCTTTTCACAAAAATACTTAAAATTAAATTAAAATTCTATTGAATTGAATAAATAATTATTATTGTTGACATATTGTATCAAAATTCAAAAATATTTGAATTTTTCATGTCATGTCGCATTTTTTTTTCATTTTTCATATTTTTTCCATACATAAGGATAAATTCTTATTTAATTTAACATAATATAATAGCTTCTAGCTTCTAGATTTTAGCTTCTACGCAGATTCAAAAAAATCATTACTTTTTAAAATTATTAATTGTAAAACCGAAAAATAAAAATAAATTAAAAACAATATATAAACAAAAAAACAAGACAAACAAAAACAAAAACAAAACAAAAACAAAAACAAAAACAAAAACAAAAAATAGTCAAGATAAAAAAAAAACAATATTAATATTATAGTTCAATTAGTTTTATTTTAACTTCCACCTACTAAGCAAATCCAAAACCTTCATGACCTTCTCTAATAGCTAATAACAAGGCATTTCTTAATTTCGTATAGCTTTCATATTCTGGTAAATCAATTTGGTTAAAACATGTATGAGCGGTTGGTAATCTATCAGTTGAATTATAAACTCTATGAACACTAAATTTAGAAATTCCATTCATACCAGTTAATTCTTTAAATCCATTTAATGGAACTTTAGATGTACCCGTTGTAAATTGTAATAATTTTGCCCTTTCTTCAATATCAAATGATTTAATAGCTCTCCAAAACCATTGAATTTGTGGTGATGATGCAGAATAATTTTCATAAATTGTATTATTCTTCCAATCATCAACATCAATATCTGGTAATCCTGAAACTAATAATTCTAATTCCTGTTCATCAAATATAGAAATTAATTCTTTTGGAATCATAGAATAAAATCCTTCAAGGAAATTATCCATTTGTTCTTTAATAGATGTTAATAATCTATATTCAACAATTGATTTAACATATTCTTGTTTATTCTCTTCAGTAACCATTATATCTCTACCATTAGGTATTAAATCAATAATTTTATGTTCTCCATAATCATCAGTTTCAACTGAAAATGTTTCAACAATTATATCAGTTATATCATTTTCTAACATCCAAACTAATGATTTATAATAATCTAAATCTAATGATTCCATATCCTTTAATGAAACTGTCTTATTTAAAATTCTTTTAAAAACAGCCCTACTAAAATGACAATCTAATACATATCCATCAAAAACTGCCTTACCAATAATCATACCAACAAATTTAAAAAATGATAAATGTTCTGGATTAACCCATGAAGTACGATTTGGATGAAACGTAGTCTTATCCGATGCAACTGGTATAAATAATGCATAATTTGGATCAAATATTTGCCTTGACAAAACTTGATACCATTCTCTAGTAACACCACCAGCATCAACACCTTCTTCACCATTAAAATGAATTTCAAGTGTACTTTTCTTAATTTTATCACTTGGTTTGAAAAAAATACTTCTATAAGAATCTAAGAATACTTGTGATCTTCTAATCTTAATTGGTAATTTTTCTCTTGTTTCATTATTATTTTCATCATGTAATTTTTGTTCAAAATAGACCCTTTTATTATCAAATTCTAACACTTTAGGATTTCTTATCAAAACAGAAAATGGTCCACTCATTAATTTTGGATTATTTCTAATCATATGATTCAAAATTTTCTTATGCTCTTCAGTAAATGTAAAAAATAAACTTTCAATCGGTTCTTTAGCAAAATCTAATTGTCTATCCTCTTTATATTTTAAAACATCTAAAACATTCATTCTCTGAACCTTACTATGTTTGCAAACAACCATTAATGCTTCAATTAATGGTGATAGAATAAATGCAATATAATTCATATTATCGTCTTCTCTTAACAATTTTAAACAATCACTTAATGCTCCCCATAATGGACCTAATGCACTATTTTTATATAATGATTTTAATTCTTCAATATCTTCAGCTTCAATATCCTTTGATTGATACAAGTAATCCAATGCTGTTAAAAT
The DNA here is from genome assembly GCA_030571145.1 of Pichia sp. yHKS168. Lineage (NCBI taxonomy): Eukaryota > Fungi > Ascomycota > Pichiomycetes > Pichiales > Pichiaceae > Pichia > Pichia sp. yHKS168. The sequence continues at coordinate 110,616 of JAJLXI010000055.1, read as the reverse complement.
CCTTAACAATTTAGCTTGATCTGATGCACCTGATGAAAATTGACCTAATGAGGATAAATCTTCAATATCCTTTTTGGGCTTCTTCAAATCATTAATGAGCTCCCTCAATTCTTTCACTATCTTAAAACTTAAATGTGTTGCCTTTTTTGATAATTCTTTTGGAAAAACAATTCTAGCATTTTCCAAAACTGATAAATTCTGAATTGAAATAATTGTTTGTTGGAATACTTTGTTTGCACAATCATCCGCAATTAATATATTAATTATTTGTTTTAAACTTCTGTCAGGTACATTTGGTAATTGTGGTAATTTTTTGAATTGTTCAGCTTCTTTTTTCTTATCAATTTCACTGAGCTTAATTTTCATTGTTGGTAACGGTCTAGTAGCAATTTGAATTGAACGTGATAAAATATCCATTAAATTGGTATCTTCCTTAATAATCCTATTTTCTAACAAATTTAATAAAACATTGATTGGAAAATTATAATTGTTATTATCCTTTAATTTATTCTTTTTGGATGACTTTTTAATAAAGGATAAATTCTCTTGATCTGTCAAAAAATGGAAACGCATACTACCTTCATTTTCAAGTAAGTATTGAATAACATCAATACATTGTGTTGCTAGTGAAATGATTGTACAATTTGCTGGAGAAACAATATTTCTATCATGTGAGGCACCATCTGCAATTGATTCCTTGTTTGCTCTATTACAAATTTGTGTGTAAACATTTGCTAATGTATCTTGGTCTTTGATACCTTCTTGTAAAATGTATAAAATTAGGGCAATAAGCTCAAACCTTGTATGTTTACTTAAACATAAAAATGCAGTAGTTTTAAAAAATAATTCTCGTTTATAATAAACTTGTGGAACAAATAATAGCTTCAATAATGATGCAACACTAGGTTTGTCAACCAATGCTGTGAAAAATACCTTGGAGGATTTCTTTGTACCGTGGTTAGTAGCACCACCGTTATTTAGACTGGTAAATGAATGCGCTGTTCTTTGCATTTCAACAGACCCATCGTTTGAAGCAATGCCAAAAGGTAGTGTAATTTCTCCACCCTCACTGTCATTACCATCGTCATCATCAGCAGCATCATCATCTTCGTCGTTATCGTCATCACTACCTTCATCATCATCTCGATCGTTTGAAGAATTATTATCATCATCATCTTCATCATGATCGACTTCAAAGATACCTTCATCGTCATTACTAAAATTGACATTAAAACGGCTTGATCCCAATGACAGATTTCTAATAAAATCAATCGCATCTCTGCCTCTCTCTTCAAATCTTGATTGGTTCAAATGTTGTTCATAGACCTCTTCTCTCATATCATCTGGTAAAGCTAACAAGAATTCAGGATCAATTCCTGTCCTACTAATATCAACATTTCTACCACCAATTTCAACAAAAATAGGTTCAATAGGTTCATTGGATGGTACATCATTATTAGACTGTTCTTGTTGTTCACCCCTTTCCAACTCCCTCAACTGCTCCTGTTCCCATTCACGTTGTTTTTTCTTTGCTTCTTCACGTTTTTCTTTTTTACTCTTCTCCTTCTCTTCTTTAATACGTTTGTGTTCATTAGCAACGATTTCGCTTCTTTCGAAAACAAGATTAATAATTGCTGGAATAACACGTGTAACACTATTTTTTTTTGTATATAATTCTGAGATTTCTTGCCATCTTTGAAGAGTTGATTTTATCATAATAAATTGTGATTGCCCTCTTTTTGGAAACATTAATGGTTCAAAAACACTTCTAAAATCTAGTAAATTACTAATCTGTGCATTGTTTCGTCTATCAAGTAATGACTGCGTAAATTCTAAAAATGATGTTCTTGAATCAGCCGTAACAGATTCCATTGGTAAAGGAATATTGGAACCCATTTGTGGAAATAAAAGTCTTGCTGGGAAGGTTTGAACATCTCCATGATCTCGGACTGAAGAGCCTCTTCTACTTCTTGAATTACTTTCACGCCCTTCATTCTCAAATTCTTCCAACCATTCTTGAAGAATGACAGAATCATCACTTTCACTTCCACTATCAACATCATCTTCATCCATTCCATCAATATCCAATTCAATAACACCGTCATCATCTTCTTCATCTATATCACTTTCCTCACTTCTGCTCTCAGCATCTGAAAGGAAATCTTCAGTATCAGTGGGCTCGGCTTCATCATTAGACACGTAATCCTCAATTTCATGGTCATCGATCATATCATCGTTTTCATCATCGGACTCATAGACAAAATCGATTTGACTACCACGCATTTCATGACTTAAGTCCGAAAGACTAATATCATCATCATCGTTTTCAGAATTTTCATCAAGTTCGTCATCCATCATACTATCATCTTCATCTTCATGACCTTCCTCATCTCCATCAATTTCTTCAACCATATCACCATGTAAATCATCAATAATTTCAACTTCAGAACCCTGGCCATCATTATCAGATAAAATAATTTCAATACCATCATCTACTAAAAATTCATCATCAAAATCATCATCAAAATCATCTTCATCTTCCACATCGTCAATATCATACATTCCCAAAGTTGAATTTCTTAATAAATCCGGTGCATCATCTCTATCCTCTAAATCTTCATCGTATACTTCTTCGTCAGCGTCGGTAGTTTGTTGATCTGCTTTAAATGCATCTTGATATTGAACCTTAATTTCACCAAGTAAAGTAAACAGCTTTAAGATGGATTCAGAAACTTGTTCAGTATAGGGAAAATTCATATCCAATCTAGCCAAAATACCACTTGCAATTGAGCTGAACTTCTTGTCTAATAATTCCTTCGCAAGATAATATCTATCATGTTTTATAACGTCACCATCAGCACAAATACCAACAACAGTACCAATACTTTCACCACATAACTTTCTAATAAGATTAAGTATGTCAACAATTCTACCATATCGAATAATTGAATTTTTCTTCGATAATTCAGTGTCATTCAAAATTTTTATTAAAATATCAACAGTGAATTTCCTTGCAAAAGAAACATCATCAGAAACCTTAGTATCAATGTATTGTGCACCATCAGCAGGAACAGTTGAAACCAAACCTAATATACAGGCATAACCTAGAGACGTCAAAAGTTCATGCACATTATGAACCTCAGTGGCTTCTTTTTCAAAAGGATTAACTGTAATAAATTTATGAACTAACATGTTCAATGCAGTAGAACGAGGTTTTTTATCTGAATTGTTTTTAAGTTTCTTTGAAAAAGTTAAAAATTCAGTTTTACAAGATGTGTAAGAGAAAAGTAATTCTGCAATGGTTTGAAGTAAGAAAACTGCATATGCTAAGCTCCTATTATTTTTAATCATATCAGTAGCGCCGTTTTTCATTGTATCATTTTCCCTTTTCTTTTCTTTATTTTCATTTGTAATATTCATCATCATATCTTTTCTACTAATCACCATAAGTTCCGATAGTAAGAAACTCATAATATCGGAAGTATTTGTAGAAGGATAAAATTTCTTTTGATCAACGGAAACTCCATGATTCTCTAAAATGGTCTTATCTTCATCGGTCATTTTCGATATCATTGGAGATTTGAAATGCCTACTCATTTGTTTAATCAAACAGGATTCTCCAATAACTTCAACAAACAAGTTTGCATTACGTAGGACCAACGCAGAATTTTCTTCTAGAAAAATGCTTAGATCTTTGATCTTTGCTTTTTTAGCGGATGGTTTTTTAGATAAAATTTGACTGATTTCTTTTTCAAAATAATTCTTAATAATTTCGTCGGATTCAACAGATCTTCTAACAATATTAATCACTGATGAGTAAACTTGGTTTGAACAAGCATTTGTTTTAACATATAATACTAATGCATGCAAAACCCTTGATTTGGCTAATCGTCCAATCGTTTCATCGTCTGTGCAAAGTAATACCAATAGATTAGCAACTTCAACCAACTGCTTTTCAGAATCAAACCTATCAATATTAAAAATTAATTCTAGTAAGGTTTCCTCAATTTGAGGATCAAGACAAGAAATCGATGGAGGTGACGTTATGTAGGAAGGAAATTTAGCCGAAGCAATTAGTTTAGGAGCTGATGGTGAATATGGTATTTTAGTTTCTGAAAATATATTTGTAAAAATCATTAGAAGACTTGCAAACCAAGGTTTTTCAACACTATCTTCAGTAAGATGAGAGACTAACATTAGGGCAATCTCTCCAATGGCATTAAACGATGTAGAATACGATAAGTCACTAAATACATGGCCGATCAAAGTCAAAGTGTTTGAAATGTAAGTATTAGTTTTTTCATTGGCTGTGGAAAAGTTCATTGAAGCAACCATATCAGTGAATAATTTCAACACATCCTTCATAGAATCAGCAGGTGATTTGCCAAATACAGCGATAAGTAAATTAGAAACATTTGAAATTGAAGAAGGATACTGTTGAGCAATAGTTACCCAATGAGATAAAAACACTTGCTCACGTGTACTAATATTGAAATAAAGATCGTCAATTGTGTCAATATCATATTTTGGGGAATAATCCAAATGAATTGGTTCAATTACAGGGGCAGAATATTTTGATGCAAGTATGTTTTCCCAATCAATATTTTCAAGTTCAAAATTTTCATTAAGAACCTCTGGAGATTCACTAAGAAGTGTCCCTACACTATCGTTAAAAAATACCAAAATTTCCTTAGCTTCGTCCTCGGACACACCCAAATCAACCAAAAATTTTACATTGTAATCTGAAGGAGTAGTAGTTTCGGCTTTAATTGGATATAATCTACCTTTAAATTTTAAATGATGCGATTTGAAATTTGTAAATGCAACATCACTTAAAGAAATAATAACTTTAATCAATGAGTCCGGTAAAATTCCAGGAAATTTGTTTAAAACATCCATTCCATCACTGAATAAAAGTTCATGAAGTAAAATATAATTAGCAATTGCGGCCTGAACCCGTATAGATAACAAAACTTCGTTGGCGTACTCAGTTGACTGATTTCCCATATATGCGAAGAGCTTGTCACTATTAGGGATACTTCCAAGAATATTGACTGCACCAATTTCGGCATGAATGTTGAGTACTTGATTCAACACTGCTAAAACTAAACTTTCTAAATCAATTGAAACATATGAATTCTGCTCAGCAGCTTCAAGCTTTTCTGAATCAAAAGTACCTAATAATATAAACATTTCAAGAACTAATCGTTTCAATAGTGGAAAATGTTTATTTTGTAATAGACAGATACTCATAGTTGGATTTACAGGTGCTGACACGCCAAAGGAATTAAATTGATTGAGATACAGTTGATTTAAAATACAGAATAAATAACCACATCTTATCTGTTGATTATCGGTATTAATATTGAATACCTGAGCAAGCATAGTGTCAGTGTATTTTGTAATAATTCCAACTGCATGACGAGTAGCTGCACCAAATAACGTTTTATTTTCAGATCTTCTACCGAAATTTATCGAACAGAAACTATTGAAGATATTCCTTAACCAAAATTTGGATCTTGAAAAATTAAAATATAAAATAGAAATATTTTTAAATTTGGCACTGTTACCGTTCCAATCGCATTCTTCAGCTGGAGGGATACCAATTTCTTTTTGTTTCGGCGATATGGACTGGACCAATGTAAATGCATTTTGTGCCACATTTTGGGGAGTATTTGCATGCAATAAAACTTCTTCCAAAGCCAACCTTCTATAAAACAAGCATAAATCTTCAATTAATTGTAAACCAATTTCAGAACCAAACGCCTCAGCAATATCTAAAATTTTATTTGGTTGGTACTTATGTAATTTTGAATAAAAATCAGACATGACAAATAATAAACAGTTCATTATGCCCAAATTGGATATAACTTTTTGAGCAATAATTTTAGAATTTTCATCAAAATTATCATATTGAGAAAAGAAAGATTCACTATCATTTCCATAATGAATAAAATCATGTAATTCTTCTAAAATATGAATTAAGCGTTCCTTCAAAAATGGTAAACAATAAGAACGCGTTGTTTGATCAATCCACTTTATTATATTTCTAAAATGGATGATTGTTTTAGACAGAGAATAATCAAATGGTGCGTTTTGCAGTGTAATAAATTTGAATAAATTGTTCATATCAATTTGTCCGAATAATCTTTTCCACTCTTTAGAATTTTCAAAAAGTGAAGCCAAAAATATCAAAGTACATTGAATAACACATGCAGTATCCGAAGTATCCCATCTTTCCAAATAGTCTGAGTTTGGTTCATTATGAATATTCTTTTCATCTCTTCCATGATAGAGTGCGCCATTAGAGGAATGATAAAAAGCAACTGCATTGAATTCAACTTCATTTGGAATTTTATTAATAAGATTTAAAATTTCTTCATTTATTATGTCTTTCAACTCAGGATGATGTCTTGCAAGTTCGTCAATTCCATGCCCGAAACTCATAACATTTTCAACAATAACAAGCTGTTTACAAATTTCCACATTTTTGAAAATGGAAAATAATTTTGTTATAATTTTAAATTCTTTAACTTTACTTAACCCACCATTGTTTAAAGAAATAGCGTTAATTGCATCTGGTAACTCAAGTAATAAATCATTATCCGGTAACAGTAAAGTGTCAAAATTAGAAAAAAAAGTGTCAATAATACCTGATTCATTCAAAATCGAATAAGCAGTTGGCTCACTATTAATGATGGTAGTCATGATACGAACCGAGTCATATAGCAATTCATAACCAAAAAGCTTTGGATGTTCTAAAATTTTTATTATACTTTTGAGCATCGGAGAATCATACAAATTTCTCATTCTATCACCCGGATAGGTTGAAATTAATGATATCACCAATTTAAGAAGAAAATTTAATAATTTAACTTGTCTTGCTGAAATTTTATGGGATAAATTAGAATCTTTTGGCGCCCCACCATCATAATCAGGATTATCGATGGCAAATTGAACTTCATATTCAAGTAAAGAAATTATGACATTAAATCCATCGTTAGAGACAAATTCATCAAATGCATCATCAAGCCTTTCAATAAAAATTTCTATTAAATGTAATGGACCTGATCTTGTCATTCTGAAATTATTTCTCAAAGATAATAATTCTAAAAATATTTTCATTAAACCAGCAGCCCGTAAATGCATTGCCAATGTTTTGTTTTCTAAAAGATTTGCAAGGATATTATAAATGTAGTTCATATAAATTTGATCATTATTGAAAGTACCTTCTTTTGTTTGTTTTAAAATTGTCTTTAAAATGTGGAATAACAAGCCGTGGCCAACATTACCCCCTAAGGCTCTCATCAAATCAGAAGCACCATTTTTTCTATTTGAAATATTAACAAACGCCCTTAACGTTGCAATACATGGTTCCCTCGGTACATGATTATCCGGATTAATAAGATCGCACATATAACTTAAAAGGTAAGGCTCTTCATCAAAAACTAATCCAACAAATGTACTATATGTGATATTTAATGCAGCAGCAGCAATTGATGAACATTTAAAGGTAACTAGCTTACCCCTTAAAGCCAAACATTCAAAGGATTTGCTGCTATAAGCAATTGCAATATATACATGTAACACAAAATCTGACCATTTTTCTTTTGGGATAACATTGGCAGCTTTATCAAATATTTGTTGCATTGACAGTTTTTTTAAACTTTCAGAATTTAATTTGAACGTACGCAAACCTTCGCCAGATTGATCTTCTTTAATATTTACCTTTTTGCTATCATATTTTGTACGATTTTTTTTCTTAATAACTGAGCTAGTTTTATAGTATTCATAATTAAGAATTTTCCAAGATGATGGAACATTAAATTCAGAACGCATACAATCATGTAAACTGATATGAATGAAATCCTTAGTAGAATCTTTGGATTTTAGCAGCTTTTTTTGTGTTTTGTTTGATGATGGAGAATCGGTATTTTGATCTTGTGGAATAGTGGGCAATTTACCTACAGAATAATTTGGATCATAATTTTTAACATCAATTGGTGTTGGACCTGGAGTTGTTCTTATTGAATGAAGTGGGAACACTTTAATAAATTCAATAATTAGATCTTTATGTTTTTTTGATAAAGAAAACTTCATTGGAAAATGTGAAGCAAACTTTTCAGATAAGCAACAGATTAAGTTGAGTACGGAAATCTTAATATCAATACTATTAGAGAGCATTAAATCTGCAACATACCCATGTGAATTGTAAATATCTCTACTAGTACTATATTCTAAAAGTTGATTTGAATAATTGAGACAGGTTGTAATAATTTCAACTTCATCATGTGGAACGTCCAATGGTAAGATATAATCTTCATCTAATTTATATTTTTTGATATGATTTTCAAAAATAGAGTCAATTCTATTTAGTAATGGTATATAATGTTTTAAATTCGGATGAGATCCATCCCAATCTTTTGGATAAAGAGTGTTTAAAGTTTTGATAAGTTCATCCAAAGGACAATTCGCCAAATGCGCAATTCTTTTCTTTAAGTTAACAGGCTATTGAATAGTTTAACAACGTAGAAGCATTAGATAGTTAGTATTTCTGGCCACTGGAAATGTAAATCAAAAATGAACAAAAACTATCAAAAAATGAAAATAAGAAAAACAAAATACATACAATTTCTTGTTCTGCTTCAAAAGAATCTTTCTGCTCAATTAACATAGTAGAATTGACTATAAATTTCCTATGAATATATATACAAATAAAAAATCTAAGGAGATCAATCAATCAATTCCTTAAAAAAAAATATATATGATCTTTTCATGTCTCCAGTGGCGAAAGTTTCCTTTTATTACTTACTCACTGTTAAGCTAATGTAAATTTTACAGTTTATGTTTTTTTTTTCAGGCTGTGTGTCTATTGATTTTTTTCTCTGCATGTTTTGTTTCCTAATTTTGTGAGTAGTTATTTTTACGTGTTTTTAATGCACTATAATTTGAAATAATTATCAATTATTTTTCAATCAGATTAAAACTAAGTTTTAAATAAGGATAAAATAGAGGATTAATTTAATTTCTCTTGTCCTAGCTTCTTTTTTTATTTTCTTGAAGAAAACGAAAGAGCATTGTTTGTTTGGTTTTTGTCAAACAGATTACAAGTTAGGATAAAACATTAGAATTTAGAATGCTGAATAGAAAACTATATTATCACATATCCTTTTTTACTCAAAAATCAAATCAATACTTTATACTTATTAATTCAATTATGTCTCAAAATGGTGGTCAGCCAGACATTTATTCGTCATTTGGAAATATGTTCAAACCTGTGCTTAAACGAAAAATTGATAACGATTGTCCGACTGATGACGATTCTATAATAAATGATAATTTAAATCAACCCAATAAAATATTAAAAACGGATTCCACTACTTCATTTGCAGATTTTGGAAATAATTCAAAAATTGAGACTTTCCAAGAGACTTTAGTTAATTTGAAATCGCTATTTAATTCATTAAAAACAAAACATAAAGATCATGAAGAAATTTTTGATTCATTACTTGAAACTTTGAATAAAGCGAGTTCAAAATTGAAGCCAGCATCCATTATAACCTCAAAATATTTTGATCGAAACAATGTTTCGGATGGTGTATCTCCTCTAAACGCAAATGCGCCTAAAACTGTTTCGTTTGGCGAAACAAGAAAGACGTCGTTTTTGCAAGTTTCACCAATAACAACACAAAAACAACCATCATCATCAATTATTCCTTCTTCTCCTATAAAAAATGAAGTAAAAAGTTCCGTTGCTCAATCTAGGCATTTACATCTGGCTACGCAAGCTAATTTGAATGTACCTGTACATAGAATGGCTCACGAACCAAAACATGTAAAAACCATCACATTGAGTAGTGAACAAGAAATGGTTATCGAATTAGCAAGGTTGGGAAAAAATATCTTTTATACAGGTTCTGCAGGTACAGGTAAATCATTGCTATTAAAAACTTTAATAAAAAACTTAAAACAACAACATCCTCCAGAATCAGTTTGTGTCACTGCATCTACAGGTTTAGCGGCTTATAACATTGGGGGAATGACTATAAATTCTTGCACAGGAATTGGATTGGGAACAGGAACGGCAGATTATCTGGTTAAAAAAATTACTAGTAACAAGAAAGCAAAGGCTAGATGGGACGCTATGAAAGTTCTAATTATTGACGAAATATCAATGATAGACGGAACGTTAATTGATAAATTAGATGAAATTGCAAAACGTTTGAAAATTAAACATTTACCATTTGGTGGGATTCAAGTGATTTTTTGTGGTGATTTTTATCAATTACCACCCGTTTCAAAAGATAAAGAGATAGTTTTTGCCTTTGAAAGTAAGTTTTGGCGTAATAATATTAAAGTTCAAGTTCTGTTAAAACAAGTTTTTAGACAAGCATCTGATAAACAATTTCTTCAAATGCTTCAAGAAATAAGAGATGGGAAAGTTTCTGAATCCACTATTAAAAAGTTTAAATCATTAGAAAGGCCATTACCACGAATGGATAATCTTATACCCACAAAGCTATTTTCCACCAGAAAAGAGGTTGATATTGCAAATAATCGAATGTTGAAACAGTTGGATGGCGAAGGTCTAACATATACCGCAATTGATAGTGGTACTTTAATAAATACACCACAAGCTCCTAAAATGCTCGAGAATTTTTTAGCTCCAAAATCAATTACTCTTAAACCAGGTGCTCAAGTTATGATGGTTAAAAATATAGATGAAACGCTTGTGAATGGATCACTTGGAACAGTTATAGGATTTACTGATCCAGGAATATACAAGGTTTATCAAAATTTATGTACATCACTGGAGGATACAAATGAATCAAATGTTTTGGCTAGATTACAAAATATTGCTTGTGAACCTTCTAATAATTTTGAAGACACTATTTTTGACTTTTTGAGAAATGTTACAATTGGAGATGAAGAAATCGATAATCAAAGACATGAACTTAATTTATTAGATAAAAATACACAAGATCCAAGTATTGTAGAGCTGAATTCGGAATTAACTGCTAATAGTGATTACCATGCTGATTCGACACAACCAATTGATCCAACTGATCGAATATTAAGAGATCCAATTGCTCAATCAATTCAGTCAAAAGCACAATTACTTGCAGCCCTTTCTACCAGCTCGACTACAAGAAAACTTCCACTTGTTTGTTTCAGGCTTTCAAACGGTGAATCAAGGACTATTGCTGTTGAGGAAGAAATTTTTACTGTTGAGGATAACGACAAACATGTATTATTACAAAGAGAACAGCTTCCATTAATGTTAGCTTGGGCATTATCTATTCATAAATCACAAGGTCAAACATTGAAATACGTTTCTGTTGATTTGAAAAGGATTTTTGAAGATGGTCAAGCATATGTGGCATTGTCAAGAGCTGAACATAGACGTGGTTTACAAGTTTTAAATTTTGAAGCCAAAAAAATTTCAACAAATAGTAAAGTCATTCAGTTCTATAAAAATTTATCAGATGCAAAAACTGTATTGGATAACCTGAATAACAATAGCAACAAAAACAAAAGTCAAAATAATTCAGATACTTCATTTTCAGATCTTGATTATCGTAGAACTATTGGAATTAACACTCAAATCAAGAATCTCCCAAAATGCGTTGCATCACCTGAAAGATTTTATAAATACTCAAAACCAAAGCAAAATGGGATTGACCAATTGATGAAAAATATGGCAAATAGTCAACAAATAGGCGAAAAGGATGTAAAAGAAAAAGAAAAAGAAAAAGAAAGAGAAATAGATACAGAAAAAGAGAATATCAATATTGAAGCAAGGATCTCTGAGAAAGTACGCTGCAGCAAACTTTCTAGTGATATTTTCAAGTCTGATGATGATGATGAAGCATTCCAAGATTTATTTAATGGGTAAGATAATTTTAGTAAGTAGATTTATAGATTTTTTAAAGATATTAAAATTACAAAAGTAGCATAAAATACATTTAGGTGAACTATATGATTCAAACCGAGTTAATTTTAAGCATGTAACCGATGCATAAAATACTCTTAAAACGTTAGATGGCTTTCCAACCTGTGTGTGTTGGTTAGTGTATTAATCGTGTCAAAGATTGAGCTGATGATCAAATTTTTTTGTACAACATTTATTCAATTAATTACAAAAGATTTAAACATTAATCAATTGGCACCAACAATCCAACCAATAATGGCTTTACCAATCTCTGTACCGTCAGTGTTGAGGAGTTCTTCAGCTGAAGACTGAAGTGACCTTTGTAGCCTTGCTTGGACGTCGCCCAAAGATATATCAAGTTTTGCACCCTCATCGTTGTTAGTCATTTTAGCAGATGTAACATTATTAATTGAAATATGCTCCTTCTGAGTGTTCAACATCTGCCATTGTTCTAAGACACTAGTGTTAAAGTCAGTTGGTGTTATTAATAAAAGTTTGCCTAATAATCTTAATTTGTTATTAATAACGGTTAATTCAGAAACATCATCGTATTCATTTTTGGATAATTGAAAAAATGAAAACCAATTTTCACTTAATAAATCATATAATCCATCAATTTCATATCTCTCCTTAATAGCAATTGTTAATAAATTATATGCAAAATCAAATGAAAATTTGTAGTCAACTGCAGATGAAAACTCTAAACACAACAATTTTAGTTTCATCACTAATAAATTAGACTTATCATCATAACTTTTATCTTTATGATAAAATAATGGATTTTGAGTTTCCACTCCTAATCCATCAATCAATAAAACTAAAAGGTAGTATAAATCACCAGAATATATGTATGCCTTATCATTCAATTCAAGAATACGCCTGATTATAATAATTGGATTACTAATTTCGACTATATCTTTTGGTGTTATTGGAATACCTGGTTTAAGATAAAATTTCCACTCCAAAAGTTTTCCATTTGCTTCGATTAAAGAATGTAATTTTTTATAATCTTCAGAAGAGGTTTCTAATAAATTCAAACAATTAACACAATTTTTAAGCGATCCTACTTTTGGATCACAATTTGTAGCTTTCATGTAAAAATTCCAACACTGTTTTCCAACTAAATTTTGATATGAATCACGAGGAATATAATTAAACTCTTTTTCAAAAATGGTTTTCACTACCTTAAACTGTTTCAAATCAAATAATTTCATTAAAATTGCCTCACTTAATTCTTCATTTGATAATTTGTTAAATACGTTTGTTTTCTTAAGAGTAGAATAAATTGAACTCAAAAACATTCCCCATTTCTTATCACTGGTTTCAAAAGTTACCTCATTATTAATATATTTACATAATTGTTCAAGTTGTTCTTGTTTAGTTGCATTTTCTAAAGAAATAATATCCACAATAGACAGTTCATTTGAATATAAAATTTCTCCTACATTAATGATATTAATCATAGATTCAACTATAGTAGGTGTAGCGGATAATTGTTTGATAACTTGATCAAATTCCTTATTATTTATATTTATCAAATTTATGGAATTTGGCTCATCATTTAAATTTAGAGACTTCATCAGAACTAAAATTTCTTTGGTGCTCATGAAAACTTGTAAAATAGTTTTTGGACAAAGATAAATTATTGTTAGTATTGTACGAACGAAACGATTTCTAATTTGATCTGATGATCTATTCAAACTCAATAAAAGTTGATCTTGTCGTACTAAATGTAACAAAACATTGTAATTCAAAATAATTTTATCATTTTCTAATCCTTGAATGCATTTTTTACCAAATTTAGCTATCCATGAATTAAAACAATTCCATGCTTCATCACCATAATATTGCACAAAAGGTAAAAATACGTTATTCACAATAGCTGCAATCATTGAGCTATTACTATTATGCTGTATTTGTGATAATATGATATCCACCTTTTCTTCAAGTGATAAAAAATTTTCATAATCCAAGAGAGAATAATTATCATTAGTATAAGAAGTTAATGCGTTCAGTGGAATATAAAATCCTTTAATCCAATCTAATAACTCTAAATCTGCATATTTTGAATTTTTCATAAGAAGTATCGTTTCATCAGTAATATTAAAACTTGCAAATTCATCATTCATCCTAAATATTAAGGCTTTCATAAAATTAAGGAATATTTCTGCATGCGTTGATTCGGAGTTAATGGCAAAATTATATTTAGTAGATATAGCATCATTATTTTCAAAAAGTGAGTTAACAATTTGTATTTTTTTATTTAGATTCAAACTGATTAACTTCTGTACATTGATTGGAATTTCTGTTTCTGAAATTGATTCAAAAATTGTCAACACATCAACAATGCTAGATCCTGAATCTTTTTTATCATTTAATTCGATAATATCCTCCACAACTCCAACAATATTAAATGAACACACAAGTGATGGAAGCGAAGCTAGAAGCATCTTAAGAATCAATGAAATATCAAATCCATCATGACCAACAATGTCACTAATCTGTGATATTATCGATTGGAGTTCAGAAACATTTTGTGTCTGTGATATAACATACTGTAACCCAATGGTGATATCAACAGTATTTTCAAATTGGAATGAGCCCATTATTAATACTATACTTGAACAATTACTATTCTAATATAGTTCTTTTATAATATACCAAAAAGTGAAAAAAATTAAATTATACAATTAAACATTATTATTATACAGTTTCGTTACTTCACATTTGACATTCTTCGTTCTTCAGTCGCATTGCTAGTTTTTTTTCCTACTCTTTGATCCTACATGAATGTCTTAATACCTACTGTACAGTGCTTCTAGTCAAGTCAAAATACCATAATTCAAATCAGAGAACATTCCATAAAATGATAGAAATAATTGGTATATAAACCTACGATTTGAGTGTTTCTATTTATTGAATCAATATGTTCGACTTCTTTAGACACAGTTTTAACTTCGGCCATTTTTCCTAATCTTATCCATCTAGAACATTTGGGGCATTTACTGTAATAAAATTTTAATCTTCCTAAAGTTTGTTTATATAATGCTACTGGAGGTGGAAGTGCAATTAATCCTAGATTTTCAACTTTAATGATTCCATGTGCTAAACCCAGATGATCACCAAATTTCTCTATTGGAATCCATTTAATAAATGGGCACATACGACAAAGATAATCTACTTTTTCATTTAAAAATTTATTTTTTCTTTTAAATCTACAAGTCATTGCATTTTCTTTTAGTTTTTCATTTCTTAACAAACCATAATTCTCTAAGTCCGAATCTGTTCCACTATTAGGACAAGCAAAATTTAAATCATAAAAATATTCACCTTTTGAAGTTTTAAAAAATGAAGGTTTAAAGGAATGATGATGAAACTTCTGTGGTTGTAACCTTTTTTCAATTTTATTTTCTTTATCATTAAACCTCCAAAATTCGGTTTTTCCTAAATCTTTATTATTTTTATCAAATTTAACAATGTTCTCAATAGCTTCATCTATTGATGAATTATCAAGAATTTCATCAATCTTTTCTATTGTTAATTTTTCATCATTAGTCTTTATTTGTTTTTCTATTTTCTTATTTTCCTTTTCATCATAAATTAAAGGATCAATATCATCTAGTTGCAGATTGTTTATTTTAAATATAATTTCTTCAATTTCATCAGGTTTCAGATTTTCTAAATTTTGACGAACATCCTCAATCCAATGATCAATAACACTTGGTATATCGATCTTCATCTTTTTTAGCAATGCTAAGTTAATGAAGAAAGAAGAAAAAGAATATTTTTAAAATAAAAAGAGCTATCAAAGCAAATAAAGGCACTTAAAAAAAGTCCATATTTTTTTATGTTGCCCTATTGGAGAAAAACGGGAAATTTTCATCC
Organism: Pichia sp. yHKS168; assembly: GCA_030571145.1. Classification (NCBI taxonomy): domain Eukaryota; kingdom Fungi; phylum Ascomycota; class Pichiomycetes; order Pichiales; family Pichiaceae; genus Pichia; species Pichia sp. yHKS168. Next base: position 94,799 of record JAJLXI010000055.1, on the reverse strand, counting down.
ATATAAATGTATGTTACTTTGATTATAAAATGTAATAAATATAAATCTGTACACACAAATTTTACTTATTCCAAAAAAAACCAAAAAAGATATAATTCCAAATAAAATAAAAGTAAAATAGCCGAATAAAGCAAACTGAAGTGAAGCCCTAGCAAAATAAACAGAAAAAAATGGGTATTTGATAAAAAAATAAAATAAGAATAATAGTGATTTTCAACACAAAATAATGTTCAAATAACAGCATATGCACTACCATAACTGACACTACTATCTTCAGGTGAAACGACATTAGAACTTTGATCATAACCATTAAAATGTAATGTATTTAATGATTTATCTTTAATAAAATCTTGCATTAACAACATTAAAATACTTAATGGTTTAGCACCACAAATTGTATTTTCAGTCAGATAAATATAATCTTTAAAAGAACGATAAGAACCAGTTTCCATAATTTTCATTGCTTCTTTATCTAATACTTCAATACTTTTATAAATTGGTAATGAAGAAGATGAAAAAACTTTATTCTTTTTAATTTCTTTTAAATCTGTTAAGCTCCCAGTTGGAGTATATAAAGTATATGAAAATCTCGAACCCCAATGACAAAAATCAGTACTTACAATAAAAGCATTTGATTTATCTTGAAAATAAGGTTTTAAATAATTTGCAATTTTTAATTCAAATTCTTCATCACTTGCACCTATCATAATTGGTATAATTTTAACATTTTTACCAATTTCATTAGTAACTTTATATAAAAATGGCATATGCATTTCAAGTGAATGTTCATCTTCATCAACATTTAAACTCATACGTTTAAAAACTTTTGAATCATATTCAACTAATTCATTTATAATTTCAGTATCAACTTTTAATTTACCGAATGGTGTATCATAAAAATCACAATTTGTAGTTAATACACATCCTTTAAAATAAACATGATGTGAAGGTCCTAAAATGAATACCCTTTCAATACCAGTAGTATCAAATGATTTATATGCATTTGCTAATATTGAACCTGAATAAGCATATCCCGCATGTGGCCCAACTAAAACTCTAGCACCTTTAACAACTGATTCCGAAGATGACTGGAAAAACCGGTCAATTTGATTGTGTAATGTTTCTGGGATATTACTATACCAAGATCCTGCATGAGATGCAACCCTAACAATTGGTTTTGTCATAATTCTAAGCTCCTGTAGATAAATTGATTGATTATATTTTCTTAAGAACATAAAAAGATGATAAGGAGTAATGATATATAATAAATGATAGATAGATAGAGACATTATACATTATACACTTTTTATTTTTTTATTTAATGAATTTAATGAATTTAATGAATTTAAGCGAATCCACTGAAAAGTTGAAAATTTAGGAAAAAATGTACATAACAGATTCAACCTGTATGTTATATATAGTATGCATATTCACCTTTTTTTTTTCTTTCTTGATTTCACAGTTTTATTCTTTTACAGATAAGTTATATAATACATTTATTAAATATGAGTTGGATATCGATATCTCAACCACGTCTGTTTTTCAGATATTTTTCTCATTCAAGAGTTAGATTTAATGCTGAAATTCTAGGATCAGTCGCCAATAATACAAATAAAACGTTTGAAGATGCTATTAGTAACAATGATGAAAGAAGTGAAAATGTCTCAAAATATTATGACGACATAAAAACTTCTGTAATCAATGAAAATTTAAATGAATGGATAAAAAATCAAGAAAAATTTCCCAAAGGTATAGAAAAGGATTTTACTATTTTTTATAAATTATCAGGAAATCCAATGAGATATAATATTCCAGAAATACCAGAATTTGCATCAAAACTTAAATTTAAAGATGCAACTGAAGAAGAAAAAAATAAAATTGTTGATTATTATCGTGAATTAGTTAGATATATTTATTTAAAACGAGAAAAACAAACATTTCAACATATGAGACCAATTTATAAAAAATTTCATTCAATTCCTGAAATTAAAGATGAATATTTACATTATTTAATTAAAAAGGCAAATATTCAAGAACTTGAATTATTATTAACTAGACAAGGTAATTATTATTATAACACTCCAAAAACTTATTCATCTTTACTTGATAATATTAAAATTTTTAAAAATTCAAAACATAGTATTATAAATTTAAAAAGAATAACAAAATTATTATCAAAATATAATATTCCAATTAATAATGAATTAATTTATAAATTATATTATACTTTACCATTAGATTCTAAAAAATTTCTTTTTAATTCATTACAAGATAAAATGGATATAGATAAACTTTTAGAAGATCGTTTAAATTTAAAACTTAATGATTATGATTTAATTAAATCAAAACTTTTAACAAATGAAATTAAATTATCATATCCAATTTATATTAAATTAGTTAATACAATGATTAAAGAAATAAGAATTGAAGAAGGTTTTAAATTAATTAATTATTTAATTATTCATAATAAAATTGAATTACCAACTCCATTAGTTAAATTAACAATTGATTTAATTATTTCAAATGAACCTCATTTAGCAATTCCTGCAGCTTTATATTTACAAAGAATTACAGGAAGTTCACTTAAAACATATACATTAGATAAACTTGCAACTATGATTACATCAAGTAAAGTTGTAAATAAAGAACATATTGATTTATTAAATTTAATTCTTAATTCAACAACTTGGAGAGTTAAATCTTATAGAAAACAATATCGTAAAATTATTGAAGATTCAAATGTTGAAGAAGATAAAGAAAAATTATTAAAAATTTTTGATAATAAATTATTTAAATCATCTGATGAATTAGTTAAATATGAGAAACTTGAAGAACTTTTCAATGAATCTTATGTTTGTAAAGACACATTTTATAAAGCTGGATTTGATATTAATAATTATGAAGAAATTTTTAAATTATTTATAACTTATAAAAAATATTATATTATGAAAACTGAAATATTAGATGAATTTTCCAAAATTTCAAATATCTCAGAATTTGTTAAAATTTGGGATGAAAAAATTAAACCATTTAATAAATTAAATAAACCATTATTTATGAAATTAAATAGATTAGTTATAACTGATATTTTATTACCTCAAAATCAATATTTTAAAATCATTTCATTTGTTAATTATTTGAAAACAAATTATAATTTAAATTTAGATTATTTTGCATATTTACAAGTTATTTTGAAAATTATTAGAAATCCTGAAATTCAAGATAAAGAAGTTTTAAAATCAACTGATCTTCAATTAGCCACTTTATTATCTTATTGCATTAAATTTTCTGAACATGATATTTTAAAAAATTTATTAACGGATTATCCTATACTTACTGAAATTTTAAACACTAGTCATGATAAGAAAAACAATGAGGCTTTTAATAAAAGTTGGAATGAAATGGTCAAAGAAACTGAATGGGATCCAGCATTACCACCACAATTTTGAAAAATGAAATAAAATGAAATCAAATGAAAACACAAAAAAAAAAAATTATAATTACTAAAATGTATATAATTTGTATATAAAATATAATAAAAATTTAAAATTTCCATGCAAATATTAGCGTAAAAAGAAAAGAAAAGAGTGAAATTAAATTACATTAAAATCTGTACAAAGTAAAAAAAATTCTATTCATTATAATAATAAGGTTGTTGTGGTTGTGATGATGTATAAACTGTACGTTGTTGCTGTTGCTGTTGAGGAGGGTATGATTTATCAGAGTTATCATTAGAATATGAATTTAAATTCACTGAGGCATTAGGTACTAAATTAGATACAGGACTCCTACCAGGTTGAGTAGCGGATGCAGATATGGGAGAAGAGGGTCTATTTGCATCATTTGAATTATTAATATTGGAGGTTGTAGGCTCTGATTTCTTCACATTTGATTGTTTATTAGATTGTGGATGCGTTGATTCTGATAATTGATATTGTTGTTGTTGTTGTTGTTGTTGTGAAGGATGGTAAATTGGTTGATAATCTTGATTTTGCATATTGCCATGAGGTAAATATGCTGGCTTTGGAGTTAAAGCATATTGACCCATTTTAACAGTTGGAGTACCTTGCTGAATTATTTTTTGAATATCTTTAACAAATAAAGGATAAAGTGAATCAGCTATACCTTCTCTTTGAGCCATTATTAAAGCTCTTTCAAAAGGAATCCAAACACCTTTTAAATGCATTGAACCAACTTTAACAACATGTCTTGTCTTTTCAGCTTTTAAAATACCATCACGACGACCTCTTGTCATTTTAGCAACATTTAATAATTTTGTACCATTAATCATATTATTATCAGCTCTACGAACAACAGAAACATTATTTGCTTCAACTTGATAACATAAAGTTTTTTCATCTTCCCACATTGTAGTTGTAATTTTTGGTCTTGAACCAGGTGGTTGAATTTGACCAGCATTTGGAGATAATTGGAAACTTAAAGAATTTTGATTTGAAGTATTTTGAACTTGATGATTTGGTAATGATCTTAAATTTGGATTCATATTTAAATTCATTAAATTATTTGAATTTGAATAAGGAGATTTTAATGGTAATTCTGATTTTAATAATGAAGTTTGAGATTGTGGTTGAATTGGAGATGTTTGATTTGATTTTGAATTTTTTGATATTTTTGGATCAGATATAGATATAGATGATTGTTGAATTTGTGAATTTAAAGGAATAGAAGTATTAGAATTAGAATTAGTATTTGATAATGGTTGATTTAATGATTGAAGATTTTGATTCAATTGATTATTTGATTGATTTTGAATTTGAGGTTGTTGATGTTTATTTATTAAAGGATTATTAAAATCTGTATATAATTGATATGTACTAGGATGTGGATAAGATATATAAGATAAACCAGAATTTGGGTATGCATAAGATTGATAAGATGGATTACCATATTGTGACATTGGATCAATTGATTGAGGTTGATAATAACCATAAGGTGCAGTTGTTGTTCCATAATTTGGTTGTGGAATTTGTTGTTGATTTGGTTGAGATGTTGAAGGTTGATTGGCCATTATTGTTGGAGATGTAGATTGAGGGGAATGAGATTGTTGATTTTGAAGTTGTTGAAGTTGTTGTTGTTGTTGTTGTTGTTGTTGATGATTTGGATCGATATAAGATGATTGATATACTGTTGGTGCATTTGAATAATGCGATGATTGATAATTCTGAGATAAATAGTAGGGTTGTTGTTGTTGTTGATTATTATTATTATTATTATTATTATTATTATTATTATTAGTATTATGGTTATTTGATTGTGACATTGATTGATTTATGTTCGATTTATCTGATATAGGTTGGACTTGAGATTGAGGTTGAGATTGAGATTGAGGTTGAGATTGAGGTTGAAGTTGAGATTGAGGTTGAAGTTGAGGTTGAGGTTGGAGTTGAGGTTGGAGTTGAGACTGAGGTTGGGATTGGGGTTGCATTTGAGATTGGGGCTGAGATTGCATTTGAGATTGATCTTGACCAGGAACTTGAGAATGGTAATACCTATTATGATAAGTATTATAAGGAGTATTGTACATGGTTATTATTAATTAGCCAATTATGAATATAATAAAAGAAAAAAACGGTTTAAATAATATTAGTAATAGTAAGTAGTAAAAGTAGAAAATGAAGTAGTTGATGCAGATCGATGCAGGATGTAAATAATTTTATGCAGGGATATGCAAGATTTGTTGTTAAATTTTTTTTTTTTGGAGTTTGAACAAAGTTTAGAAATTGTGTGAATCAATCCAAGTGATAGATTGTAAATAATGTAAATCAAATGTATATATTATGTAGACAGAGTATATAGATAATTAGTAAATAATAATTCAATACTAGTAAGAGAGTAATATATGATATCACGCCTTTAATGAATAGTGGCAACAACAAAAGTTATCTGCTGATATTAAATTATTGAGGGGTCTATAAATATATATATATATATATGAGGAGAACAATTTTTTTTTGAAATTTGCTTATTATAGAGTTATTCAGTATAATGAAATGAGACTGATATAGTTAGATACTCTATAAATCGATGTTCGATGTTCGATGTTAAAGGGCTTGATAAAAATGATGAATGATTCAACTGTAATTAAAATAATGTAATAATGTAATAATGTAATAATGTAATTATGAAAATATGAAAATATAATAATTAATTTGCAGAAGGAAGTAAACCTACATATATATGCAGTTAATAGTTAATAGTTAATAGTTAATTAATTAATAATTTAATTAATAGTTAATTAATAAACTAATAATTAATTACCACCGACTACATTGCATTAATCAATCGCACTTCGCACTTCGCACTGTGAAAAATGAAAAAAAAATGAAAAAAAAAATTCAACAAAAATTCAAA